>JAJEJO010050285.1:0-28766 GCA_020662805.1 Glaucomys volans
CCATTTGTTTTTAATTAGTATCTACATGCCACCTGTATGTCACCATCTGTAACTCATTATGATGTGACATAGGTGAAACTTGCAGAAAGTCACCACTCAGGGCTAATTCATTAGGTAAAGAAAGTCACTTTACTTTTATTCTCTTATCTAATATTTTAAAATTTGACTGGTCCCAGCTAAATATTTGGTATGTGTGACAGACTACATACATGATTATATGAAGACTAATCATTGCTCCAAATGCTTTACATAATGCAGCTTATTTGGGGAATATCTCCCTCTGATGCAGAGGGAGATTAAGTAACTCATACATAGTCATACAGCTGCTGACAAGTAACGAATCCCTAGTTTGAACCTGCATGTCCTTCTCCAGTGTCTGTGGTCCAAACAACCACACTACCCTGCCTCTATGCCATGCCAGGCATTAGTCACGGAAAAAGACCAGAGCAACTGTAATTAGTAAGTATAAAACCAAAATTTACATCTATTCTGAAATTCACATAGCCTCTTATATTTTTCTATTGCAATTTTCTGCATGCGTTCACTGGAGCTAAGTTCTTATTTATGTATGTATCTAATTGATGTTTGTTTTGCAGAACTGAACATGTATATCTAATCCGCACAGGCCATTACCCCTGACTCTCACTACTCAGGGGAAGGAAACTTGGCCCAGCACAATCCCTTAGCAGGGTAGCAGTACAAACAACCAACAGGTGAGGCATGTGTAGCTGGATGCCTCAGCAAAATGCCTCTTCTACAAACATACACTTCAAACAGATAAATTATAGAAAAGAAAATGAAATATATAACTTTTGCATTGCTGCCAATAAAAAATTATCACAAACAACTGCACGGTATGACACAATTCCTCAGCCTCTGTGGACCGTGAAACTGAAGAAGCAGGTTAGCTGATTCCCAAATAGAGTGATGGGACAGGCATAGGATAATACTTTAGACATCCCTGCCTCCAAAAGAGAGAAAATGAAGGGAAAAGGATTAGTCACCAAATCCCAAGCAGTTTCAGAATCAAGTCAGGCAAATTCCATCAGGTAAACAAGGCCTGGGAACAATTCTCATGACCTGCGGCTCTGCCCCATGGGGTTCTCAGTCCACCACACTCATTGTTTCTCCTTATCTTGCTTGTGGAGTTGAAGGGGTTGGGCAGACGTCTTTAATTTAATGCCTTCTAATCCTCTTCAGTCTAATCTCATAGTTTTTTTCAGTTAATAAAACATTTTCATTGACTTTAAAGGTCTCCCAACCATGCCATGGGATACACTCTATTAGGTAAGAGGAGTCTCATCAGATCCTTCAAAAATAAGCCCATCCCCATTACGCCTTCTGCTGAGGAAGTGGAAGCATCTGAGTCACAAGCTTACTCACTGAATGCACTGATGTTTGGTTTGTTTAGCAAAATATTGTTTAGCCATATCCTGGCTTCTTCATAAAGCATGATTTCCTAGCAATGAATCTTAATTATATCATCTTTTGCAATTTTAATATATTTGGAATGTCCCAAGGCATCAAGATATGGTTCCCCCTCCTCAACCTTTTTGCTTTTTTAACAATTGTTTTAATTTACCTCTTTCCTCTTCAATGTTACAACAAGCAAAAAGAAGTCAACAGGTCATGCATATACCACCTTGCTCAAGAATGATTTGCAGCTTGACTAGCATTTGTGAGGACCATAGTTTGATTCCCCACACTGCAAAAAGGAAAGAAGAAATCCTCGGCCAGATATCCATGTTCATTGCTTGTAAGTTCCACTTTCCACATAACTGCAGGGTTCAGTCCTGCTAAATCATTGCCGCTATATAACAAGGATCTCTTTCTTGCCAATTTACCACAATGTGTTCCTCATGTCCTTCTGAGTCTTTACAAACAGTGCCTTTTACAATCCTCTGCCCACCCACAGTCTTTATGACATGCATATGTGCTCTAAGGTGATGGGACTTTTGGCTACAATGCTTCATCTCTCCTTTTGATTCCTCACTAACAGAGTTGATACTATCCATATTTTTACTAACAGGCAGCTCAAACAGTCTAGGCTTTTTCTGTCATGCTCCTCAAAATCCTTCCCACCTCTGCTCATTGCCATTTATCCATCCCCTTACACAAACTTAAGGATATGTCACAGCAGTTTCTCACTTCCAGGTACCTATAGCTACATGAGTTTTCTACTGTGGCCCAAACAAATTACCACAAACTCAGGTACTTAAAATAGCACAAATGTACTGTTTTGTAGTCTTGTAGGTTATAAATCCAATGCAGAACTCTTTGAACTAAAATCAGAGAATTGACAGGGTCAGTCCTTTCCTGAAAGTCCTAGCAGAAAATCCATTTCCTTGCCTTTCTCTTTTCTAGAGCCCACTCACATTCCTTTCTCCTTCTCCAAAGACAGGGGTCCACTGTTCCTCTCACTGGATCACTCTGATCTTTCTACAATCAGTTCTGCCTCTACCTCTCCCTTCTCCATCTCTTCTGCCGTATGTACCCTTGGGATTATGCTGGGCCCCAGATGACTCAGGATGATTGCTCATGTCTATATTTTTAGCTTAATCACATCTTCAAAGCTCCCTTTGCAAGTACAGTGAAATTCACAGGTCACAGGGACTGAAACATAGATACCACTGGGGAAGATGCCTATTTTTCTAATTAGCACAGAAGCAAATATCTTGTGTAAAGACTTAGAAGTACTCTCAAGTCAAAACTCAGATTGATATAAAAAATGGAAAAATCATTGGTTTCCACCATGTACAAATTAAAAATCTGTTCTTTCTCCCATTTTAGAAGAATTTAGTTTGTATATCTCTCTACTCAACCAAAGACTATACTTCCCAACTCCCCATGAAACTTGGTGTGGCTATGTGTGTACCTTTGAGGTCATCCCTAATTTGATGACAAGCTGCCTTTGCTGAAGTTCTTCATTTCTCCTTCTCATGTTATTATACCTGGATGTGCTCACTGGTCAGTTGTGAGCATGGAGACAAGGACCATGCTCTAAGGCAAGGGTTAGCAAATGTTCCCAGATTTGTTCAGAGAGTAAATATTTTAGGTTTTGTGAGCTCTATGGTCCCCATCTCATTTACTTAATACGTAAAATAAAAGGGGGAAGGAAGCAGAGTTGTGTTCCAGTATAATTTTATTTACCAAGACAGGTGGCAGGCCAGATTAGATGGTGGTTTGCTGATTCTTGCTCCAGGAGACAAAGGAGCAATCCAGAAAGAAGGAACCTGAGCGCTTACATAAAGTCGTCACTCATCTGGACAACTGACATCAGGAATAATTTTATGAGAAAGACATAAACATCTATTTTCTTCAAATCACTGAATATTTTGAGCTCTGTCACAGTAGCTTATCCTTCTATCCTTATGTTCGTATATATGCATGCACACAGAGGTACATATTGAAGATACTAAAATCCACCTGACAGTCAAGAATTAGTATTTTGAATTAGTGCTTTTGCCAATCAGTGAGGGAAAAAAAATCAAATGGTCTAATGGAAATGCAGGCAGAGAATATTAACAGGGAATTAAGAGGAACTACAAGTGAATACAAGTGAAGACGAATACAAATGGATCAAGTTCAATAAAGATTATTTTTAATAATGTCCAGCTGTACAACAATGATGGGAATATAAGTCCTCACTTGGCAAACTGTCAAGAAAACTTGCTTTATAGAATGTGCAGTATTTGAGTGTATGTGAACAAACCCTCTTTTACCACTAACAGAGGTATAAAATGATTTTAAGGATTTCAGCAATACTTGACTGAAGTATTATATATATGTGAAAACATTAAGAAATGTGCATTTCTTGGAAGTCTATTCCAAGACAACTGTAAATAGGCCCCAGATTATGCAAGGTGTAATAATTGCCCTCTTTTATAAAATGTATTATACTTACATTTCTAGCCACAGAAAAGTTTAATGATGTAATGGCATTGAAATGAATGAAATATTTTGAAGATGAAAAACTTGGAACCATGTTCTTGATATAGTAAATGAATAAATAGGTTACAAAGTGCATACCCCAGAATCATAACCTTATTAAAGAAAGCATGCACCCATGCCCCCAAATGAAACTAGATGACAGCAGGTAAAACATTATTTTCATTTAACTTCATCTGCTTTTTAATTTTATGTAATATTTCTATTAAATTCTGAGTCGCCTTCAATATTGAAAATAAAATATGACTCATACTCATGAATAAATAAACAAATTAAAAACTGGAAAATATTTGCAACAATTTAATGAAAAATGTTTAACAAATATTTATCATATATCTACTATGTGCCAAGCACTTTCTTAGGCACCAGGAAAAAAATGAAAAATAAAACAATCTCATTGCCTTAGAGTTTACTTTTTGGTAGGGGATATAGGCATTAAATGAGCAAATAAATGAATTTTCAAGATAATTAAAGATAATGAGAATTTCTATGGAGAAAATGAGCAATGCTTAGTCAAGATATGAGTTGAGCTGTGCAGAATGAGAGGGAACCAATACATGAAGGGAAATCAGGACAGCGTGTCTGCTGAGAAGAACACAAGCACAAAACCGGGAAGAGCAATGAGTTCGGCAGGTGTCAGAGGAATAGATTAGGGGTCATCATGAGAAGCAGGTTCATGATGAGGTTCAAAAGCAGGTGAAGGTGGAAAAAATAAAGGTATGCAATCCTGGTAAATATTTGGACTTTTCTCTAATTAAAAAAAAAAAAATTGAAGGTTTTGAGACAGGGAGGTGATACCTAATTTTGTTTTTTAAAAAGAATCATATTGCTTTTTATTGAGGACTGACATGTCTGAAATACAAAAAGTACATAGAAATAAATAAAAAAGTAATAAATGTAGATACAGATATGAAAAATAGTCAAAGAACTGGAAGAAGAGGAATAAATATAAATTCATAAGAAACAGAACAATTTTCAGCTATACTAGTGACCAAAATAGCATTTAACTCATTTTTTCACATCATACAGTAGGAAAATTGAATAAAGAAATTTCCTGTAATGGTAAGAGGTAGGCAACTATAAAATTTAGATTGTATGTTAATATGTTTTTGAAAAACAACTTAATGGTACATATTTAAAGTGTTACAAAAATGTCCATTTCAGTAATTCCTCTATCAAGAATTACCTGAAGGAGATAATCACTATTGGCAGAAATGTATGGGTAGGTGGCTGATTTTAATGTTAGAATAAGTGCTCAAAGTTTCTTTTTCTTGGTAGAAGGATTATATATAATTCTATTCTTTGTATCATTCTGTGTTTTTCCAAAATTTCACAAGTGACGGGTGTTATTTTTACTATCAGAACAATTTATTGAAAAAATGGTTAATCTTAACCATTCATAACAAATAGATGATATAATGTAGGAGAACGAATAAAGTTAACCAATATTGTTAGATATAAATTTAACATATATATAAAATTATATATCCATAATTATATATATATACATATACATATACATGCACACATATATATACATACATATATCTGAGTTTCCAACTTGTCATACCACTTGTAATTTCAAGACTTTGGGAAAACTACTACTCATAGGCTCAGTGCTCTCATCCATAAAATGAGAATAATAATACTTGACTCAGCATACTTCTGTAAGGGTTAAAAATAACAGCTTGTCATTGAGACTATTATAACTTGTAGAATCAAAACAGTAACAATTTAGTCCTTACCAAACGCAGTTAGTCTGCTTTTTATTTTGTAATCTTACCCCTCCACCTTCCTCATTTAAGACAGCAAACCAAGTGGAAAGACCTGTATTATTTCCATTTTATAAATGAGAAAATTCAAGCCTAGAAAATGTATTTTTCAAAGCTCCAAGATAGCCAGTGGCAAATGTTGTATGGTTGCAGAATCCAAATTCTTAATGACTATGCATTTTCAAGACATTTTAGTTTGTTTCACCTTTTACCTTTGTTGTTCTAGTATCTGTCAGCCAAAATCTACTTGTTTTCAGCTTTTACTTTCCCCTTAAACAAAATGACAAACAGCTTCTGCCTGTGGCATTTATCTAGTATATACGTACTGCTTGTCTATTGATTCACAGTGAAGAGGATCTAAAGATGAATAAGGTCTTATTCATCATGCCCTTGAGAAATTTGCTGCGTGAAAACACAATTCTGAACAATTACAGTACAAGTCAGTTAGTCTGTTGTACAAGAGTTGCAGAGGGCTCAGGAGTAACAATTCTGCTGAAAAAATACAGACAGATTTTCTGAGAGAGGTGGCTTTTGAATAGACCTTGGACCAAGGATGATCAGGCAAGTATTGAGGAATGGGTGGTGGAGAAGCAGATAAAATGTAATCGATGAAAAAATTTTTTTTAAAAAGCCCTCATTATTCTAGGCTGATCATCCCAGTTTGGAGTTTAGGGAGCAATTTGTGAGGAAGATGCAATCAATAGATGAGGGCCAGGCCTTGGGGGCTTTTAGTACCTGCACATACTTCAGAAGACAGAGTTAAGAATGACTGCCCATTGTAGAAAGAACTGAAAAATGCAAGACTGAGCATCGGGTATGATTCACTGAGGAATTTCCAACAGTTTAAGAAGAGGTAATGGAACTGGGATGGGAATGAAGCAGGTAAGTGAGAGATGAGGTTAAAATTCTGGTCAAACGTTCATCCATGAGAGGACACTCATGGGCAGGTGACAGTCTCCATCAAATAATCCAAGCATACCAACTGTAGTATTTCAATAAGTCAAGATAAAGGAATACAAAATCAAGTTTTATATGTAAAATTTCAAAAAGTTGTCATCTCCTGATTGCAGGAAATAATACATGCATATTCCAATATCACACAGTTGATTTCAAATAAAAATATGTTATATGCATGTATGAAAATGTCACAAACTCAGTACTTTGTACAGTTAGTATGGGATATTAAGCCAATCCCAAAAAAACAAAGGCAAATGTTTTCCCTGACAAGTGGATAATGATATAGAATGGGGTTGGGGAGTTGGGGGTGAGAGAAGAATGGAGGAACTTTAGAAAATGAAGAGCGAAATGAGGGGGGTATGAAAAATGGTGGAATGAGACAGACATCATTACCCTAGATACATGTATGATTACATGAATGGTTTGAATGTACATCATGCACAACCATAGAAATGAAAATTTGTACCCTATTTGTGTACAATGAATCAAAATAAAGTCTGTAAAAATTTAAAAAATAAATTTATTATAAAAAGTGGTTTACAAACCCCTCAAGTTTTATCTCAAAAGCCTATTTTAAACGATTTCAGCTTAAATCATAGCAATGTCTATTAAAAAAATAACAGTTTCACATCCAAAGGTTTTTTTCTTATTTGTCAAATGTTTTGCTACAATTCCCAATTTTCTGGGGACCTATCACACCCTAGATAAAAGCAACCATTTACAGCCATTATCATTACATAATTATGACATAGTAGAATCTGGGGGATGCCAATTTTCTTTTTAACCCCTGGGTGCTGGATTTAAATGTAATACCCAGTAGAGAATTTGAAATAATTGTTCTTGATCTTTCTGCACTTTATGGGAGTCTTAGGATGATTGCTGAATATTTCTGATGAAGCACTTTAAAAGAGAGGAGAGGTGCAGTTCCCCTGCCACCTGGTGCATTATTAAAGGATCTGCTTCTTTAGGTTAGAGATTTGGTTAGAAGGGGATTAATTTGGGGCCCTGAATCAGTTCTGTAACAAATGTTGGATCAGCTAGGGCATAAAATTTGTGGATGTATTAAAAATCCAACAGTAACTCCTATGGATTGATATTATGATTTTCCCAACTTAATACTCTTTAAAAGAAAAAAAATTCAAAGAAATATTTTCTCCCTTTATTTGGCCCTGCAGTCAATTCCAATGTAGAACATGAAGTCAGCCATGTCATAATTACCTATGGACCTACAATTCTTGCTTCTAGGTCAACCCATGTAAACTGAATGTGATGAGAGTAGTCACAGCATTTCCAAGAATATTAAATTCTAAAAACACAAGCAGATCAATAAATCTGTAGTCTAAATTTTCAAATTCAAAATCAAAGGGAAAATTGATATAATGTACTTTCATGCAAAACACTGCCTACTTACCACTATTTGAGGAAAATGGGTTTTGTGGATATGTTCATTTACAAGATATGCACACATACTTGATTCGTTTGACTCATACATAAATGGTTACTTTGGGGAGGTCAGGCTTTGCAAACTGTTCCTTAGTAATGGATTTATTCAGGCAAATCTGTGAGTCACTGTACATATTTTATATATGAGTTTTGTTTACATTTTTTATTTTTGCCAGAGAGGGATTTCAGTAAATGTTTTCATTAGAGCCTTTGAAAGAATTACAATACAAAGCCACAAAAAGCAACAGTATTTACATATACAACACACATTAGAGTTGGAATTATTACACCAGGTCTCCTTACATCTCATTACTCTTGGTAGCTTTTCCCAATTCTTCCATCATTAATTCGTTTTGGGGTTTTTCAGCACTTTTTCCATAGAGCAAATTTTCCCCATGTGGGTTTTGAAATTCAGGTTCCTGGGTGAGCTGAGCAGTTGTGTCTATGAACCCATGGTTTTTAGTTCCTAGGACATAGGCTTCCTTGGGCTTTGCTCTTTTCTGGCAGACCTGCAGCTGGAAAGCATCTTGGAAACCACGGCGGAAATTCTCATTGAAGAAACCATATATAATGGGGTTGACACTGCTATTGCAGAAGGCCAGCCAGTGTGCAAAAGGGTAGATGTAGATGTTGATGATTTTCAGTACATTTGGAGAAAGGTCAGCATAGTCTGAGAGCATCATCAGAGTCCATAGGGGTAGCCAAGAGAGAATGAAAAGCAGAGCAACAGTCAGGAGCATCTTGATGACCTTCTGTTTCTTCTTGGACACCACATGCCACTGCTCCTGGCTTTGCTTGCCTGTGGGGGGCACTGCAGTCTTGAAGAGCGAAATTCCAATCCTTCCATACATGATGACAATGAGGGACAGGGGAGCCAGGTAGATGGTGGTGAATAGCACAGTGGTGTAGATCTTCCTCATTTCCTGATGTGGCCAGTCCTCCCGGCACCAGTAGACTGGACTGGTTTTATTCTGGGAGTTGAGTTTCACTTGGTAATATTTCTCTTCTTGAACGTGTAACATTACAGCAGATGGAGACATAATGGTGATGGCCAGAACCCAGATGAACACAATAATGACACATGCTGTCTTGACAGGGAGCTTTGGTTTAAAAGGGTGAACAACACACCGGAATCTGCAATTAAAAGCAAATATCAATGAAGCATTGCCTCATAACTTCCAACCAAGTCGTGAACCCAATTTATTTAAATAATTAAGGACCTCCCATCCACATTTCCCTCAAAAACATGGAAAGTTACCATTTGTAATAGAAAGGCATGTATTGACATTTTTCATAATTTATATATGAGATACATTTTAACCCCAAATTTGAAAAAAATGGAGCACTTTAGACAGTATTAATGATAAAAAGTAACAATGGTAAGGGACATATTTTGAATATGACCACTTAAAGCTCTGCTCCAGACAATGTTTCATTGGTTTGTATGGGTGGTCACATTACACCTATGTGAAATTTGAGGAAATCAATTTAGAAAAGGTAAAAGTCTTGTCTGTTATGCAGGATTTAAAACAAATAGTTCAGCTCCAGAGCTCAGGCTCTTAACCTCCACAGTCAGTTCAGTAAAATGCTGGCTCTTAGGCTGTGGTAGACTGTTAATCAGTAGCCATCAATGACTTTCTCTTGTTCCTTTCAGCTCTCCAACACAATATCTGTGCCCTTGGCCATGAAATTTGCTTTGGCCAATACGACATTAATTAGCAAGCATAATGCAAGCAGAAGCTTTTCATGTGCATCGGGGCTTGTCCTTTTGGAACGCTTCCTCTTAAAAGTCAGCTTCCAGGTTCCAAGAAGCTTGAGTTAGATGAGAGGCATGTGGGACAAGGCCCTGGGGGATGCCAGGTTGGTCATTTTGGATGTTCTAGCCTCAGCTTCATTCCGAGGGTAATACTGCAGCATGAGTGATTCCAGCTACCACACACAGAGCAGGAGAACCACAGCGAGGTGCCCCGTCAACTCACAGATTCATGAGAAGTAAAAAAAGCGTTATTTGTTTCAATTTACTAAATGTTTTGGTAATTTTTTTTCCTTGGCAGTAGGAGTCTGAGAATTTCCATTATGAGTTCTGATTATGAGTCTTTCTGTTGTCCTCTGCTGAGCATGAAAATTCAACACCAGGATGTAGAATATGCCTCATTCATTTTAGTACTATTTTGTCATTGTGGAAACTTGTTATTATTGATGTTTATTGTTTTACTTATACTATTATGGAAGACTACCATTTTATATTTTTTGAAGTATTATTCCCTATTTAATCTTCTTTGATTTTCATGATGACTTCATAAAAATGAAATTTTATGAAAATTATTATCGGTCATATCTGCAGATAAGGAAATTTTGAGGTTTAAGTGGTTGAAAAACAACTCCAGATTAACTTAAGTGACATGTCTTCAGAGAATAACTAACTAGCTTGAGTTTGTTCTGCATCCTTCCTAACTCCTTCCTCTATAAGATCTTCTCCCTTCACCTCTGTCACTCTAGTGTTCTCAGCAATGAATTCTCTCATTTATCCACCTTTAAATTAGGTTTGATTTCATAGGCATAATTCTAGGTATTCTGTTTTTTTTAAAAAAAAAAGATAAACTCATGGTGTTTCAAATAGTATGTTTTCATTTTACATATATCTTTATATATGTATATACATACACACACATGCACACATACATAATTTTATATATAAGTGTGCTAAAGAGTTTGCATTTCATCCAGAGAACAGTAGGGTTTCATTGAAGGATTTTATTTTACAAGGACAGGATCAGTTTTTCAATTATGGAGACCTACACATTTGGCTTTTTGTCATTATCAATCATTTATTAAAAATGATGATTTCTTTTGTTTTGGTTTTACTGGGGCCACCTCTGAGCATTTAAAAATGAAATGAGTAAAACTAAAATTACCTCTGTGAAAATATCAAACATATGTAAAACACAATTAAAATTTAACATCTCTGAAAAATCAAAGTATCATACAATACAAATAAAAATATCCTTATATTCATTTAGCAATTAATCTGATTTTTTAAAAAATCTATTAAACATAAAAACTAGAAGAAAAATATAATGTGTACCAATAATGTGCTCTTGCTATCCAAATTTAACAAATGTTAAATGTTTGTCCTATTTACATCACATTTGTAAAATAAACATTTACAGATGCACTCAAAATCCTTATAGCAGGATCCTCATTCCTATTCTTCCTCTTTTCTTAGATATTCTGAAGTGGCTACCTATCCCTACTATGCTTTTTATACTTTTCTGTATTAATTTATGCCTATTTATGTTTTACAATTAATGATAATGTATATATTATTATGAAACCTCTTTTTAGAGTTTATGCTTTTAAAAAATTTTAAATCCTGATTTTTGTTGACTCATTCATTTAATCATTGAGTAACTACTTCATTCATTTTAATCACTGCAAAGTTATCCATTGAATATATATAGCACAATTTGTTTATTAATTCTAACCTTATTTTTTTTTAAATTAAGATCAATGCTGATTTGTACACCTATTCAGGGGGCATGTAAAATTAGTGGAAAGGAATTTAAGAATATTTAAGAACTAATTGTAATGTGGAAGTACACATGATAAGCTCAAAATTCAAATTCAAAATGCAAATATTAGTTTTTTGTTCACTCTAAATATGCATGTTATATTTATATAACTGTAGAATTTGAAATATTCACTAATAATAAAACAATTAAACAGTAGCACTTTGTATTATTAATAGTAGTATGAATAAGTATATAAATAATAAAACAGTGTAATTATAGTAGTAGAATAGGATATAGTAAGGCCCAAATTTAAACCAAAACCTTATATCCTTGGCATATGGTGATTAGCAAATGTTCTAATTATATTGTCTTATTTATAAACCAAATAAACAAAGATCTACATGATAAGTTCTTGGAGAAAAGTTTTAGCAATGTGAAATAATGGTATAAATAGTAAACTAATATTAAAAATGCTGGGCTAGTATTGTGACTCAGTGGTAGAGTGCTTGCCTAGCATGTGTGAGGCACTGGTTTCAATCCTCAGCATGCAAAACAAAATAAAATAAAGTTACAAAAATATGCAGTCTACTAATGTGTTCTTCTGATGTCAACAATTCCATTTCATCTCATCTATTTTACATGGCTCTCTCACTCTCCCTCTGCTCACACACATGATGCTGTTATTTGGTTGTTTCCATTTCCTTTATTGGGCCAATTTCAGGTAGCCTTCCAGTTCATTGTTTAGTTATCCCGCAAATATCTGTTTATCGAGTTGCCATCATCCTCTTACACATATAGACCATTTCCCATCTATGATGTTACCAAGTGTTTTAATGGCTGTCCTTTCTCTTATCTGGCACAACTCCAGTCCATTTCATTTGCTGCTAGTGTATCTAAAATGAATATCTAGACATTCCTTTCCTGATTCAAAGACTTCAATAGGTCTCCATTGTTTTCAAGACAGTTTACGCTGCTTAAAATAAGAGATAAGCCCATTGAAAATCCACCTTTGCCTCCTTTTGTTGGCTAATGTACCACTCAGTTTTCCCTATCCAGCAGAACTGCCTCTGCCCTTCTCTAGATACGCCCTCCCACCCCAGTTTCAAGAACCCCATGTATATGCTTGTTTTAAAAGATGTCCTTTCCCCAGTTTCTTCCTAAGGTCAATTCCTGATCCCTCACCTCTTCTTTGCCTAGTGCTCCCTGTCCTAACAGGTACAGCTAATCATGCTCTCCTTTCCATGGCTGTTGTGTACTGCACCCCTACTAAAGAGCAGTATTTTTAAGTAGGTCTGTCCACTCCATCCGCTTATAGATTTTCTGAGGCAACACCTGATCTTCTTGGTTTTAGATGGTTTATACAACCAGTACACAGTACATCATAAACTCTCAAAAAAAGTGTGTAAATGAAGGGATAAATGAGTTTTTACCTTAAAATCTGAATAACATTTCAGATTTATTTCAGCATGTTTGTTTTTCCACCATTATAAAATTATATATTCTAGTGTGAAATATAATAAAATGGTACTATTGCTAATTATAGTTTTTAAACGTACACAATTTAATAGATCATTTTTCTTGTTACCCAACCTTCAGTAGGTAGATGCCTTGTTCTTAAAAAGGTAATTTATGAATGCTATTTGGGGAAGGTTTGTGCACATGTAGATTATATATGTTTCTGGTGGGTTCATTGCAGACATGCCTGTTTACCTGGATTCAGAACTTGGTGCTAACTTACCTATCCACTGCTATAGCAACTAAAGTAAACACTGAAGCCGCAACTGATATTCCCTGGACCAATCCACTGATCTTGCACATTGTATTTCCAAATGGCCATCCTGAAAGGAAGATGGAACAATCTCTGAAAAGATCATTTTGTTTTATTGCACTGAAAACATGAACAGAATGGTGTGACATCAAGAGCAATATAACTGTTTTCTTAATCATAGCCACAGAAGAATGTTTCTCAGTATTTTCACTAATTTCTCCAGACTTCTATTTTTTTAGCACACTAATGACAATGTCAAAACTTATACATTAATTTCTATGTTCTAGCCACTATAATAAGTGCTTTACATTTATTAACATAGCTGATTCCCATGACAGGCCATTTTTTTCCATGACAAACTTTTGAAAGCTTTATTATTGTCAAGATATGTGTAGACAGGTAACAAACACATATCACATACCTTGCCAAGCTAGTTAGCAGCTTATTAAAGATGCAAACCCAGGCAATAGGGTTCCAGAATTCAAACCATTAAACCCTTATGTGATAATGCCCCTTGAATGAAGAAAAGAATCAGAATGTTGTTTTTATAATTTGGAAATATGCCCCGTAAATTTTGAGAACCAGGAGTTACATACAGAACAAATATGCTAAATTTATTTATATATAATGTAATAATTTACATCATAGCTACTTCCAGAATGAAGAGCACCTTGCACAGACAAAAGTAGTCTATTTGAATTACCTCCTAACCAAACCTCAGTTACTAGAAAATTTACAAAAGAAATTGGTAAAAATTTTATAGCAGTTTGATATTCAAAATACCCATCTGCTATTAAAGAGAAATAACAATATTCTTCCACTTAAAAATATTCTGTACACAATTTTCATATTTCTAAAATTTATCTTTTAAAAATATGCAATGAATTACTTTTCCAAAGCAAAATAGTCTTATTTTGTTTAAAATATTTCACATAGTCTTAATAATCCAATTGTATTGGAAAAAACAAAACAAGAAAACACCACCACCTATCTAGAACATCTTAAAATAGGTACTTGAATGACTCCTGAATGGAAACCAAATGTCTCCCCAGTCCTAAAATGTGTTAGGTTGTGATATTATTTTAAAAAATAATAATAAAAGTGGAAGACAGTGTGTAGGCCTGGGATGAACATGAAAGAATAAGCATAAGTTTTACCCTTATATGCCTCACCAAGCTCCCCTGAAATGACAGCACCAGAGCAAAAAAGCAGAAATTCACATAAACCAAGGTGCCAGTGCAAAGTTGGGGAAACAAGATGATTAGTGGACATTATGAATAAATCCAATCACATGCCATTGGCCTTTCTCCCCTGTTGGCAAAAGAGTGGAGGTGGCTTCTGTGAGGAAACAGGAGTACAGGTGCTCTCAAAGCTCATCCACCAGGTGCAAGGTTAGTGGATGAAACAATGATGCCCAAAGATTAAGCAACAGCAGGCCCCTGCTGACCCAGAGACCCATTCAGCTCCGAAATGCAGCAGCCAGCCTTATGTCCCTACAGCAACAAACCAGAGGATTCACTTCAGGGGACAGTGACTCCAAGAACACTGACGTGCAGATTTAATGGCAGCAGTGCATTTCCCTATGAAAGGCCCTGACTACTGAAGCTGGGACTGGTCTACCTCAACCTCTAGCACTGGAACTTCCAGGAAGCCATTTTATCCAGGAAGCAAGTACTTGATAGTATGAGGAAGATGCAGAAAATAAAAATAGCTCAAAGATTTTAAGATGGGATAACAGAGATAAAGTTTTAACCTAAAGGTTGGAAGAAAAAATTGAGAAAATCTTTGAAAACAGAGCAACAGGGCATAAAATGGAAGAGAAAAGATGAGAAAAAAGAGCAAACCCAGAGTCTTTAATATCTGATTAATGTAAGTTGAAGACAGGAAAGTGAAATTTTTGTTCAAGAGAATTCCCCAGGAATTCATTTTCTGATTGAAATGTCTAGTTTGCATCCAGTGCAATAAATAAAAAACAAAAGGACCTAATGCAAAGTATAATTGCATGAAACTCAAAATACTAGGGATACAGGCAAGTTCAAAAGGCTTTCAGGAAGGAAAGTATGAACAAAAGAAGCAGGAGTCAAAGGCACTGAATTTTTCAGCTCTAACTCCACATTTCCCAACAGTAATAAGAAAGCAATACCTCTACAATTCTGAGAGAAGAAATTTCTAAACCATAATTTTTCATTCTGCTAACTACAATCATGCATGAAGCAGAACAGATACTTTCAGATATACTAGATCTCAAATATGTTTTATCTCAATGTGCTGTTTCTCAGGAAAGAATAAGCCAAGAAAGAAGAAGACATGGTAGCCAGAAAACACAGACAGCGGAAGATAATTGTCAGAATACCAGCAAGGGTATCCCAGAGCAATTGCCATGCTCCATGCGTGGAAAGCAAAAAGTCTAGAGAGCACACAGGACAGAGAGCACCAAGAGAAGTATTTGTAGGAAAAAGCTGCAGTTTATGGGTTTCCAGAGATATAGGAAGTTATTAACATGAGAGTAAGAGTCCTGGAAGAGAATTTGAGGATACATTACGGACAGGAACACAGCAAAAACTAAACTAATCAAGAGTGATGACCTCTGTAAATCAAGGAAAACAAAACAACATTTCATAAGAGAGAAATTGATATTGAAGCACTTCCCAGGAGTAAGATACCCATAAAATGGAAATGTATACTCTGGATGTTGATTGAAATTCGTTGTTATATTGGGAGAATGAAAGAAGGTGAAGTGTATGAATATATATTTGTGTTTATGCAGAGGAAGTGGATTATGAGAAAAAAATTTGTGTCATACAGTTTGAAGAATATGTATCATATTGAAAACATTATTTAAAAATGTTTTTAATTACCAAAAATAAAGATTTTTAAAAAGCTGAAAGGGGCTGATTCAAAATGAAAAGCAAGAGGTAAGGTGGGATAATTTATATTCAAATTTTTAAATAATAATTTAAAAAAATATTTATGGGGAAAATATTAAGAGTACTTCTTGGCAATGTGACTTACTGAGAGCAACAACAATTTTTATCAATTCTTTTGCCCTCTTTGTCCAGCATAGTATCTTGAACATGTTACATCCTCATTAAGTATTTGTTTAATGATAAACACCAGAAATCCTCACGATCAATTCAGGACAGAACTAATAGAATAAGCACCCTGAGTTATCCTTGGCTGCTACTCCAGAGAAAGGAAGGAAACAGATGAAAACTCCAAAGAGAAAGAAAGCTCTTTTCCTATTCTTCAGGGAATTGATGTTGAGTGCTATGAAAGGATATGATACAGCTGCTGCTATTCAATGAGTTGTGATTATTTCATTGTTCTTTTTAAATTTTTTTTAAAATTTTTATAGACGCATTTTGATTCATTGTACACAAATGGGGTACAACTTTTCATTTCTATGGTTGTGCATGACATAGATTCATACCATTCATGTAATCATTCATGTACACAGGGTAATGATGTCTGTCTCATTCCACTATTTTTCATACCCCCTCCCCCTCTTCATTGTTCTGATACAGATTTGAATGTGAATATCTCAAGTACTATATATTAACTCAATAAATATTAAGTTTGATCTAAGTATTAAAATTCTGCTGCTATCTGAAAATACACGGTTTCTATCCTGGAACATCTAAGGTGGTGCTTCAGAAGCAATAATGTGGACCCAGAAGTAATAGAAAGGAGATACTCTAACCCTAACAATGTGAAATGACTTATATTGTACACGTAAACTACCACATTTTGAGAAATAACTGTGACTGCTTCATCTACCCTCAAAAACTGACAGATTTCTCTGGCTAACCACAGCAGTGCCTAAATGTCTACATATTATTAGATTGAAATTTCTCTAATTACTAGAGAAGTTGAACATAATGGAATATTACTCAGCCATAAAGAAGAATAAAATTATGGCATTTGCAGGTAAATAGATGGAGTTGGAGATTATCATGCTAAGTGAAAAAAGCCAATCCCCAAAACCAAAGGCTGGATGTTTTCTCTGATATGTGGATGCTGATACATAAATGGGGAGTTGGGGGAGAGGGTAAGAAAAGAATAGAAGAACATTGGATTGTGTAGAGAAAATTGAGGGGAGGGGAGGGAGGAGAGGGAAAGAAAGATGGTGGAATGAGACAAACATCGTGATTACATGAATGGTGTGACTCCACGCCATATACAGAGAAGTGAAAAGTTGTACTCCATTGGTGTACAATGAATCAAAATGCATTCTGCTGTCATGTATAACTAAATAGAACAAACAATAAAAAAATTTTAAAAATAAAGAAATTCCTATGATGTTATGTTGAAGTACATCAATTGCAATCAGATGCATCAAATCTCTGAATTATACAGTCTTAATATTATTTTTAATAGTATTCATGCCATATTATAAGTGTTTTTGTCTATATTTAACAAATTCAAACGTTTTGGTAAGAGGTGTGAGATATCATACTCTTAGGACATTTAATGAACACTCTAAAAATAGAAGCCTCCCACTCTCCACCTCTATCACTTGAGTTAATTTTCCCCATAATTCTTATTCTCAAATTAGGTATCTTTTCAGTGTTGCCTCCTTCTTTGGAATGTATACCCCATGAGGACAGGTATCTGGAGTAGTTCTTGGAACTGCATAAATATTTGTGAATGAATGATCTGCCCTGGCTACAGGGATATATAGCAAACCTTTTCTTACATCATCCTGGCACTGCATACAAGTCAACATACCTGCTATAATATTGTCCAGCAATGTTATGGGCATACAGAATATGCCAACCAGTAAATCACTTATTGCCAGGTTTAAGATGAAGAGATTAGTGATGGTATGCATGTGTTTATTCCTCATAACAATAAAGCAAACCATGGTATTTCCCACCATGCACAGGAAGAAGATCAGAAAGTAGGAAATAATGAAGATTGCTGCCACTTGAGGGTTGTGAAGATAGTAGTTCACATAGGTAATGCTAATGTTTGAGAACAGGTGATGCTGTGTGTCATTGACACTCCAGATGTGATACCAGTTTTCTGAAGAGTTCGAGTCCCATTTCTCACTCATGATGGACCTTAACAAAGGAGAGGCAGAAAAGAAAAATATAATTATAAACCAGTAGAATATAAGTTCCATGCTTCAGTTTAATAAGAGAAATATATTTAAGACATCAATGAATTTTTATGGACCTCCTGTAATAATCCAGCAGTTTTACATAAGACTGAGTTATAATAAGGCATTCAATTTATTAGGATTTTAACTAAGAGTGTTGGAAAATATGCAACAGTTGTCATTTCCTGATAAACTCTATTCTACATCTTTGGTCATAACCTCTATTCATTTACAACTTTTCAAAATTCTCTTTTTCCCTATATCAAGGTAATGTGTGTAACCTTTCAAAACCCACTTGTCCTCATAAGGCTAACTTATATGCCTCTAGCTTTCTTTTCTGATAATCCAAACGAGATTCTACTTCCATTAAAAAAAAACTTTCTGTATTTACCTTATTCTAGTTTGACTCAATTAAATGAAAAAAAATTTTTTTACATACTTCTGTGTGGAGACTTAGTCACCATATTGTAGTCACAATCATACTGGGCTATTTAGTTTCACTTAGAATAATTCTATCCACAAATAATGCATTAATAAATTATTTAGAATCTATATATCTCAATTTAAACCTTTCAGTCAAACCTTGTACACCAGAGGTATCCAAGACCATTCCCACATTCACTGATTTAGGGAAGGGCTGATTTAGAGGAGGACCAAAGCATTTAGTAATGATTTAGAGAAGGACTCACCATACTCTGTATTTAGTACTTTCAGAGCTAGTATTTATGATAGTGAAGGACACAAAGCAAAATCAGCAAGGGAAACAGACAGATGGGGAGAAGTCTGTAGGAGATCAGGCCCAAACTCTCAAGTCCTCTCTCAATAGAGTCACACAGGACTTGCTCAATTCCTCCAGCAACCAGTTGTGACAATGTGTAAAATGTTGTTAACAGTGAAGTTTTTTAGAAACTCGGCATCCCAATTTTCATTGAAAAATAGTCCTGTGGTTAAATTCTTCCTAGAATGCATCAATATTATAGACTCCCAGATGGAAAGTAGCTATTGGGCTCATGAACCATGTTGTTTGTACGGTCTAGGAATGGAGAAATGCTTTAATGACTTAAGGAAACTTTTATATCAGTATAGAGAACTATTTACTATTTAAGTTCCCAGACCCCAATCGAAGGTCAACCTTATAAGAAGGTCTTTCTAAGGTTGGTAGGCTCAGGTACGCTTGTTAATTCTTTTCTGCACAGCTTGTTAACTGACTTGACAGAACATTATATGTATCCATAAATGAAGATGAATTTGACAGTGGACTTATACAATTGAGCTACCATATTCACTATTTTGGAGTAACTTTCTGCAATTTGAGTTGGTGGCGATAAATTCAAATGGATCTGCTGCTGGTGGCTAATAGACCCTAGTTTGCATAAGTTTTAGGTATTTAGTGACTTCATTGTTGCTTAGCATTTCTTTCTTTTTTTTTTTTTTTCACGATCTCAGTTACCTTTTTCACTACTGTGACCAAAAGACCTGACAAGGACAATTTTAGAGGAGGAAAACTTTATTTGGTGCTCACCTTTGGCTCCATTTCTTTAATCCCAAAGTGAGGCAGAACTTCATGGTAGAAGAGAGTGGAGAAGGAAAGCAGCTCAGGACGAGGCTGCCAGGAAGCAGACAGAGACTGTTTCCTTCGCCATAGAAAAAAATCTAAACCCCAAGGGTATGCCCCAGGGATCCCGGATCTCTAGCCACACTCTACCTGCCTGTAGTTACTACCCACTTAATCCCTGTCATGGGATTAATGCAATGATTAGGTTAAAGTTCTCATAACCCAATCACTTCACTTCTAAATTTTCTTACATTGTCATACACATGAGTTTTTTCTGGGATAGGGGATGTGGGGGCAACTCATATCTAAACCATAATAGTCATTGAGTGTACATTTATATCAGTTTAGAGAAACATGTTTGATCTGCAAATATTTACGATAAGTATTAAATTATGTATTAGTCACTTCTGATACTGTGAACATTTTTCTCTTGGTATATTGAGTATAGGAACGTAACAAGAAAGTAAGTTACTAAAAATAATGTTATAAAAGGGGATTATTTTTCTCCAATAGTTTCCATTAATTTTCAATTTTATGTCTTCCTTTCCTCTAATTTTTTAAACCCCTCTTTGCTTTTCCTGTCTTCTGTAGCCAAGTGTAAAGAAAAACAAATAATAAAAAAAAAGAAATAAAAGTGATTATGAGATAGGGCAGGGGCTTACGGAGGAATAAAAGAAAGGAAGACACGTGAACAGGACTAAACGTAGTCACATACACTCAGTCAGACTAAAGGCATCTTTGGAGTTCTGAGCCTGGCAGAGAGAGCACCAAGCAGCTTGTAATAGAAGCTTTTCAGTCAGTGTCCAAAAGAAAAGTAGTCACAGGAAGATTTAAAGATGACTGCGTCTGAAGCAGAAAAACACCAAACACAAATGAGAACTGCATGAGAAAATCGTATGTTGATAGGAAACTTCTATAATAACTAACATCAGCAAGATGGTGGAATAGGAAGCCTCCAACTCAAACAGTTCCCTCCCCATGAAAAGTTCAACTAGCAACTATCTACAGACCAGAACAATCTTTTGAAAACCCCAATACTTGGAAACTCACTTGAGACAGCCCGTCCACAGAATGGAAGAAAAGCCAAATTAGGAAGGCTAAGAAGAATCTTAACCTGACCGCACTACCCTTCAAGATTTCCCTGAGCCCCATATTCAGAATATTCTAGAACTGTAGTTCTGGTGCATAAGGCAATTTCATCCTTAATACAAGGATTAAAAGATAAAACTGCTTATAACAACTACTGCTGAAATAAATTGTCAAAGAATATGTACTACGAAGTGATGTACATTCTGACATAAAAATAAAATACATGTGGTGAAGTCAAAGTGCAGAATTGTTCTAGGAAATAAAGTTGTTACTGACTTGATGTCAGCTGTGGTCTCATTGTAACTACAAAGAAAACACAAAGGGAAACCACAAATAAAAATCTAGAGTACAAGTACAAAGCAAAATAGAAAGACTTCAAAGAGTATCAATATAGAAAACCATCATACCACAGAAGAACACATTGAGAGTGGAAAAATGAAACAAGGAAGTATCTATAAAATAACCAGAAAACAACTAACAGAATAGGAGTAGTAAGTTCTTACCTATTAATAATTACCTTGACTACAGGGGATTGAATTTTCTAGTAAAAAATAGAGTGACTAAATGGATTAAAGGAAAACTGAACCAAAAATCCTAGACCCATGTATATAGGTTACCTTTAAGAAATTCACCTTACTTACTTTCAAAGATACCACAGATCGAAAGTGAAGGAATGGGAACAGGTATTCCACTCAAATGGAAACCAGAAGAGCATTACACCAAATGATAGTTTAATTAATGGTGCTGGAGAAACTGGACAGCCACATGCAGAAGAATGAAATCAGACTTTTATCTCAGATCACACACAAGAACAACTCAAAATGGCTTAAAGACAAATGTGAGACCATGAACTATAAAACTACTGGAAGAAAACACACATGGAAAACTAGGCAACACTAACATAGGCAATGGTTATTTTGGATTTGACTCTTAAAACACAGGCGGAAAAAGTCCCAATAGACAAATGGATTATATCAAACTTAAAAGGTTCTTCACAGCAAAGGAAATAATTAATAGTGTTCAGGGAACCTGTGGATTGGAAGAAAACATTTGTAGGCAGGCCTAGTTCCAATAGGGGGTTAATATCCAAAGTATAGAAGGAGCTCAGCAACTCAGGAGCAAAAATGAAAGACCCAATTAAAAAATGGGCAAGGGATATAAACATATTTCTCAAAAGACATGCAATTGGCCAACAGATATATGAAAACTGTTCAGCATTACTAACATTTAGGAAAATGCAAATTAAAACTGATGGTATGAAATCATACACCCCTCAGAACAGCTACTACAAAAAGACAAAAGATAGCAAGTTTTGGTTACAATGTGGAGAGAGTGGAACTCTTGTATGCTGTTAGTGGGAATGTAAATTAGAAAGCCATTATGTAAAACTTTATAGAATCTCTGCAGAAAACTGAAAATAGAATTATCATATGATCTGGCCATTTCACTTTTGGATATTTATCCGAAAAACTGAAATCATCATGTTGAAGAGATGTCTGCTCTGCCAGGTTCACTGCATCACTATTCACGATAGTTAAGTTATAGAACTGACCTAAGTTTCCATCAACAGATGAATGCATAAAGGAAATGTGGTATTTGTACATAATGGAACACTATTTAGATTTTAAAAGAATGAAATTTTGCTACTTGCAAAAACATGGGTATAACTGAAGAGCATCATGCAAGTGAAATAAACCAAGCATAAAAGACAAATACTACATGGCCTCACTTATATGTGAAATATGAAACAGTGGAACTTATAGAATAATAAAAATGGTGGTCAAAACCTGGGGGTCAGGAGAATGGAGAGATGATGGTCAGAGTTCAAAATCTCAGGAGGGAGCACTTTTTGAGAGCCACTGCACAATGTAGTCAATATAGTTAACAATTGAATCATGCACATTTCACAATTGCTGAGAGAGTAAATTCCAGATGTTCTCATCATGAAAAAAATGTTAAGTATTTGAGGTGATGGATATGTTAACTAGCTTGATTTAATGTTTTCACATTGTGCTTATAAAGCACAACATCACTTTGTGTTCTAGAAATATATACAATTAAAAATGATAAAGTTGTAATTTAAAAAAGAAACATCTGTCCATAAGTTCAATTAGAGTTGAAAAGCAGATGGGTAGAATATAACATGAGACATATGCCTCATATTTGCATAATGTTTTCTAAAGCCCTTAGCTTATGGCAACAATATGTTTCCAAAGCAGATGCACATCCATGATGTATTTGTTGAGATAAGGAAGACTGAGATAGAAAGGCTGAGATGGAACAAAGTTTTAAAACCTTCCTGTAGATTCACTTAAACTCCATGTCAGGTTTTTGAGAGGGCAGCATTAATAAAATAAAATAAAATCATATTTTATGTGGAGACCAATGTGTATTTCACTATACCTATTATTGGTCTGATAACTATTGTTGGTGAGAGTGCATGCAAATACAGAGTCGGACAAAAACTTGTAAGAGTACAGAAGGTTTAAAGGTTAGTCTGTATATCACACTAATTCTACACATGAAATAAACTAAGGACTAAGAAAACTGTATGCCAGCTTGAGGGAGTCAGATTTACACAGTTCCCACGCTGAGGACTGATTGATTTGTGGAATATTTCACTGAAGTATGTGAAGTCTTTTATGGGCCCACCACGTTTTTGCTGCACAACTCTGCTTGTGATGTCTTTTATACTACTCAAAGTCTGAATTCAAAAGTTGAGTTAATGTAATAAGCATTATTTTACCATTAGTTTTAAACTCTTCATTTACATATACAGAAATAAATAAGCTTTACTGTAGTTTCCTGTGTTATTCCTTCATCCTTGAGTATGGAGAGGAAATGGGTGTAGGTTCAACTGCATGAGGTCCCATTAGAGACCCTAGTCACTGTAGTTTACTCAGACCCTAAGGAGAATCTAGATGGTTGGAAACAACAATCCAGGATAGAAGTCATTGAATTTTTCTCCTTCCTAGAATTGAATTTGCCAAAATACTGACACTAGATTACTCTAGATGATGGAAATCTTGGTCATTATTAGACATTTTTTGCTTATCTGGATTACTAGACTGTTTTCTATAATTTGTAATCTTTTATAATCAGGAAAAATGTTTTATTATACATTGTCAGAGTAGAGAGGTACAGATGACATTGAATAGAATAAGAGATGTAAGTACAATTTGCTTTTACTCTATTTTCTAATAACAAAACTAGATTATTTTATTAAGTTTTCTATCAATATCTAGCTCACCAGTTTCCATGTGAATCTAATTGATAAGCAAGTTAATGTTATCCTTATTTGATATTTATTTTCATTGTACAATACTTTTCATCATGAGAGACACTTGATGGAGAAAACTAAGAGGTATCACCATAGAAGGCTGAAATGTGTAGTAGTTTTCAACAGAAAAATGTATTAGTGTGGTTCTGTGAAATAATATCTTTACTGCCAACCTAAGAAGCTGAATTTTAAATATAAAATCATTGTTTCAGGTGTTTGTTGTTATTCACTACAGTATCAAAAGTGTGAAAATTTTAGAAAACTTTTAAGTTATTTTTATGGTTGAGTATCTGAATACAATAGAAATACAAATTTATGCATATGTATATGTATACAAATGTAAAAACATGTGTAGTAATACATACATACAAATATAATCAAACACACATATATCAAAAATTAGGTTTTCTTTCCTTTTTTCAATCGGAACAATATTTTCCTCATTCTTGTGAACATGACCTCTGAAAAATAGTGCTTAACCTGTATTGACTGTTGTTAAATCATCCATAATCTTCCTTATTAAAAATATTTGCCAAACACTCATCACTGAAAATAAGCCATTGTTAGCAACCTAAAAGGGTTAAGTTCTAGACATATAGGTATGGTTAATTGACTTTTTAAAATAATTTAAGCATGAGTTAAAGAATTTTTAGTAGTCAGAGAAGAAATCCAGACTATTAAATACAAAAAAACTTGCAAGAACATCAAATTACAAACAAATACATATTATATAAAATACATTATATGGGGCACCATTTTACAGTATCTCAGGGAGAGAGCAACCGCCTGCAGATGCATGAGTCCCCAGCATGGATCTCAAGCTGTTCGATGCCATTTCACAGCATCTCCAGGAGAGAGCACCCGCCTGCAGCTGCTTGAATCCCCAGCGGGGAGCTCAGGCCTGCCTGGGCCATCAAGCCTAGTGTCTCCATCTCTGAGCACAGGTCTGGGCCCCCTCCCCAACTTGGTCTAGTGTCCAGGCCCACACCCTGGCCCAGAGTCTAGCGCCTGTGCTGTACTGATTGTCTATCAACACCAGGTCGCCTCTGTCTAGAAGCACTGACCATTCCCAACCTGGACAGCACCCTTCTTGGGTCACTGCTTGATCAAGCACCTCTCAAACATCAGGCCACTGAAAAATGAGAGGTTTGAACTGTACAGTATATTTTTATCATGGAACATTTTTAAATTAGTTGTATTACTATGATCATTCTTAATATACTATATAACTACCTTTTTCTTTTATTAATATTCTTTTCACTATCTTCCTCATAAATCCCTTTCCTTGGAGAATCTCTTTTTTCTCATGCTAACAACCTATTTCTTTTAATTCCACTTCCAGTATTCATATGACATAGTATATTTATAGACTCACTTCTTATCTCATTAGTGTTTTGTCCTATACCCTTCCTCATCCTCCCTGTCCAACATTAGAAATTGCAGCCCTTATTGCAAATATACTGGTTATGCTGTAGATAGTAATTTGAACTCATCTCTGTTTATTAAGACAACACTGTTAATATCTTAATAGGGACTATTTAGATTAAGGAAACATATTGTTTATATGGCATGCTGCTAAAATTGATCTATCAATTCAAGGGGAGATATTGAAAATAGTCAGAAACCCTATAAGTCTTTAAGGGAAACTGCAATACCTAGGATTCTCACTACTAGAAGGGAAGCTACACTAGCAACCTGAGAAAACATGGGAAGAAAATGTTCCAAACAAACCCAGATACTATACCAAAAGAACCCCATGATAGCATGGCAGAAGCATTGTCAGAAAGGGAGTTGTATATAATTAAAGTGATCCGAGTAGTGAATGAGGAGTCAAGAGAGCAAATGCAGGCAAAGCTAAAAGAGCAACTGCAAGAAGCAAAAGATCATTTCAATAAAGAGATAGATTCTGAAAAAAACAAACAAACAGAAATCCTTGAAATGAAGGATACAATAAACCAAATTGAAAACTCAATAGAAAGCTTAACCAACAGCTAAATCACTTGGAAGACAGAACCTCAGACAAGGAAGACAAAATATTTAATCTTGAAAACAAACTCAACCAGATAGAGAAGACGGTAAGGAATCATGAATAGAATCTCCAAAAATTATGGGACATCATGAAAAGAACAAATTTAAGAGTTATTGGGAAGGCACAGAGATACAAACCGAAGGAATGAATAATCTGTTCAACAAAATAATATCAGAAAAATTCCCAAATCTGATGAATGAAATGGAAAATCAAATTCAAGAGACTTATAGGACTGCAAATGCACAAAATCACAACAGATTCATACCAAGGCATATTATAATAAAAATACCTAACACAAAACAAAGATAGAATTTTAAAGGCTGTAAGAGAAAAGCATCAGATTTCATATAGGGGGGAACCAATATGAATATCAGCAGATTTCTAAGACCAGACCCTAAAAGCAAGAAGGGCCTGGAAGAACATATTCCAAGCCCTGAAAGAAAATGGATGCCAACCAAGAATCTTATACCCAGGAAAACTGACCTTCAGATTTGATTATGAAATAAAATCCTTCCATGATAGACACATGCTAAAAGAATTCACAAATAGAAAGCCTGCCCTACAGAAAATCCTCAGCAAAATATTCCAAGAGAAAGAAATGAGAAACAACAATGTAAGTCAGCAAAGGGAGGAATTACCCTAAAGGAACAGCCAATTAAAGGAAAAACCAAGGAAGATTAAAATCCAAAAATAAGTCAAAATGAAAGGGAATACAAGTCATATCTCAATAATAACCCTAAATGTAAATGGCCTTAACTTATCAATCAAAGGACATAGACTGTCAGATTGGATTAAAAAGAAAGACCGAACAATATGCTGCCTTCAAGAGACACATCTCATAGAAAAACATGCCCACAGACTAAAGGTGAAAGGTTGGGAAAAAACATACCATGCACATGGACTGAGTAAAAAAGCAGGAGTTTCCATCCTCATTTCCGACAGAGCAGACTTCAAGCCAAAGTTAGTCAGAAGGGATAAAGAAGGACATTTCATACTACTTAAGGGAAGCATAAATCACCAAGACATAACAATCATAAATATTTATGCACCAAACAATGGTACATCCATGTACATCAATCAGATCCTTCTCAATTCCAGGAACCAAATAGAACAAAACACAATAATACTGGGGGACTTTAACACTCCTCTCTCACCATTAAACAGATTTTCCAAGCAAAAATTGAACAAAGAAACCATAGAACTCAATGACACAATCGCTAATTTAGACTTAACAGAAATATATAGAATATTCCATCCATCAAAAAGGGAATACACTTTCTTCTCAGCAGCTCATGGATCCTTCGCTAAGATAGAGCATATGTTATGCCACAAACCTACTCTTAGCAAATACAAAAAGATAGAGATACTACCTTGTATTCTATCAAATCACAATGGAACAAAATTAGAAATCAATGATAAAGTTAAAAACAGAAAATATTCCAATACCTGGAGATTAAATAACAAGGTATTGAATGATGCATGGATAACAGAAGACATCAGGAGGGAAATAAAAAAATTCTTAGAAGTCAATGAGGACAAAGATACAACATATCAAAATCTCTGGGATACAATGAAAGCACTGCTAAGAGGAAAATTCATTGCATGGCATACATTCAATAAAAGAATGAAAAGTCAACAAATCAATGACCTCACATTACAGCACAAAGCCCTAGAAAAAGAGGAACAGATCATCAGCAAAAGAAGTAGAATACAGAAAATAATTAAAATCAGAGCAGAAATTAATGAAATGAAACAAAAGAAACAATTCAAAAAGCTGACAAAACAAAAAGTTGGTTCTTTTAAAAAAATAAACAAAATTGATAAACCCTTAGCCACACTAATAAACAGAAGGAGAGAGAAACCCCAAATTACTAAAATTCGTGATGGAAATGGAAAGATTACAACAGACACAATTGAAATACAAAACATAATAAGAAGTTACTTTGAAAATTTATACTCCAACAAAATAGAAAACATGGAAGATATCAACAGGTTCCAAGACGCATATGAGCCACCCAAACTAAATCTGGAGGACATACACAACTTAAATAGATCAATTTCAAGCAAGGAAATAGAAGAAGTCATCAAAAACCTACCAACAAAGAAAAGTCCAGGACCAGATGGATTCACAGCCGAGTTCTACAAGACCTTCAAAGAAGAGCTCATTCCAATACTCATCAAACTAGTCCATGAAATAGAGGAGGAGGGAACCCTTCCAAACTCATTCTATGAAGCTAATATCACCCTGATACCAAAACCAGAGAAGGACACATCGAGGAAAGAAAATTTCAGACCAATATCCCTAATAAACA
>JAJEJO010050286.1:0-12448 GCA_020662805.1 Glaucomys volans
ATTTGGGGAGTGTTTCCTACACTATCCTTCTTCTGTAAGACAGCTCTGTCCTGCTCCCTGATCTCCTGGACTATGCTGAGCTGGCATGTGTGTGCTTAATGAGACACAGGTAAAAGGGAATCATCTAGAGAATATCCTGTTACTACATTTTCTGGTGAATATGCTTTTCCTGGCCCAGAAGTACCTATATATGTTTCTTTAAAATGCTTGCTTATTATATAATATAGAGAAAAATTCAAATTAAATGTGTGATGGATATATCTTATTGATGCCAATGCATGTGACTCAGAAGTTAGAATGTGATGGCTAGAGAAATACATACCTTTGTCTAACCTGGCAATACTGGGAGGAAGCAAAGTTGCTGTTTATGATGACATGAAGTCATGCCAACTTCCTTGATCTGCACTTGAGAAAGGAGGTTAATTTTCCTATTTCTATGGTAGAATTTCAGCTCCAGTACAAAATAAGCTCCAGCCATTCATAAAGCTCTAGGGATGCTGTGGTTTTCTGAGTATTACTGCAAATTCATGGCATCTGTACACCCCTGATTGTAGTCCCATCAACCTAAAAGTTTTAGCACTACAGTTTCTAAAGTAACAATGCAATTAGCACCACTCAGTGCCTAGTTTATTAAAACATAGTCCTTGAAGAGCTCTGTAATGCCGAGGATTTCTCCAGCTCACATTTTTATTCTTATTTGTTAGCTTAATTTTTTGCTTTAATGTTTTTATTTTAATTTCTTATTGTGGCAAGGTAATTATACATAACCATGGAATTCACTGTTACATTTTCATACATGCACACAATATAATTTGGTGACAGCTCAACTTTTCTAAATGATTTAAACTGGATTAAATCAAAATTTGTATTTCACAGAAATCACAGGAGTCATTTTGTCTTACATGAGAAACAGAGAGTAGCAGGCTTAAGCCACTATCAGTACATATACATCTCAAGTTAACATTTTTGTGAACCATAAAGGTTAGAGATGAGAATAACTTTGTGGTTATTTACTCCGTGTTCCTGGGATTATGTTGGGACCAACTCAAACATGTTAGATGAGTGAATGGAGAAAGCTGTCATATTACTTGATCCTTACTTGGCAAAATTAACATATTTTTTAATCATGATCAAATTTTTCTTACTGACTTCTCTTCACTGAGACTGAGAATAGGAAAATGTGGCCATCTATATTTTATTTAAGAACTTTACAAATCAATGGGAATATTACAGTAAAATTTATTTAACCAGGAATTTATTACAATTTTGAATACAAGGTCCATTAATCTTATTACAGCTATCTTTTTCTAATAATGTTATAGGATTTTTTTTTCAGGAAATCTGCACTTCAAATGTTTAAACTGAAAATATGCTTCAGGTTGAATTTTTAAATGGTATCCAGTGTTTGTTAGTGATTTTTGCTTCCCTTTAGAATCTTATAGAACCACCAGCCATAAAATAGTATCCTTAAATGTTTGGTTTTCAGATGATAAGTCATTTTTTTCTATGTGACTGAAATATTATGTAATACTATGTAGCTCACATGGATGATATTTAATTAGATTTACACACTCTAGAAGAAATATTGTCCCTGCTGACCTTTCAACAAATTTTCCAAAATAAATTTCGGGTTTGGTCCTCTTGAGTCTGGAGGGATTACACCTTTAAATTGTAATAGAGATAATGTCTTGGAGCCCATCTCTCAGGAGTGGGCTGGCTACATCTTCTATAATTAAACCTTCAAATGGGAAAACACCAAGTCTATTTTAATTGTAGTTCCATTTCTACTCTGATGTAAAGCCTTGAAAAGGAAAAAAAATCCTACACTCTTGGTAACATTTCTGGGATATATTGCATATGCTAGTCATTCTTGCTAGAGGATAAAAAATGTGACATGGGCAGCCACATCAGATGATTTCAAGGTCAGACATAAAATTCAGAGTTCTCTGAACATGATTGTGTAAGTGTATTACTATGTTGGTAATTCCTGATGTTTTTGAAAGGAGATTGAACCCAAGTGAAATTAACCACTGAGGCACATCCCTACCCCCATTTTTATATTTTATTTAGACAGAATCTCTGTGAGTTGCTCACATCCTTTCTAAGTTGCTGTTGCTGGCTTTGAAGTTGTTATCCTCTTGCCTCAGCCTCCTGAGCTGCTGGGACTACAGGCATGCACTACCACACCCAGCAGTAATTTCTAATCTCTATCTCTCTTCTCAGGCAGCAACAGAGCTGATCTATTTTAAGAGAACTGAATTGATTCTCCCAAGTCACATGCAAGAAGAGATGCATGATAGTAAGAAGTCTACATTTGTAAAGAGTTCAAGGTTGGTATGCACACTTTATTTTTCACACATCATATCTCCAGGATATACATAATGTGACTATTTATGTTGATAGCTGAGATGACATGGCCTCAAGTTCCTAGAGCACTTCAGGTGGTGCTATTGCAAATGGCAGCTCAGGCTTGTAAATGCAACTATTCTGACTTCAGGCTTCACACCAACATTTTCTTGTTTATATATCACAAATATTTGGTCTGGCAATGAATAAGTCAGAATTAACTTGGTGCTGACATGAAAAAACTCTGAGCAAAGTATAATCTGTGACACTTTTTGCTTGAGAGGGCCTACTTTACACTTTCCTGCAATCAACCCCACTCAAAATTAACTGAAAACTATAGACCTACTAATATGTACCTGGTAAACAAGATCAGGCATATGAAAATCAAGGAAGACTATGTCTTGCCTGAGAAAATCTCAGATATGAGGTAATAGGAAGGAAATATATTCTAAGATAGATGACAATTCTATTTTGTTTGGGGGTTTTTAAAGTACTCTTTTAGTTGTAGGTAGACACAATACCTTTATTTATTTATTTTTGTGTGGTGCTTAGGAAAGAACCCAGTGCCTGAACCATGCTGGGCAAACATTCTACCACTGAGCCGTGGCTCCAGACCATTTGGAGTTTCATTTTTGGTACTAGTTGTTGAACCCAGGGATGCTGAACACTGAGCCACATCACCAGTCCTTCTTATTTTACATTTAGAGACAGAGTATCGCTAAGTTGCTTCAGGGTGTCCTATGTTGCTGACATTGGGCTTGAACTTGCCCCGTCCTCTTGTATCAGCCTCCTGAGTCACTGGGGTTACATGAGTGTGCCACTGCACCTGACTGGAAATCCTTAATGTAGAAGAAAACTGAAGTGACATTATTCATTCCATAGTGAAGGCCACAATGGCACATATAATCAACCAAGTCTGTGTGGTATGGGGGCAAGGGCGAGTGTGGTGATCAGTTTTGGATTGGGGAAAATGGAATTAAGATTTGGGGTTATTTTTGTTGTGGCTGTTTGTCTTTGTTTTTGGGGGGAGGGCAATGAACTGGTTGGTGTAAGTGCACCAACACCAATTTACACCCAGTGTTTTTACTTTGTATTTTGGGACAGGGTCTCACTAAGTTCCACTCTGGCTTCACCCCTGTGATCCTCCATCCTCAGTCTCTCAAGTCACTGGGATTTCAGGAGGATACCAGACTGCACAGCAGAGGAATGGAGATTTTATGTGGAATAAACATACATTCAAATGAGTCCTCTATATTTCTTCATGGCAATGGTGTTTATTGAGAATGACGAAGGAGGTCATATTTGCACAAAAGACAATTTATTCTTTTTTTCCTAAGGTGTTCTCAATATTCTTAATTCCCACATAAGATGAGCAAAAATAAAAAATTGTACAGTGATACTCACATAAGAAACACTGTCTATACTGAAATTGGCATTTGGATATTGGCCAACATCATTCTTCTTCTCTTCCACATCTCCTTGTTTATTACTGGGCACAAACCTAAGCCCACTGACCTGCCTATAGGTCTCTTGGCCCTAATCCACCTAGTAATGCTGCTGATCAATGGGATCATTGCTGGGGACATTTTTACACCTCAGGAGAGAAGGTGGAATGACCTGACATGTAAATTAGTTATCTACCTGCAAAGGTTGATGAGGGGCTTCTCCATCTGCACCACCTGCCTGCTGAGTGTCCTCCAGGCCATCACCCTCAGCCCCAGAAGCTCCTGCTTGGCCAAGTTCAAACATAAATCCTCACATCAAAATTTGATATTCCTTCTTTTGCTGTGTGTCATCTATTCATCCTTTGGTAGCCACCTCTTATTTTCCATTCGTGCTACCCCCATTTGACCTCAGACAACTTCATATATATCTCCAAATCCTGCTCTTTGTTGCCCATGGGTTTGATCTTGGGGCACACCTTGGCCACCCTGAAAACCTTCAAGGAATCTTCCATTATAGGAATAATGACCATCTCAAATATGTACATGGTGATACTCTTGTGCAGGCATAGGAGGCAGTCCCAGCATCTTCATAGCACCAGCCTGTCTCCAATATCATCCCCGGAACTGAGGTCCACATGGACAATCCTGCTGCTCCTGAGTTGCTTTGTGATCATGTTTGTTATGGACAGCATTATCTCCTATCTGAGAATTACAATGAATGGTGATCCAATATTTCATAGTATTCAGTTTCTTTTGGCCCATAGCTATGCCTCATTCAGTCCTTTGGTGTTCATTGCCACTGAAAAACGTGTAATTCATATTTTGAGATATATATGGGGGAAAACAGTAAATATTTCAGTAGCCATTTATGGATAATTCTGTTAGAATGAGAAAATATTCTGAATTTGGAATGATTTATCATGGTGCAGTGTATATGCTCTTTGGTTTAAATGCAATGCAAAGTCCCAATTCTTTTGTTAAACCCATCTCCTTGGATATGTATGAATGTCAAGCACATAAAATTAAATCAAACCACAGGGCTTTTTGAGATGTTTTGAGCATTTCATTCTCCTCAGTGGGTCCTTGTGGGGGCCTGTGAGGTGGATTTCAATTGTCCTGGCCTAGGTTAGTCAAACTATTTTTGAGATACAATAATTCCAATGCTTTTCAGTAACTGGATTATCTTGGCTGTCTACATTATTCCAAACTAAATATGTATATATTTGCTACCATCACATGATCCTGCACCCACCCACACACACATGCATGCACACATACATACACATACTACATGCAAAGAAACAAAAATTCATATCAACACTGTTGCTTATAAAGCCATGTTTAAAACATTCAAAGATAAAAACAACTCAATGCCTAAAACCATAACAACATATAAACCACACACGGCAGCCTTTTCACACACTGAATTGTTACTACCTTTTAAAATGGAAGAAAATTCTGGCACGTGGTGACACATAACTGTGCTCTCACTTTACTAGTGAAGCAAGTCAGTTACAAAGAACAAATATTGTATAAATGTATTTAAAGAAAGTGGAAGGTGGAATAGTCAAATTGATAGACTCAGAAAACAGAATGTCATTCCAGAGACCCAAGAAAGTGGGGAAAATTTCCTTTGGTACTTGCAGAATTTCAATTTAGTAAGAAGAAAAGTGCTGAAAATTGATGGTGATAACAGTTGTGGAATAATGTGAATAGACATTGTCCTGTACACATATGGGGTACAAATTTTCATTTCTATGGTTGTGCATAAAGTATATTCATATCATTCTTGTACATAATACATGTACATAGGGTAGTAATGAATATTTCATTCCACAATTTTTATACCCCCACCCCTCCCTCTCTCATTTCCCTCTTAATAATCTAAAGTTACTTCATTCTTCTCTCACCCCCACCACTCGCCAACCAGATTCTATATCATCATCCACTTATCAGGGAAAACATTTGGCCTTTGTTTTTATGGGATTGGCTTATTTCATTTAGCTTGATAATCTCCAATTCCATCCATTTATTTGAAAATGCCATAACATTATTCTTCTTTATGGCTGAGTAGTATTCCATTGTGTGTGTGTGTGTGTGTATGTGTGTGTGTGTGTATAATTACAACTTCTTTAACCATTCATCTGTTGAAGGGCATTTAGTTTGGTTCTGCACTCTAGCTACTGTGAATTGAGTTGATATAAACATTGATGTGGCTGTGTAACTGTACTATGCTAATTTTAAGTCCTTTGGGTATAAACCAAGGAGTGGGATAACTGGGTCAAAAGGTGGTTCCATTCCAAGTTTTCTGAGGAATCTCCACACTGCTTTCCAGAGTGGCTGCACCAATTTGCAACCCCACCAGCAATGCAACATGTGCCTTTTTCCTCACAGCTACACCAACATCTATTATTTTTTGTGTTCTTGATAATAGCCATTCTAATTGGAGCTTAACCCAGTTTTGAAAAATATTCTTCTAAAAACAAGAAGTAAATGATAAGATTTTAAACATGCCACTGTGTAATTTGGTGACTTTTAAAACATCGCAGCTTATTTGTCCCAATGACTAGAAGACTGGGTTTGAAAAGATTAAATCTTATTCCCAGGCTCTCCCAAGAAAGATGTTCTTCATATGGGTTTTGTTAAGTACCACTATGCTTCTCAGGCTTTGAATGACTTTAAGCATTACAGCAGATAGCTCAAATGTTATGGATTTCTGGATGAAATATTTATAAGTTCAAAACACCACATTTATACAGTAAGTCAGACATGGAAATTTACATAATCATGATATCAGTACTGTGAAAATTGTGCATTTGTAATATATTCTATTTAAATTAGAAAAAGCAATACAATATAAAATACTTTCTAATAAAATATCTGTAGAAAAATATGTAAGATGTATAGGATATTAAGTATCAGAGCATAAAAATTTTAAAAACCTGAAAAGATACACAGAAAAAAGAATAGGGGCCAAAGAACTTCAGAACAAAAATCAATGAACAAAATGATCATTTAAGTCATCATAAATAACTGTTAAGTATGAATAAATGAAACTCCCCAATCAATTGATATAGGGTGGCTGCAATCATACACATAACAAACTACAAAATATGAACTTTTTAGAATACAAACAGCATAGCTGTGAGGACACACACTCCATAATTGTGCAGGATAATGATGCACCTTGCGAAAGAAAAGTCAGAGCTTGGGGACCTGAATATGCAACTTGGAGTTTAGGTCACCAATGGTCAAAGGGGATAAAGACCATCATATATTGACATGAGCATCAACCCACCAGGAAGGTCTCACAGTACAAATGGCTGAGATATCAGTCAACAAAATTTATAAAACAAACACTGACAGAACTCAAAATAAATGAACAATAAGATAAGAGCAAATAATTTTATACTTCAAATCAAGTTGCAGCTGTAAACACTATTGTACAAAAGACCAAAAAACATACAAAACGCCAATACCCAGAACAGTGCTCAGAACAGGACACATATCAGGCAACAAACAACTTCAGCAATCTTAAGAACACTGAGATCATAGAGGCACACTCATACTTTGCTAGTGGAGTTGCAAATTGGTGCAGCCACACTGGAAAGCAGTATGGAGGTTCCTCAAAAACCTTGTACTAGACCCACCATTTTACCCATCTATCCCACTCCTGGGTTTATACCCAAGGGATTTAAAATCAACATACTACAATGATGCAGCCACATCAATGCTCATAGCTGCTCAATTCACAATACATATATACATATATATACACACACACACAAGCAATGGAATATTACTCAACTGTAAATAAGGATAAAATTATGGCATTTGCTGATAAATGGAGGGAGTTGGAGAATATCATACTAAGTGAAATAGGCCAAGCCCAAAAAACCAAAGGCTGAATGTTTTCTTTGATAAGTGAATGATGATATATAATGAGGGGTAGGGTGGTGGGGTGGCAAGAGAAGAATGGAGGATGTTTGCATGGTGTAGAGGTAAGTGGGGTGGGAGGGGGTGGGGGAGGAAAGATAGAAGACTGAGAGAGACAGTAATACCCTATGTATATGTATGATCACATGAATGGTGTGCATCTAAATTGTGTACAACCATAGAAATGAAAAGTTGTACCCCAATTGTGTACAATGAATCAAAATGAACTGTGTAAAATCATTTTTAAAATTAAATTAAAAATAAAATAAAATGAAAGTCATTGTTCTAGCAGCAATACTGATCATTGGCTAAGTGCAGAAAGCCCAGGGCTTGCAGGCAGGGTGTCAGGGTTCAAATTTTGACTGTCCACAAATTTCCCTTGGACTTCACTGATTTAGCTTGTCTGGGTCTGAGTTTCCTACACTGTAGAGAGGAGATAGTAATACTTTTATCTTAACCACATTACTATGGTAATTAAGAGTTAATATATACATGCAATGTGTGTGCACACATGTGGTAGCTGTTATGATTTTTTTCAACGTGGCATGTTTTATAAATTTATATGCCATCCTTACACAGGGGCCATGCTGAGCTCCTCTGCACCCTTCAAATATCAGTATGCATCTGCCAAACAGAATATTATGTTAGTTCTGAACCACTTCATAACCACAAAACTCAATTTTTCAACTGAGACTGAAAGAATTGGGCCACTAGTTTGCTGCCACAAGTCAAATAGAAGGAGATTGGGGATATGTATTAGATCCATCTGTTTCCAAGACATTTGGGGTTTCTCCTGTACTCTGAAAACTGAGTGGGTATGTTCCCTTTCTTGTGCTCACTATGGGTTTATCCTTCAGATGAAAATAAAATGATATTGAAGAAATTAAATTATGAAGGTGATATTGAAAGGAAACACATGATGATTTAAAGTTACAGTTATGATTAGAAAACATTGTGGGTTTCACTTTGAGGGAATTTCACTGTCCTTATTGGTGTTTGTTGCTCTAATAAAAGAAATGAACCATGAAACTAATTATATCAGGCACATAAATAGAATGTCCGTGCCACCTGCCTGCTGAGTGTCCTCCAGGCCATTACCCTCAGCCCCAGAAGCTCCATTCTGGAAAAGTTCAAACACATGTCTCCACAGCATAGTCTGTGGCATGGTGTACTTATGGAATATTTTTATTTTGCTATGACTAAGCAAAATAATGCTTCCAATATGTATATTCCAGCCAATGGTGAACATTATGTGCACTGATAAACAGTAAAAGATATCTGTTTTTAGTCATACACATTAAAAAAATAGTCCTTCTGCCGGGCATGGTGGCCCACACCTGTAATCCCAGCACTTGGAAGGCTGAGGCAGGAGGATCACGAGTTCAAAGCCAGCCTCAGCAACTTAGTGAGGCCCTAAGCAACTCAGTGAGACCCTGTGTCTAAATAAAATACGAAATAGGGCCGGGGATGTGACTCAGTGGTGGAGTGTCCCTGGGTTCAATCCCTAGTACCAAAACAAAACAAAACAAAACAAAACAAAACAAAACAAAACAAAAGCAAAAACAGTCCATCTGTGATTTGGCATCATTTTTTGTCCTAGGGATTGAGCACAGAGGAACTTAAACACCAAGCCACATGTCCACCACTTTTTATGTTGTATTTTGAGACAGGCTCCTTCTAAGTTTTTAAAGTCTTCTTTAAATTGCTAAGGGCGGCCTCAAACTTGTGATCCTGACTCAGCTTCCTGAGTCAATGGGATTGGAGGTATGTGCTCCGACGTCAGGCTTGTTGATTTGGCAACCTTAAAAAGCACAAGTTGTCAAGCTTTAGTTCCTCCATGCTCACTTCAATTTGTTTCTCTCCTCTGAGTCTTGTCTGTGTCCAAATCTCTTCTTATAAGGACCTAAGTGTCACTGTATAAAAACAAAGTGATTGAACTCAGTTTACCATGAACAAATGGTTAAGGTTCTGTTTTCAGACATAAAGGGTCAGGGTTTGGGAGTTAGTACATGAATGTAGGAAACATTGAGAGTACATGATTTAGGCTGCAGCACTGAAAGAAAAAATTAAGAACTAACTTCAAACATGACCACTAACACATAATAGCACTTTATTGGGATTTCATCAGTTTCCTTTTGCATTAGGGTCATTTTGTTTTTACATCCACTCTAGGGAGGAACATCACATTTAGTTATATTCTCACCACTTTCATCTACTCCATAATAGTTTCAAAGTCATTTCCTATTTGTTTCTTTGTTTTGCTTTTTGCTACAGGGGACAGAAACAAGGGGGGTGTAATCACTACCCCACATCACCGGCATTTTTATTTTTTACTTCAAGTCAGGGTCCCACTAAGTTGCCGAAAGCCCTGCTAAGTTGTTGGGGTGGGCCTCCAACTTGTGACCCTCCTGCCTCACCCTCTCAAGTCACTGGGATTACAGGCATGCACCATAGCACCTGGCATCCCTTTTTAATGAAGTTATCCTTCTTTACAAAATGAAAAACAATATACCCCCTGCTTCGCTCTTCTTGCTAAGGATTGCTTTAGCTATTCTGGATCTCTTATTCCTCCAAATGAATTTCATGATTACTTGCCCTATTTCTATGAGGTTCGTCATTGGAAATTTAATTGGAATTGCATTGAATTTGTACAGCACTTCTGGAAGTATGGCCATTTTGACTATATTAACTCAACTTACCCAAGAACATGGGAGATCTTTCCATCTTTTCAGATTTTCTATAATTTCTTTCTTTAGTGTTCTGTAGTTCTCACTGTAGAGGTCTTTCACCACTTTTGATAGATTGATTCCCAAGTATTTTGTTTTATTTTTTTTTTGAGGCTATTGTTAAAGGGGTAGTTTTCCTAATTTCTCTTTCAGAGGATTCATCACTTATGAATAAAAATGCATTAGGTTTATGAGCATTAATTTTATTTCCTGCTACTTTACTGAATTCATTTATGAATTCTGGAAGTTTTCTGGTGGAACTTTTTGGCTACACAGAGCCAAACCCTCATAAATACAGTTTCCTCATACTTGACAAAGGCTCCAAAAGCATACAATGGAGAAAAGATAGCCTCTTCAACAAATGGTGCTGGGAAAACTAGAAATCCATATGCAGCAAAATGAAACTAAACCCCTATTTCTCAACCTGCACAAAACTCAGCTCAAAATGGATCAAAGACTTAGAAATTAGACCAGAGACCCCACACATAATAGAAGAAAAAGTAGGTCCAAATCTTCATCATATCAGCCTAGGATAAGACTTCCTTAACATGACTCCCAAAGCACAAGAAATAAAAGCAGGAATCAATAATTGGGAGAGAATCAAACTAGAAAGCTTTTTCTCAGCAAAGGAAACAATCAGCAATGTGAAGACAGAGCCTACAGAGTGGGAGAAAATCGTTGCCACACACACTTCAGATAGAGCACTAATCTCCAGAATCTACAAAGTGCTCACAAATCTTTACACCAAGAACACTAATAACCCAATCAATAAATGGGCCAAGGAAATGAACAGACACTTCACAGAAGAGGATCTACAAGCAATCAACAGATATAAGAAAAAGTGTTCAACATCTCTCATTATAAGAGAAATGCAAATCAAAACCACCTTAAGATTTCATTTTACCCCAATTAGAATGTCTATTATCAAGAATACAGGCAACAATAGGTGTTGGTGAGGATGTGGGGAAAAAGGTACACTCATACATTGCTGGTGTATTTGTAAATTGGTGCAGCCACTCTGTAAAGGAGTATGGAGTATTCTTCAAAAACTTGGAATGGACCCACCATTTGACCCAGCTATCCCTCTCCTTGGCTTATACCCAAAGGACTTAAAATATTCATACTACAGTGATGCAGCCACATCAATATTTATAGCAGCCCAATTCACTATAGCTAGATTCACTATAGCTAGGTGGAACCAACCTAGATGCCCTTCAATAGAAGAATGGATAAAGAAAATGCAGTATATATACACAATGAAATATTATTCAACCATAAAGAATAATAAAATTATGACATTTGCAGGTAAATGGATGGAATTGGAGAAGATCATGTTAAGTGAAATAAGCCAATCCAAAAAAACCAAAGACCGAATGATCTCTCTTATAAGTGGTTGATGACACATAGCAGGGGTGGGAGGAAGCACGGGAAGAATGGAGAGGGGATGGATTGTATAGAGGAAAATGAGGGGTGGGGAGGGGGTGGAGAATGAAAGATAATAGAATGAGACAAGCATCTATACTCTATGTATTTGTATAAATATGCAAATTGTATGATTCTACTTTGTGTGCAACCAGAAAAATGATATTTGTACTCCATTTGTGTGCAATGACCTAAAATTAAAAAATAAATGATTAAAAAAAGAATTTTGTAAAATTCTTGCCCAGTTGTTGGAAATATAACTTCCATTCATTTGCTCAAATCTCCAGGATTTTCAATACCATATACTATGTGTCATTTATTTCAGAGAATTCCTGTACACAACACTAATAGCTGGTTGGTATGTGCTTTGCCTCCCTGATGTGCTGTTTCTTCCTGGTGCTCCTCATGGTTTTCCAGGTAGATATGGGCCACAAAATAGAGTATGTTGCACAATTTATCTACAGACCCAAAACCACTTGCCTAAAGCAGGATCTGGCTCACCTCCCAGACACATTGTCAATTTTTAAATTAATATCTAGAAAATATGAGAGGTGATAATGATGGTAAACTTGA
>JAJEJO010050287.1:0-18772 GCA_020662805.1 Glaucomys volans
CTTGAAGACCTCATGGCTGAAGCTGCAAGAAAACTATTTTGGTCTAAAGCATGAAATGAAGTTTGGTCTTGTACTTACACAGATAATCAGCAGACGGCACATTGAATAAGAAGTTCTGAACCCACCAAATAGTCACACCAATTTCTAAAGCCTGTATGCTTTTTCCACCTGTCCACATTTTCATTCTTTTTGTCATTAAGGCAAAGAAATCTCTTGTTCAGATGCAATCTGGGAGATATTTTCCTCAGTTACAAACCCATGGAATGGAATGGGTTGTGAATATGTGGCCAAGTTTTATGAAAGAGAGAGTGGGCTTAAGCAGTGCAGAAGACTCAGAGCAGAGCTTAGGAAGGATAAGCCCTGGAGAGCCCAGAAAGAGGCAGGTGAGCACTGTTGGGAGTAAGAGCGGGTGCTGCATGGACACTGTTGCCAGTGTGTCTGGATGGGTGGGGTAGACTGATATAGCATTTGCTCTCCAGTATTTGTCTTCTACTTTGTCACTGCCTGTGCTTCCCAGGTGCAAAAGTATATGTAACCTTGGACCTATATTAGCTTCTTTTTGAGGGAGAGGTACAGTTTGAGGATTCCTCAAACATGAGAAATATGTCTTCAGTGGGAAGAATTGAAAGTTTGGGCAAAGTTCCTTTTCTATAACCATTTGTTCATTATTCCCTCTAATCAATTTAGATCAAATTTCCATTGCAATGGACTTGGGAACTCTTGTGGTCTCTAATTCCAAAAGAATCAGCTTCCAGAGCTTTTGAGACTTCACACATTGCTCTTGCTTTCATTAGACTGAGTCAGTAAGTCTTCCATGCCACGTTCCTTTACTCCTCAGCCTTCTGAAATGACTTATGTGCTTTAATAACTTCTGGGCAACCAGTCGGATTCATTCCTTCACCATCAGTCAATCAGCTATTTAATCACTTTTTTTCTTATATTCAACACATAATTTTAAGCAATAAATATTGTGTTCAGTGCTGTGCAAAAAAATGCTTCTTGGGTCCTAACATGGACCTTGCCAACTTATAGGCAAAAAAGACCCATTTGACAGGGAAAGTCAATAACCACAAAAGAGGATGCTGAATATACAGGTCAGTTTTAAAAATGACTGATTTCATGGCTAAGCTGACTTAGCCATGAGTGAGTTGGACTGGTCCAAAACAAGAGGAACTTAATGTGAAACTTAAACCGATTCTTAAACTGGGGGAGAATCTGCTGGATGGAGAGAAAAGAAAGGGAATTCCAGGGAGGGAGAAAAATTTGCTTGAAACTTGAGTCTGGCATATCCAGGAAAGAGGGATATAAACAAGTATGGTATAGATTACCTGGGATTTGTTAGATGTTTACTGAAAAGATGAATAAAGGCTTGCACATAAACAGAAACTGGAAAGAAATTTGGAAAGGGGAATGGTCGGCAGCAAACTTCTAACTGAAGACAATTTCATAAACAGCATGATTGATGGGGAGCTATAAGATGATAAAAAAAAAAAAGCCTGAAGAGGTCATTTCACATAGGATCAAAACAAACAGTTTTCATCTGCCATACATTTTCTTTGTGTCAGTCAAGGCCTTTGAGGAAAAAGAATGATCAAGTTATTTATCTAGTGAATCTAAATATTAGGACAAAGTGTTAATTAAAGAATGTTAATCAGGCAATTGTGCTTCAAAAACATGTTTTCAATTTTATGGATGTTACAGGTTAATCAAATAGTTAGGAAAATAACAAATTACCTAACTTTGCAGGCAAAATCATATCATCATTGCCTCACAGTCATGCTAATGCATCACTTTTACTTCTGAAATTAATTTGTGGACTCATACAAATTTCTTCACCTTCGACCTTCAACTATGAATCTGAGATTGCTGATGAAATGTGTGTCCTAAACCTTCCTTCACTTTCTTGAACTATCTGTATGATTTAAGCACTTGCACAGCTTTTTAAAGTGACTTAGGCATCTTAAGCACTCAATTAAAAATCATTATTCCATTAACACTCAGACCTAAACAAGAAGTAATGGCTTCATGTATCATAATTAAGGCTTCCAGTTTGGAGCACATAAAAAGCCAAACATTCAGGTGGCCTCTTTCATATCAAGCGTCAATGCTCTTGTGATTCATTTTTCATCATCCTCTCAATTCAACTCAAATTTCTAGATGCACTTTCTATTTTTAAGTCTCTAGGGAAGTGAGATGCTTTAGTCATAGAACAGAAGTGACATGGAAACATATGAAAATATAGAATGCATTTTTTTAACAGAGGCATGCATGTCTGAATGCCTGTACGTTTTACAACTATTACACAAAGACATGACCAGGTGTTTCAAAATAGAAAGTTGGTGAATCTTTTATTCTTCCCTAACCTTTACATTTTTCTACAGCTATTTGATCTCAGTAAGAGAGTTATGGGTCATAACTTATTTATTCAGAAGTTTTATGCTTATTTTCTTCACTAAGGTTTTGTTGACAGAAAGTTTCCTTATATGATATTTTGGAAAACTTGAATGCCATATAAAGAGGAATGCAAATATATGAGTCTGGGAAAATATTAAGGACAGATAAAGATGATATGTGAAAAATAAATTAAAGATTTAAGAAATTTAGCATAAGCTCAGTTGCATTGAATAAAGTAACAGAAAGGAATCCCTCCTGAGAAATTATGACTTGTTTTAAGGGAAAAAGATCCAATTTTTGTGTGTGTGTTTGGTTGGTTGGTTTTTATTTATTTTTTCTTATATCAGGCCCATCTGTTCTATCCTGCTCTTGGTCAGAGCTCGTGGAAAAGTTCATCCTGATCTCCTTTTCTAAAAACTTCCCTCCATATATTTATTGATGGTATTAAAGAAATACATCTTTCCCTGAGAGATCTATGCAATTTTTTTTTGTGCAATTTAAATTGATGATCCATTCATTGACTTAGATCCAATAAAGACTTAGATCTTGTTGATAAGGATCCCATTGATTCTTCTACTCAAAAATCTGTCTTCCAAATTACCTGAAATATAAACTCAATTACAGAAGAAGTGGTACAGTTAATCTTCTGTATCTGTATGCTCTGCTTTGCAGATTCAACTGACCATGCTTCAAAAATATTTGGAAAAAATTGTGTGGGTAATGAACATGCACAGACTTTTTCTTGTCGTGTTCCCCTAATCAACATAACAACTGTTTACGTAGCATTTACATTGTGTTAGGTAGTATTAGGAATCTATAGATGATTTAACATATATGGGGAATAAAGTTAGCTTTGTAGGTTCTACACAAATACTTCACCATTTATATTAGGACTTAAACATTTGCAGATATCTGTGAGAGAGTTCTGGCATTAATCGCTCATTGATACAGACGGATGACTACTAAAATCATTTGATTGTAAAAGTATGATAAACAAAAATTGTAAAAATATTTCTGTTTCTACATTCATCTTCCTACAGAAATTTGTAAATATTTGTGTTATACTTTTAGCCTTATAGCTACACCTAACTACTGGTTACTGACTGATTTTTTTTTTTTTTTTTTATAAAATCCAGGTTAGAATAAAGTTAGGGGTGGGAGCAGGATCAAATCCCTTGAGAATAGGCTTATTTTTAAAATATAGTCATCCATCTTTTTTCATACTTCTTTTGTTCCAAGAGCCATTGTTAAGATTTTCTGAATAAGCTGGATGAAAACTGGGTGGAGCAAAAGCCCTCTTACCACATAAAAGCTAGAGCTAACTAGCTGGCCCTCTTCAGTGACCCAGACAGCCTTCTTTCCTTCTGTTCCCACACCCGCCATGGTTTCCACAGTATTGTGCATAGCAATTCTTCTCCTTCAGTTTTCTAAACCTTTCCTTCCTTACACCTTGCCCTGCTCAGGAATTCCCAGACATCCATCCAGTTGCTCGCAGCAGGACCTACTGTAATGTCCAGTTACTTTTCTTAATGCTCCAACATTCTGAAATCTGTGTTCATAGCTCTCCCTCCGTGTCCTGGCCCCTGCTGTTTATTGTAGTGTAAACTTGAAGAGGATGAAAGATCTGTATTTGAATTTCTTTTCCTTCACATGGAAAACATGACAACTTCTCTGAACCTCTGCTACTTATCAGTAAAATTGAAGAAAAATATTTCTATAAGCAATAATTTTGTGGGAATTTGTGGAGATCCTGTGTATAAAATCCTTAGGACACGGCTTGGGACAAAATGAGTATTTCATGAGTGGTGGCTGCCACATGACCATCTCCCCTTCTTTTGCCCCAGCTCACTTTAAAAATTCTACTCCTCTCTAAGACCAAGTTCATTTCCCACATTCTCTGTGACCCTTTACATGATTAGTTATTAGTGCATTCATTTGGCTTGTACGATGTCTCTTCCTGTGTGTTTTATCCCCCCAGCTAACTCACCAAAAGGAGTGTGTCCTGTCCTTTCACACCATGTCTTGCACATTTTGTGTTGATTAATAGATTAAAGTGATACTTGTCATAACAGTTTATTGAGGTTTTCCAAGCAGAGAATATAGATGACAGCGGGCTGCCCGGACAGCTGTTACAGGATGAGCTTAAGTGCAGTGACCACAGGAGGTTTATACAAACTCCCTCAGAAAATGGAACCTGGCCACCAAGTGCTGGGAACTCACCGTGTCTGGCAGATGTCAGGGGGAGACCCAGGCGCAAGCCGGTAGCTCGTTTTCAACAAAGACTGTGGGTGGATCATGAGGTTCAAAAGTAGAGCTGTAGGTGGAAATAAACCTTGCAAACAGCAAACAGCTGCTGCAGAGGAAGGCAGCATCTCTATGAGAACTTACTGTGGGTAGGGCTTGCTGCTCTAAAGCCAGTCATTAGCCCCACGTTTACATCCACAGGAGCTATGGCATCAATAGTGTGTCCCCCGCAAGGAGCAGAGGACAGTGTGCAATGATAGCTTATATGACCTGTCAGAAGGGAAAGAAGTTCTCTTAGAACACTAGTAGAAGGTACAATCTCAAGGATTTTTTTTACTCTCTCTCTCTTCCCCCTCCATTATTTTTAATTAAAATATAATTACATTTACTTTTAAATTTGTGTTAATTTTTCTAAGAATTCACATTGTTTCTCCCAATTATGAAGGAATTTATTTTGCATTTTCCCTCTGTTCTATTGCAGAATTAATAGGAGCCACTACTTATTTAGAAATTGCTTTGTATGGTAGAAACTACCTTCGTGGTGAGATTCAGAGGGAACTGGGTTCAGATCACAGCCTTGCTTTCAACTGCATGCTCCTGGATAAGTAGTTCACCTAATTTCTCACTTCCCAGTTCCCTTAAGCTGATAGGCAATGTGACCCTCTGAGAAGGAGCTACTGTACAAGGCATTTCTTAAATCTGTTCATTCAGTAATACTGATTAAAAGGCTGACACAAGTGTAATTAACTGTAATCATCTTAGAAACCACAGTTTTCTTATTAAGAGTAGGCGGATTTGGGGATCACATGCATTATTTGCTAAATTCACATCTAAATACATTAAATATTTGACTGATAGGTACATCAAGAGGATGGAAGCTAAATTAAAGAATAAATCTGTTTGGAAGTTTGATTTCCCCATGTGAGAGTGTGGCCAGAAGGCAAATAAGCTCTCTTAGGATTAGGTGAGAGTAAGCCAATTGATGGAGTCAGGTTTTAATTACCTAATGAATGAAGCCTACTAGGAGATTTGTTTGGTCAAGACCAACAAATAGAGCTGAAATTAACAGGAAGAGCCCATAAAAAGAGAAAAATAAAAAGTGAAAGACAGGTCTAAAGGACCAAGAAGGTCTCCAAAGGATTTCACCCATGAATTGTTATTTTTTAAGTCATAGATTATTTCTCTGAGAGGATATCTGATAATTAACAATCAGTAAATCTTAGAATTATTATTGATGTTGAGTTGTCTGATATCACCTCAAAGATATGTTACTATTAGAAATCTTTGGCTACAAGCAACAGAAATTGGATTTTTTTTTTTGTTGTTGTTGTTGTTAGTCTCAGCAGACAAAAGGGGAATGTATGGTAAGGATGTAGGTTTGTCTCATAGAACCTCAGCACAAGAATACAGCCTGGCTCTTGAGCCCAGGGGGAAAAAAATATTCCCCTCTGTTTCTCTCCCCCTTCTTTCCTTCCCTCCTCTTTCCTAATCTTTATGGGCCATCATCATCCTTTCATCCTTGATTTTGGTAGATCATCATCCTCAGGTGGTCAGTCCTCCATATCCATGGGTTCCCATATCCATGGGTTCCCATATCCATGGGTTCCACATCTGCTTCTTCAACCATCTACACATGAAAATTATTCAAGAAAACAATGATAGAACTGAACATGTACAATCTTTTTGTCTTGTTATAACTTCCTAAAGAAATAGGATCACAACTATTTGCATGACTTTTACATTGTGTTAGGTATTACATGCAATCTAGAGATGATTTAAAGTCTACTGGAGGGCCTGGTAGATTATATGCAAATATGACTTCATTTTCTACAGGGAATTTGAGCATCTTCAGGTTTTATTATTTGTAAGGGATTCTATAACTAATCCCCCATCGGTAATCATGGATGACTTCAGGTATTGCCTCTTCTATCTCTAAGAGATGAGCCTTTACTATAGTTGGAATCTTGTGGTCCTCATCTCAAATTCTCAGAGAAGAAACTCTTGCCAAAATTTATTAGAGCAGATGAAGAGCAACTTCTGTTTGGAAATCAAATAATGATGGAATCAATGCTTATGACACTGGAAAGAACCATTTATTTCCATATATATTAGTCAGTGTTCCATATCCAGAACTGATTTGATCATTGTGAAAAAAAGTTTTCCATAGATAATACATTTTTTATTGAATATGACATTACCAGATACTTAAGGCAACTGAGTCACCATATTAATGTTTTCTTTATATGTCTGCTTATAGATCTTCATATATCTGCTCCTGGGAGGGTTAATATCCAGAATGTATAAAGAATTAAAAACACTTGACATCAAAGAAACAACCCAATTAACACATGAGCAAAAGAACTAAAGAGACTCTTCTCAAAAGCAATAAAAAAGGCCAATAAATATGTGGGAAAATATTTAACATCCATTGCAGTCAGGGAAATTCAAATCAAAACTGCATTGAGATTTTATCTCATTGTAGTCAGAATGGCAATTATCAAGAATACCAATAATAATAAATGTTGGCAAGGATGCAGCAAAAAAGGTACACTTAGACATTGTTGGTGGGACTGCAAATTAGTACAACCACTCTGGAAAACAGTTTGGAGATCCCTCAAAAAAATTAGGAAGGGAACAACCATATGGCCCAGCTGTCCCACTCTTCACCATATATCCAAAAGATCTAAAATCAGCCTACTACAGAGATGCAGCCACATCAGTATTTATAGCAGCACAGTTCACAATGGCGAAGCTATGGAACCAGTCTAGATGCCCATCAACAGATGAATGATTGAAGAAAACTCCATACACTCTGGAGTTTTACTCAGTCATAAGGATGAAGGCAATTATGGCATTTGTTGATAAATGGATGAAACTGGAAAATATCATGCAAAGTCAAAATTAAGTCAGACCCAGAAAGTCAAAGGTTGAATGTTTTCTTTCATATGTGAAGCTAGAGCAAAGTAAAGGGTGGCAGTGGAGAGAGAGAATTCCATAAAAATAGAAGAAAGCTCAGTGAATTGGGGGAAGAGGACTGAGAGGGAGGAAGGAGGGACAGGAACAAGAAAAGATAAGAATAGTGGAATGAATCTGATCAAACTTTTCTATGGGCATAGTGAATTTCACCTCCTTGTATACCCTTAATAGAGTAATTTAAAAAAAACATAAATAAATAGAAGAAAGCTCACTAGAGTAGAGGAAAGGGAAAAGGGGAGGGAGTTGGGAAGGAGAAGGGGAAGTATTGGGAACTGAATTGGAGCACATTATATCCCACACTTGTATAATTGTGTCAAAATGAACCCTACTATTATGTACGAACTATGGTGAATTATTTTAAAAATCCATATTCAAAGACAATAGACAAATATATGACTATAAGATCTAGAGTTAACTTTCCAAACATTGTTAGAGTGATTTGGTGAGACTAGAAGCAGGAGAAACTTAGTAAAAAGAATTAGATGAATTTAAAAAAAAAAAAGAAAAGAAAAGAAAAGAAAAGAAAGATTTACAAACTCCTTGAAGGAAATTCAGGCTTTTTGAAATGATAGGTAAGATCTACAACCCTTCAATTAGTAGGAAGAAATGCCTCCAAAAGAACTGTGCCTGGAGACATGCTATAATCCTTTATTTTATGTAAGTTCCCTTAATAATAATAGTTAACAACCAAGAAGCTACTCATTGTTCTAAAACTCCTTTGACCTAGCAATCTTGTTGACATAATATGGTGCAAAAATAGAATTTTCTTTGCCATTTTCACTGGGACAGATTGTGGCATTATTCATGCTTTTGTCTAATTCTAGTTTTTCACCTAACCTTTGACACACTTAATCTGTATTCTTTAAAAAATTATTTTCTGTTTTTAAATTGACACATCATCTGCACTCCCTAATAAATGGTTGTTAAGAAAGGTACAGTTTTGTGATCTGTAATTTTTGATCACTCTCTACAGAGATATCTATGGTTGAAATCTTCCTCATCTAATATTACTTGAGTACCACTGGATTTTTTTATCCTTACTAATATTTATAGATGAAAAACTATACACAGATTATGCATTCAAGGAAACTCAGCAAGGAAAAGACCAGACTAAATTCGAACTCTGAGATTGTGACTCCATGTAGCAACTTTATCAGACTCAAAAAACCAAATAGATGTACTTACTTTCAGACAAGTAATTGGTCTCAGAATTAAGAATTAACTTGTAGCTTAATCTAGCTGTACAATAGCAATTCCTTCTTAAATATAGGTTTATAAGGACTATGATGTCTTTATTGTCTTAGAGAAGAAGCAAAATGTATCAAAACCTTGAGTGGGAGGCAGGAATTGGTTGTCAAAAATAAAATATAAATGAAAAAAAAAAAAGGAATCTGAGGACCCAAGAAAATTTTCTCCATAAACATTAGCCATTTAAAAAGTTTTATCACAGCAGTGTGCAGCCGCAAAGATTTCTGCCTAAAGGTAACGGCAGATTAACCAAGTATGACCAACAGTTCAGCCAATAACTCAGATTAAAAGAGAAGGGAATAAATTGCAGACTTCATAAATGCTTCCAGTATGTCAAGGTCAGATAAGGACAAGGGTCTGAATGGAAATGATTTGGGAAGCCAGTGAATAGTTATGATCCTGTGATTAGAGCACAAACGAGGCCACCCACTGTATCCTGGAAGTGACAGATCGTGTTCTGATTACAGTGTAGTGTCCCTGGGTGCAGTGAATAAATCTATGGCCAGTGTGCAATCCAGCCTGAAAAGCCACAGTAGCACCGAGCTCTGCTCTGGAGTGGGTGGCATTCACCCATGTTTGTGTTCGCAGTCATGCAACAGGGATGACATAGCTGGATGATCCTAATTCTCTTCTGAGGACCTTGTCAGTGGTTGGGAGGTGCTTCTGATTTGCCCTGCCTAAGCTCATTTCCCTCTCTGGCCACCAAGAATGTGAACTTCTCAGGAATTCCTCATGCTCTTCTGCTGCCAAGTTCCTTCTGTATTCCTCCATTCCATTCTGCTCCCCAGGCATCTGCTCACATGTCACCTGCCCACAGAAGGCCCCCCCACATGATTCCCTGGTTTAAAATACACACCCCCACCCATCCTCATTCTCTGACCCCTCTCCAACTTTAGTTGTCTTCTGGGCACCTATGCCTGAATCTTGTGTTTGTTTATTAGCTTTTTGTCTCTTCCACTAGAATAAAAGCTATACAGAGGCAAGCATCTGCACATCTTGTCTGCCTCTATGTCCAGGACTTAACCCTAAATCTGGCACACAATGTTTTCCAAACGAATGAGTGATACTTGTGTTGTTTGTTTTTTGGCAAAATATATAAAATATTTCATAAATATTTAAATATTTAATATAATATTTAATCTTCAGGCAATTTAAAGTCAGGTAGGAGCCCTCTGCAAAAGGCTAGAGTGAAAAACCCACAGTGCATTAAGCATAAGGACCATGGTGTGATATTGAGCCTACTCTGAGAGCCTGCTCTTGAGGGTTCTGCAAGAGGTACATCACTTTCATACACTATTGTGGGTGGGGTAAGTGAAGACGAGTATGAAAAACTTAGAGTAAAATACAGAACACAGTGCTGCAGATCTCAGTCACACACACACACACACACACACGCACACAGAGTAGCTTCCTTTTAAAGCCTCAAATGGAAATTACTGTAGAAAAAGAAATGAGAAAAACTGGAGTAGCAAATGGGACTTTCTGGCCAATCCTGTTCTAACAATGAAAGTTCCATGACTTCATGATTGATTTGTTATCAATTGATGATTGATTGTTATCAATCTTTCATGATTGTTTGTTATCATTCCATGTGATCAAGCCCTGTTCCAAACGACTGACTCCCCAAAGGAGCCTTCCTTATCAGTACCAGCCCCTTTGATTTGACTCATGATTGAGTGCGGAGATATATTGAATGGAAGCAAAAGAATTTTAGGGGAAAAAATTCTTGAAGTCAGACTTCTTAACCTTTGGTTTAGAAGCAGCTTCATACACAAAGTGGCTTTTCAGGTTGTGTTTCTGATGTCTCCCAGTTTCCATCTTCCAAAAGGATTTTTTTTTCTTTATACATCTTTTCAATTCTCCCCTCCCATCTTTATGGTCCCTCTCCCCCTTCCTCTCCTTTCTCCACTTCCATCCAGTTGACAGTATAGATTCCCCCAATTTGTCCATCACAGGATGAGGATAGAGCATCTTTTTATTGAACTTTCTATGTGCTAGTTTTGTGAGGAATCCAGGGAAGGAATCAATGGCAAAGCTATAAAGAGAATTTATAGCTGGTCTGTGTGTGTTTGGAGTTTTGTGGGAGTGGGGGGAGGGATTGAGGGATATTTCTAATGGAGTATTTATCTCACCTCTAGGAAAATCACCTGGGATATTTTTATCCCTGATTTATCACCCCTTACCCTGAACTTAGATTGGCTTCATTGGCTAATTTAGTGTGGTGGTCCCAAACAGCCAAGCAGATGAAAGATATAAGTTATCCCAAAGTTTTAGAATATGCATGAAATGTCAGGAGAAGGAGGGGCTCAGCTTCCCCAAAGCCTTGCCCCGCTCCTTAATCCAGTCAACCATTAAACAGATCACTTACCCTCACAGTATCAGTAAATTTTAATGAATTATTCAGAAACGTTCATTTGTTTTCGGGTAAGGTGAGCTCAGTTTCACAGCAGGTATGCTGCCCCAAGGGCTCCCCACAGCACCATATATCAGAATTCTCATAACCAAAAGCTATATATAAATTTCCTCCTCCTTGCAGTTCAACACTGTCCTATATCCTCAAATGCTGTGTCTACCCAGATATGGTCTTCTCTGAAAGCAGAGTGGAATATTGTCTCCAAGAGATGATTTAATGCACAATATAAGCTGCTCTATTTCCAACTCAAATATCATTTTAGTTTTTACTGAAAGGCCTAAGAAAGGGGTAGGTGGGAGGTCTCAGCTTCAATGCAAAGAATAGCAAAGTTTGGAGGCATTTAAGGGTATGGCCACAAGGATCAGAAAAGAGTTCTGATGGAATTCCTTTATAGAGAATCTATTTGGCTTGGTCTCATACATGTGTCAGCCAGACCTCTCACAAGGACCCAGGTTGGATAGCTACCCCTCCAGGAAATTTAAAAAAAAAAAAAAAACTTGCATTGCTGCCTCAGCAATGGAAGCTCTGGTTGTTGAAGTAAGCAAACAGCCTAATATCATCAGCCAGTTGGACCCTGTAAACGAACATATGCTTAACATGATTCGCCAAATCTCTAGACCATCAGCTGCCGGGATAAACCTTATGATTGGCAGAGCACGGTATAGAGATGGTTCACGTCCTCCCAAGATGGCCCAATGATAATGGTGGTGGATATAGAAGGGGAGTTTCTGGATATGGTGGTGGAGGCTATGGCACTGGAGGCTATGGTAGTGGCTATAGCAGTGGAGGTTTTGGTGGTGGAAGCTATAGAGGTGGTGGAGGCTATGGTCGTGGCTCCAACTCCTATCGAGGAGGATACGGTGGAGGTGGAGGTGGTCATGGACATGGTCATGGTCATGGTCATGGTCATGGTGGTTACAGAGGTGGTTTCCAAGGAGGTTTTAGGGGAAACTTTGGTGGAGACTACAGAGGATCTGGTGGGGACTACAGAGGTTTCGGTGGAGACTATAGAGGATCTGGTGGGGACTATAGAGGATGTGGTGGAGATTATAGAGGATCTGGTGGGGGCTACAGAGGATCTGGAGGATTCCAGTGAGGTGGTAGCAGGGGGGGATATGGAGGTGGCTACTTTGGGCAAGGAAGAGGAGGTGGTGGTTATTAAAATTTAGTTATCTCGGTGCCTGTGCATAGACAGTTTTGGAAAAAAAAAAAAAGCATGCTGTGTGTTTTCCCAAGATGTTTATTATTTGCACAAAAAAAGAAAAAAAAAAAAACACATTTTCCACCTAACAAAAAAACTGACCAAGGGAAAAAATGGAGGGAATATATGTTTCCTCTAGGGGCAGTAGTTGAATGTCCACTAATTTAGTGTCCAAAGCAACTTTATAGTACATATCTACTGCAAATATACAATCAACTCTCATTTGTTCCCTTTACTCTCTTTCTTTGTTTAATCACAAGGATGCTTAGTCCCAATTACAAGGATATGAGGCATGATATTAAGATATAAACTGAATGGTAGCAGCCTGGAAGTACTAAACTGCTGGAGGTGTTAGGAAGGCTTTCCACTCAGATTATATTCAGCTGGGATTTGAGGGTTGGGTAGGAAGGAGTTTAATCCAAAAGAGGAAAGGCACACCCTTCAGAGTTCTGGATTCAAGTCAAGGTATACCAATTTTCCTACCTTGAGCATATTGCTTAACCTTTATAATTTTTTCCCTATCTGTTATGGTTTGGATTTGAGGTATCCCCGAAAAGCTCATGTGTGAGACAATGCAAGAAGGTTCAGATGAGAAATGATTGGGTTATGAGACTCTTAACCAATTGGCGAATTAATTTCCCAGTGGGGATTAACTGAGTGGTAACTGAAGGTGGGTAGGGTGTGGCTGGAGGAGGTGGGTCATTGGGGGGGTGTGCCTTTGGTGTATATAGTTTGTATCTGGCCAGTGGACTCGGGATCTCCACACCCCCCCCCCCACCGCTTCCTGATCATTCTGTGAGTTGCTTCCCTCCACCACATTTTTCTGCCCTGTTGTTTTGCCCCACCTGGAGCCCCAAGGTATGGAGACTGCTGTCCATTGACTGAGACCTCTGAAACAGGAAATCATGAGTTCCCAAAAAACTTTTCCTCCTCTCTAGTTATTCTTGTCAAGTCTTTTAGTCATAGCAGTGAAAATGCTGACTAAAACACTGCCTGGAAAATTGAAGTGATAATATGTATCTTTCAGTGTTGTAAAAATTACATCATATGTAAAGGACCGACTCCATTAACTGATCGGTTGGTGGCAGAAGCTGAATAAATGGTTACTGACATTGGCTAAGAGACTTCAGTCAGAGCAGTCTTACAAAGGCAAAGAGATGTGAAGAGCTACATTCAGGTGATTCTGCAGAGCTCAGTGCAAACAGTATCTGAGGGAGCATTGGGAGATGTTGCAGGAACAGCATCCAGTTGACAAAGAGCAGGGCTTAACAAGCGACAGGGAAAAAATTGAGCTTTATCCTGTAGTGCAGAGAGAACCCATGAAGGATTTGCCAACTAATGACAGCAGGATCATTCTCAGACCTGCATTAAACCTCTTTTGATAATACATGGCCTGAGAATTTGTTCTACTATTATTCTTTACTATTTCAGAAGTGCGTTCTCTCCAATTGGTTCAAATTAATGATGTTTTGCTTGTAGTATTTATAGCAAAGCATTTGTACATTGATTTCTTTCAAAGTTAGTTTCTTTCTGCCTCTAAATAGTCTCATGATTCTAGGAGATAAAATGTAGTTGATGGGCTTGCATGTTTTTTTCAAAAACCTGTTTTTAATTTGTGACCTCGATCAGGTGTATCTGTTTTCTAGGACTACTGTAACAAATGATCACAAACTGGGTAGCCTAAAATAATTGTAATTTCATAGTTCTGGAGTCTAGAACTATGAAATTCTGTTGTGTGCAAGCAGATAATTTTCCTCTGGAGGGTCTGATGGAGAATATGTTGTGTGTCGCTCCTGTCCTTAGGTGGCTCCCAGTAATCTTTACCTTTAAGGAAAGGTCTAACTTGTGTTTAGATCCCTTCTTCGTCCTATCTCTGTCCTCACGTGGCCTACTTCCCCATGTGTCTCTGTGTTAATTCTCCTCTTTTCTAAGGACACCAGTCATTGGATTTAGGGCCCACAGGTATGATTTCGGCCCTGTGATTCTTAAATTATTTTAGCACAAACCCCCATATCCAGATTCCAGAGGGTATCTTGGACAGATCTTTTTGGGGACACTATTCAATCCATATAGAAAAAAATTAAACATGATTAAAACCTATTTGAAATGTTTTAATTATCCACCTGTTGGTTGCCTGTCTTTGCCCTGTTGAAGAGGAAGAATCCACCAGAAGATAGGGTCTACTGAAACTCCCTTGATCTTGATCTTGATCCTGTTTCCTGTGACCATGAGCCCTTGACATTGGCATGCCCAGTGGGAGCAAAGATCTGCTTTACCTGGGACAGGATGTGGAAGGCCTCTCTTCTGCAGAATGTATATAACAATTGAAATGTGTCCTTTTTAAGTCCTGGTTCGGGGGCTCCCTCACTCTCTGTGTTATCCTTTGCCATAACATTTTTGGAAACCCACTTTTAAATTGAGCTATTTTCTCTCAAAGAGTTTGCCTTCTGCCTGGAAATCTGTACTTTGGGTTTTGGTCCTGAAGGTTTCAACTTTGCCCTGTGTAATAAAATCTCACGTTGAAACTGAATGATCATGCATTTCTCCTCTCCTTCCTTTTTGGGGAGTGTGGGGTAGGGATAGTTTCTTCTTCACGCTGGTGAAGGAGGGTGATGGCAACAACCTTGGATCATTGGGAGTGGCTTGTGATTGAAGGCTCAGCTGTGATTTTGAAGCTTCAGAACATTGCACATTTGCCCCGAGAAACTCTGTTCCCCTCCACAAAGAAACTAAGATGCACGTGGCTGCTGACAGGGTCACTCCAGTGTTTGTCACCTGCCTACTTAAAGCTCCCACACTATGCATTCCTTGATTTTCCTCTCCCTTCTATGAATACCATCTGGCTGCATTATTTAGCTTCATACTTAATTTCCCTGTTTTATTCTATTACTGATCTATAGTGTGGGTATCATCTGCATCTTTCTCATGGAATTTTAAACTCCCAGAAAACAGAAACTACCCTTCCCTTTTACTAATTGTACTTTCTTCTATACAATCCATGGCAACTATTCAGCAAGCCTTTATTGGGTTCACTGAAGTTAAAGATCCAAATTCATTTTAAAATTTCTCATACACCTAGCTTCCCAATAAAGCCCTGCCCTCTGTCTTATTAGGATGCCTTTTACCACAGCCACTAATCAGGAACAGGCTGTCCCTTTATTAATTCCACTTGATTAATAAGCAAAAAGAGGAGCAGAGATGTACAGGAGAGGAGGAAATAATGGGAAGTAGAGTAAACATCAAAATGCTAGAAAAGCTTGAACAAGAGAAAAAAATGAAGGCGGGAGAGTGAATGAGATTAGAAGAGAAATTTCATATCTCAATGAAGAGAGACTGCTGTGTCTAACTTATAACTGGCAAAGTGCTAATCACTTAGGACTTAGAGTTTTCAAGACTCTTCTTAACCACAAGGCACTTCAATACCCTATCCTCAGTTTGCAATCGTATTTTTAATCATGGGACTTGTACATGAAGATTTTATCTGTCCATCTCAGCATGTCAAAAGCTGAAGTGATTTTCTCTTACAGAACATCTCCTCCTGCTGATGTTGTTAAAGGTACTATGTGTTTTCTTAGCCACTGCACTTTAAGTCTTAGAATTTCCCTGGATTTCTCTCTCTTTCTCTCTGCAAACTTTAGATCTTGTCACTAGAGTCGTCTACATATTATCTTGTTTAATTTGTGTGACAGTCCTATGTGGTACAGACTAATATCCCCAAAGAAGTTGTGACACTTACCTGAAGTGTAAATGGGGTAAATGTATCACAAGTGCACTTGAGAGAATAAACACGGGGTCACTGCCGGAAGCTATGCTATCTGCACTGTGCTTTGCACACTTTAAAATTCTATCCTGTCTCCACTGCGTTGTTTGACCCCCTATGGTATTTACCTAAATATCCTTTTCAGTGTAACAATATCCAACATGGAAGGGCTGACGAAACAATGCTATGAAACTTACTATTTTATTGGCTATTAATGAGGTCGTCATTTTTTCTCTTTAACAATGGCACTGTCCCCTAGGAAAACATGTCTCCCTGATTCAATATTGCGAATAATTGTATTCTGAGCAACCAGCTGGATCTTATTTTATGGATACAGGGGACTGTACCACTGATAATGTTTCTTTCTTTTTTGCCTGTTGGGAAGCTCAGAACTGCATCTGTGACCTAAATTCCACAATTGAACTGATCCTACATGGTGCACTTTCTCAGATTCCCTGAACCTTTTCTTTTTTTGGAACTTGAATGGAAAGCCACACTGTCCCTAAGGGTGTTAGCTTCCCTAGTGGCTGCAGAAGAGCCAGGAGCAACTTGGAAGTGCAGGATATGGAGGTGAGCCATGACAGCAAGAGCAGAGGAAGCCAGGTAGAAGATGCTCTGTCAATGCCGTCTGCTGTGGACCACTCCAGTTTTCTCCTTGGAACCCTTCTCTAGAAACCTGGTGTAAAATTGAGCCAGCTTGTCTTCCAAGAGGCCTGCTTGGTTTCTTGGTGGCCGATTTTGATGCCCTGGCTAGTGCAGTAATATCACATCAGGTCACTTACTTATTTCTTTGTCCAGCCTCTCCTTGTCCCTTCATTCCCATTGCCTTGGGTTTATATCTCTGAAATAAATTGTTAGCACCTTGATCCATCTTTAAGGCTTTGCTTTCTTGAGAACTTGAGCCAAGGCTAATGTAAAAGTATTTGTTACAGATAAAAATCAGCCTCTCTCCTTGCTGGTTTTTGGTTGGTTGGTTGGTATTAAAGGTAATGACCACCTTTTTTTTGGGATCTTTGAACGAGTCTCTATTGCCAAGAGTTGGTATTTGGCAGAAACTTTTCCTTTTGATGTCTTTCTTAATAGGAAACTGAGAGTCAGTGTTATTCCAGCGTTATCCCCAAACTCCAACATTTTGACCTCTGATTTCTAGTTGGTACTGCAGGATGCCGGAAAGCACAAAAGAGCAACTGACTGTAGCCCGCTGTTAATATAGTTGAAATAACTTGTCAGCCTTCCACTATGAAAGCAGACTTTTTTTCTCTGCTGGCAAAAAACTAGAAGAAATGCCATAAAATCAGAAATAAGCTGTGAAATGCACTTTAAGTTAATATGAAAGTGTGTTGTTCCATTGACCCAGCATTCGGAAGAGCAAGCAGTGTTGTCTGTGGGAGGATAATAAAACTGTGATGAGGATTTCTTTCTGGGAAAGGGAAGGAGGAAGGATGGGTTTGTTTTTTATTATTATTTATTATTTTGTTTCAAAATAACAGAAACAGATCTGTGACCCAAGTCAGAAATAAATCGTGAGACAAAATGTTAGTGATTTTGATGGTAATTCCCTCTGAGCCACCCTAAGAATAAACTAGCTGCAGAGTTTATGTGTACCATAAGTTTGCTTTTTGCCCCAAATGTGTTTTTCCTTGTAGTTTTTCTAATTATTTGATCTTTTATAGCACGTTAACAAGACAGCCCGTTCATAAGCAAATGTGTGAGTCTGGCATGAGAGAGGTTTTATTTCCACCTCAGAGGACTCTTTTTGGTCTAAGCAGAATATACTAGTGTGCTGAGTCTTCTGCCCAAATACTATTTTAATTTTATTGCTTTTTAATATTCAAAAACAAGTCGTGGCAGGGGAATGAATATTTGGTTCATTTTAAAGAGAAGCCAATTTTTCTTGTTTCTCATTCACATTTATGAAAACTCAGTCAGAAATAGAAAAATAAAATCTTAGAGACCAGCCACAAGCAACACAGCAGCAAAGCAGGGAGACACCCAGCACTTTTTGTTCAAGTTTTAAATCCCACCATAGGAAAAATATTACACAGAAGTCTATTCCAGTGAGCTCCAGATCTTCTGGGTATACCTTGGGATTTAGTTTGAGGCTGTTAAGAGAATTCACCTTGATCCTGGTTCCTAAGATGTTATGAAATAGGAGAGCTGAGTGTATAGAAAAGAAAATGGTGCTACTGAGGACATTTGGAGTAAGGGACCTTGGGAGTATTGTCTGTTCTGAGATTAGAATTTGCTTCAGAGACACAACTGAGACCTTTGGAAGCAGTGCCTGTGAATCTGGGTTTGGAATCAAAGTTCTGAGTGTGACCCCAGCCAAATCAACTGAGCACCCTGGGACAAGTCACATGGTAAGTCTTACTGAGTGTCGATTTTCTCAGCTGTTAAAAAACACAAGTCTGCACATCGACCTCATCAAGTACTTGGAGATCAGAGAAGTACCTTTAGTATAGCCTGAGAGATCACCATACCATGGTATGGGATTTTTTCATCTTGTCTTTTTGTTTGTTTGTTTGTTTGTTTGTTT
>JAJEJO010050288.1:0-20851 GCA_020662805.1 Glaucomys volans
AAGTGTCCCTGAGTTCAATCCCTGGTTCAAAAAAAAAAAAAAATCGCTCCAAACCTCTGATCTTCATTATCTTAAGTGATATTTTATATTTTTCATTTAGAGTACTCTTGTGATACAGATGAAGTTTCCTCTTTCCAGTGTCCATAGCATGTTGTTTTATCACCATGCCTGTGGGGTTCATCATATCTGTTTTCAAATTTCTCCTTTGATGAGAAATTAAAGATACATCATTGTTTAAAAGTCTGATTTCTTAAAATCAGACATCATCCATTTTCCAAATTTATTTCATGTCCTTCCTGGAAGTTTCAAAAGCACACTCTCAAAGATATTCTTCCTATTGAAGAAGAGCACCAGATGAACCCAAATCCTGCTTTTTAAATAAGTATTATTAACTCCTGAGAGAATAAGGAAAGATTATGATTCATGTGGTCTAGAGGAGGTGAGTTTTGGCTTTGGAGTTGAGTTGATCCTGAATCCCAGTAGAACTACTTAATAGTTGTGAGATTTTACAAATGTTCTTTTACACCAAACAGCTATATAAACCTAATCTATTACAAAAGGCAGAATGAGACTGAGGCCAAAATGTCAGGAATTCTTTAGCCTTATCCGTATATATAAAGTTGACAAAGTGCTTTTGCTCCTAATCTAATAAAAATGCAGAATGTGTTTACCCAAACCTGGGGTCTATGCTCTTCTTATTTTCTATGACTAATCTAAAGCTGTGTCTATGCAAGAGTATTAGGTACTTAATCTCAAAAGTTCTCTTTTTCTTTCTTTCTTTTTTTTTTTGGTACCAGGGATTGAACCCAGGGGTTCTTAACCCCTGAGACACTTTCCCACACCCCTTTTTTAATTTTGACACAGAGTCTCACTAAGTTGCTTAAGGCCATGCTAAGTTGCTGAGGTTGGCTTTGAACTTGTGATGCTTCTGTTTTAGCCTCCCAAGTCACTCGGATTACAGGTGTGCACTTCCTTGTCTGACTCAAAAGATTCTGAATGCTTTTGTTTATGCTTTCAGAACCCTGCCATCTCCAAGAGAACATGCCTACATTGGATTATTGGAGTACGAGGTATCATGGGGAGGAGAATCAAGATGCTTTTCTTAACAGTCAGATCACCCTCTGAAGCTCAGAAACATCAAACAACAGCTAATTACATGCAACAGAAGGACCCCAGTTGAGCTGAGCCTAAACTGATGACCAACCCAAACATGAGCTAGTAACTTTTAGAGTGACTTGTTATCCAGTGATACAAAACTAAGACACTCAGTAGAGGCTATGTGCCAGGATTCAATCACATGTTGCACAGAAATTATCTGGAAAACCACAGGTGCCTTATGGGTAGTCATTTCGTTTTTCTTAATTTAAACTTAAAGTTGGATCTCTTGTCTTTTTTGTTTTTTGTTTTTGGAACCAGGGATTGAACTCAGGGGCACTCAGCCGCTGAACCACATCCCCAGCCCTATTTTGTATTTTATTTAGAGACAGGGTCTCACTGAGTTGCTTAGGGCCTTGCTAAATTGCTGAGGCTGGCTTTGAACTCACAATCCTCCTGCCTCAGCCTCCTGAATCACTGGGATTACAGGCGTGCGCCACCGTGCCCAGCTAAAGTTGGATCTCTTGATAGGCTGTATTGAATTATACAGAAATATGTGTAGACATAAATGCGTTTGATTTGTGCTAAAGTTCTCACAGTATCCCATACCAAAGAAGGAAACAGATATCACAACCCTGCCATTTGGCTCAGGGCCAAATTGCAAAATAAGTTTTTCTTTAATGTGTTTATACTCTAGAGTCTGGGCTGCTGACATATCCGAAGGCCTGGGATCCCTCCACCTCCTGGGACACCAATCTTTTTGTTTGCAGTGTGATATCTGAAATGGGAATGGATCTGTGCCTAGCATCTTGCAGAAGACAGTGTCTACCTGTGTACACTTCTGGGTTGGAGATGCCAGCTCTCTCAAAGTGCTCTCTCTCTCCTGCTCATTGGCCCTGAGGAGAATATTATTCAGGAAGTGTATTTCATCACCTATGGCATAAAAATAAGTGGTTCAGACCTTTCACCTCTCTGAGCTCAGGGTGTTTATAGCTCTCAGACATGGAATGTGGCTGCAGGGAACTGAGATGTGCCTGAGACTTCAAGTATAAAGTGAATTTTAAGATGAAATTCCAAAATTACATATATTTTTTAGTAATTTCATATTGTCAAGCAATGATGATTTAAGTTATTACAATTGATTTAAGCTGTCCTTTTTACTTTTTAATGTGAATACTATAAAATTAAAAATTACACTTGTGCCTTTTTGGGGGGGGCAATGTTACTGCCTCAGAACATTGCTTACAAGTTTAAAACTCAAGCTGCTTTCCTATAAGACTGAAGAGCAGAAAAGTTAAATGAAATTTTAAAGTAATTTTCATTGTATCATTTCTATTCATAAAAATATATACAAATATATACTCACTAATTGACAACATTATATACAGTGATAAATGTAGATGCACTATTGTCTGGGGTAGATGCCACTATTGGAGGAAACTCTGGCTTAAAATAACTCCATCTTGAGGCACTGGATGAAATTCACAGCAACTCAAAAAAAAAAAAAATCAGGTGTTGTGGTGCATGCCTGTAATATCAGTTACTTGAAAAGTCATTGCAGGAGAATTGTGACCCTGTCCTAAGAAAAAAAGACACTAATATATATATATATATATGTATATATATATATATATAATATAAATATGAATGGGGATAGGGCTTAGTAGTAGAGTACCTCTAGGTCCATCCTTAGTCTTGGAACAACAAAAAAAGAGCAGCTAAGAACCTGTCATTATGACCTCATTCATTCCTCAGTTGGGTGCACTCAGAGGTGGTCCCGTAAGGCTCAGTCTGGAGGCAGTGCCTGAAGCCCGGCCCAATCAGGCACTTGGATGAGAACGGTCCATTCCACCCACAACCAGTGAAGAGGGGGCAGGCTTCCGAAATCTGATTAGCCCTTTGTGTCTGGAGTCCACCATTCTTTGACTCCGTTTCTAAATTCACTCTGCTGTGCTCAGGAGCCCCAGGTTGCTCTGCTACTCAGGTGCTGAAAAATACCATAGGAGAACGCTGCCTGAAAGCCAGGAAGTGGTAAGTGTCCTCTGGCATCTTGAGATTGGGTAGGGAGGCTGTTTGAAGCCAGCGGGACGGCAATGGCGGAACTGGAAATGGTGACTGGGGCTCCTCATGGTCCTCACCAGAGTCTGCCGGCCAGAGGGCCTCTCTCTGGTGCTCAGCCTTCAACCCCCTCTGACCAGTCTGGTGGATTTTAGATCAGCAGTTGAGATCCTGGGTGTCCTGTTCCATCCCTTTATAGGTATCAATGTGCCACTAGCCCAGTATCTCCCCTATTGTGGGGTGAAGACTGAGATAAACATCACGGGAGAACCCCCACTGCATGTGTTGTGTTTCTGCATGAAAGAAGCTGTGGTTTTTAGGGGCCTCTGTTCCTTGTTCCTCCTGAGCTTTTTAAATGTAGGGAAAGCAGTATCTGAAATCCAGGACTCCTGCCTAGATCTTCTTAGGTCTGAGAATAAATCCTTAAATTTCCAGCTCCTTGTCACATTCCCGAAACCAGGGTTCCCTCTTCACATTATCAATTATTTTTTCCCATGTTTCATTTCAAACTGATGCATTATTTATAATTTCTTTCTCCAAGAACTGGATGGCACTTTTTTGGGGGCAGGAGTACCAGAGATTGAACTCAGGGGAACTCAACTACTGAGCCACATCCCCAGCCCTATTTCATATTTTATTTAGAGACAGGGTCTCACTGAGTTGCTTAGCACTTTGCTGTTGCTGAGGCTGGCTTTGAACTCTTGATCACCTGCCTCAGTCTCTCAAACTGCTGGGATTACAGATGTGTGCTCCTGTGTCCAGTGGATGGCACTTTTTAAAGATTTTGCTTTATGCTTGAGAGTCTTTGGCATTTTTAAAAGATTTTGCTTTATGCTCGAGAGTCTTTCCCATGAAAAGAAGGCAGAGAAAAATTAGTTGACAATTTGGAAAAAAAGGGAGACTCTCTTCCTAATTAAGACAGCATAATAAGGCTTTTTTTTGTTTTGTTTTGTTTTGTTTTTGCAGTGCTGGGGATTGAATTTAGGGCCTTATGCTTGTAAGACCAGCACTCTACCAACTGAGCTATATCTGTAGCTCAATTAAGGCTTTTTTAATGTAATGGGTCCTCAACTGAGTTTTTTCCAATGCAAATACCAACTCATTAACATGACCTGTAGAAACATTCCAAACATTCCAGCCCACTTCTTTGTCCTGGTGCAGCAGGTTTATGAAAGTAGGACTGGACCTGAATTAAAATTACTGGAAAGTTCAATTGTAAGGACTAAAGGACACAGCAATTTAGATAGTCCTATGTATTTGCTATCATGGCTCACAAGTACAGTAATTTGTTAAGTGTGTATGGGGGAGTAATTATTACAATTTTACAATTTGATTACAATTTGATTATTACAAATTTACAATTTGATTACAACCAATTTTGTTGGCGTTAAAATTAGAGGCATTTTAAATTTGAATAATGGCTTGTATACCAAAACTCCGAAATTAAATTTGGCAAAAATGGGAATAGTTTTCCAGTAATTGCAGACAAAAGGTAGAAATCAATTTTGGGGAACAGACAAAACCCATGTTTACAATGATCATGTCACAGATTTAAACTTCATTAGTGCATTAGTAAACTTCACATTTAGATCTTCACTTTGAGATTTGAGAGCTGTTTCTTGGAAAAAAAAAAAATCTCAGTACCTTGTGCAAATACATCAGTCTTCATGTGCCTTAGCATACCTTAAAATTTCTCCACTGTATGTGTACAAAACACCTACCACACCGGCAAGTCAAAATACATATTTTCATAACAAAACTATAATGTGCCTTTTAAGTATGAACAATACACACATAATACATGGTATGCAGTATTTACGAAACATAAAATATAATACAAGCTGTTTGTATGTGACTTTTAAAGCTCATCTTTTGCACCTGTAGGATGCAACAAGGCAACGTTCCATTTCGGTACCAATTTTCTTTGAGTCCAGAGATTGGGGAAAACTATGTTTTACATACATATTGCAATCTAAGTTTGAACTTTTAGGAGGTGTTTTCATTCCTTTTTGCAGAGGTGATCTTGGTTAGTGGCAAGTGACATTTGTTTTTCTGTCCGCTTCTCTTTGGTTGTTCGCACAAGCGTACATGAACAAACTGGCTACGGGAAAGGCAGTATTTTCATCTATGATTTTAAAAACCTCTTTTCTCAGCGGGGATTGGCCAGGTGCCGCGGGGCCGAAGCGGCCCAGAGACTGGGCTCGCTTCCTCAGTTCCGGGTTGAGGCTGCAGGATCCGGACCGAGACCGGGGTGGGGCCGGGACCTCCTGCGCTCCTCCAGTTCGGCGGGTGCTGCTGGAACTGGTGGAAGCGACCGGGTAGCCGTCTGGCCGGGCCGCTCTGCACTTCTTTCGCGGCTTCTTTGGCGCTGCTCGCGGAATGCTTCCCGCGAGCAAAGCTGCTGGAGCGCGAGGCTGGGGAGTCAGACAGGGGCCTCTCCCCCTAGGAAGTGAGGGAGGAAGAGGGTTGAGGGCAGTGCCCGGGGTCTGGGATCCGGGCTAAGGCGACAGTGCTGTGGTCACATCCGGAGGGCCCCAAAGTAACCGTGGGTGGAAAAACCATGCGGAGCGAGGCAGTCGCCCAGGACAAGCTGCTCCCGCTGCGGGAAAGAGACCACAGTCAGCTCGGCTGGAAGAAGAGAAGGAGGGAGTGGAGGCAGTGGCCAGTACAGTAATTTCTACAGGTGTGTGTCACTGGTGGAGGTGTGTGTGTGTGTGTACCAGGGACTGAAGCCAGGGGCACTTAACCACTGAGTCACATGATCAGCTTTTTTTATTTAGAGACCAGAATCTCACTAAGTTGCTTAGGACCTTGCTAAAGTGCTGAGGCTGCCTTTGAACTCACAATCCTCCTGCCTCAACCTCCCAAACCATGAGTATCATATGAAATAGCTGAAGGGTTGCCGCAAATAGGTAACAGCAACTTCCATCTTTAGTTCATGAGAATTTGTTGGTTCCATATTTTCATCAATATTATGTAATTTTAAGTATCTGATATTTTATTTTTTATTTCTTTAATTTGTAAGATGTTGAGATTTGATTTTTGAACATTTAGATATCTCCTTTATAAAGTGGTTATTCAATTCTCTTGACTGCTTTTCTTTTGGTGTTTTTATCTTTTCCTTTTTTATTAAAAATGCTTAGTTATATGCGAGGTCATAAGTTCTCCCACTCTGTCACTTCTCTTTGGACCCTTAATGGTATCATTTAATGAATAAATTTTTTATTTTAATGTAGCCCAGTTTATGAAATTTTTAACATTTTTGTAGCGTTCAAAAGAAATAAGGCCCATTTGGTGGTTCTTAAGACTGAAACCAAGGGTGCCCTTTCACTGAGCTACATCCCTAGCTGTTTCTTGAATTTTATTTTGAGGCAGGCTGTCATTAAGTTGCCTAGGCTGACTTCAAATTTCAAACCTTCTACCTTAGCCTCCCAAATAGGTGGTATTACAGGCATGTACTCTCACAGTCACACTACAAATTCCTTTATATAATAACTTTTGAAATATATATATAATATATGCCCACACACAGATACATATACTGACACACACACAGACATTGGGCATTGAACTCAGGGGTGCCTAAACACTGAGCCACGGTCACATCCCTAGCCCTTTTTATGTTTTGTTTTGAGACAGTCTCACTAAGTTGCTTTGGATCTTGCTAAGTTGCTGAGACTGGTTTGGAACTCATGATCCTTCTGTCTCTGTCTCCCAGTCCTCTGAGATTACAGGTGTGTCCCACTGTGCCTGGCTTTATTTTATTTTTATATGTAAGTATATATTACTTCTGAAAATGATTTATATCTGGTATTAAGAATACTTTTAATACTTTTTTTTTTAATCTGACAAATATCCCCTTGTTCCAGCAGTTTTATTTGGAAAGGATGTCATTTTGTACTTCCCACAGTGCAAGCTGTATACTTTATCATTGTCTAAATGGCATTTTTAAAATAAAGGTTCTATCTTAATTATACAGGTTTATTTATTCATATCATTTTCAGGTATATACTGATTGCTATAACTTCATAGCATACAGCAATGTGTGGCAAAATGATTTTTTGGTTGGTGATGAACTTCATGTAGCTATAACATATAACATGAGTATGTAGTAATAAAAAATTCTAAGTGTCAGTACCCACTATTATATTTGCAAAATGAAAAAAATTAGAGTACTTTTTTTTTGGAATGTATACCCATCATTAAATAAGGCATGTTTGTACATATACATATATATTATCATTATATATAATTAATATATGATTGCTACATCTCAAATTTTCCAGATCTGTTTCAATTTTTTCATCTTTTGAAAGCACCAGTATATGACACTGGATATGTACATTTTGAATGTCTTGAAAATTTTCACTTTTACTTAGGATTTTTTTCCTCTATTCTCTTTTTTATAAAATTGCCTTTTCCAAACTATTGAGATTGATGATTAACTAATGAATTTTAGATTCTTTAGTTTAATTATTGAAGTCTATATGTTTTCTTTTTAACCTCAGCTTTAAATGCATCTCACTTTTTATAGCTTTATTCTAATGCAATTGACTAATAACCTGCATATATAACCTCCAACCCTGACCCTACCCTGGCTTAGTGATGTCTGAGTGGAGGGAATCTGAAAGTGATCCAGAACCCAGGCAAGAGAGGGATGGTGAGGATGTGAGACTGGTGAATGCAGAGTGTAAGGAGGAGTGGCTACTGATAAAAAGGATTGGTGGCATATGTGGGGTTAGGGAGCAAAAGAGCAATGGAGAGAGAAAAAACAAGACCAACCTGGGAGTTTGGATGAAGCAGGTGTGACATGGAACAATGGCAGCATGAAGGTAGAGGGGCAGTGTCTTTGGAGGCTGAAATAAGGTCTGGGAGAAAGAAGATGGTAACAGTACAATTCCCAAGAGAGAGCCATGTGAATGTGTCCTATGTTTACCTCTTTCCACTAGGAGTGGAATTGATAGTTCATAGGGCACGCCTAAGCAGGTAGTACAAAACCATTTCCAAAGTAGCTTCACAAATTTGCGTAGCCACAAGCACTGTTTGACAATTCCAATCACTTAACATCTTTTTAGTCTGTTATTCATTCATTCGTGCCATTATTCATTCACTTTTTCTATCATTGTTTTTACATTCCTAGTTTTTATATGTATTTTGAATGTTAACTTTTCTAATATTGATTTATGTTTATTCATAAAATTACTTGTCATTTGAATGTTTTCCCCTTTGCAAAGCCTGCTTTATATTAAGTCCAAACCTTGGTTTATGAATACTTGATCAAAACTCTGACATTGTTTGAAACAGCTCAAGAATCTATTATCTGGGCATAACCCCAAGCACCCATTAAAGTGGACATCTGGGTAAACTGAAAGCTGTATGGAAACTCCTGCTTGTTCCCATTTACACCTTAAGATAGAACTCCAGTCTCCCTTCTGTATATTGGATAGCAGGAGCCCAATTTCCCAAAGCAGCAGTTAATTAACTCAGGAGAGTTTTCCATAGACCAACCTACTTCCTCTTTCAAATTATTTACATCCTTGATGCTAAAAGTGTCACCTCTTTTGTTTTATACTCCCTTTAAAGTAATCAATCCATCATGTCTGGAGAAATTGAAGTTGCATTTACATCACTCTTTCCCAGTGCAGGAGTGTATTACTGATTAAAATCTATTTTAAACCAATTTAATGAATGGCTGCTATTTTTTTTCCCAGGAGATTATTTTGTCACCTGTTTAGGGTCTGGTGAAGGGTCTTCTTTCTTGGTTTCAGAATGTGGATGTCTCCTGTTAAGAAGTGGGTTTATGCTAAGTGTGTTGAAAGTGGTGATTCTAAGCATTCTACCCAATCCCCACATTTCCAAGCCATTGGAGGCATGGACAGGACAATAGTCATAACCAATTAATCACTTCTGGTGGAAGCATAGTACTAGTGTCCAACATGGAACGTGATCCAGATGCTTCAGTGGTGTCAATGCCACCACCCTAGCTCTTTCAGACCATCCAAAGCACCATGCATGAGAAGGTGAATCAGAAATAAATCCTCTGAGGGCACCGAAATTGGGCTTTAATTCTAATGGATAATTAGCCAAATCAGGAGGACCTTGCAATGGTTCCATCTTTCCCAACTATATGGAAATGGAACATTTAGACATACTTATCTGAAAGCACAAGAATTTATTTTGGTGAGTTGCTGTCACAGAAATGTTCAGGGCAGAATCTTGGAAATATGGGAAAAACATGCACATGCTTTATATAGAGAAAAAGAGATCATGATAAATACATAAATGTGAGGGTACATTTGGTGTGCTATGTGCATTATAGGTGAAAGGTAATAATAACATTCAAAAGATAAAGAAATCAGTGATTGTGGTCATCCAGGACTCTATAGTTGTGAGAAATGTTAAACAATTTAGTGAAAAGGAAACAGCCAACTCCCTTATCTGGATGTTCCTCTGTCATCTGTTCTTTATCTGAATTGGATTTCTTCTACCACCTGCTCTGATCTGCAGAGCCAGAGACCCACCTCAATCATTCTGGGCAATGAACTGACTTTATCAATCTCTGCAAATAATGTTGGAAAGAACAAACTTATTGGAAGATCTTCCATATATACTGTGGTTCTAAGACCCCGTGGGGTTTGAGGATAACTTCCTGCTGGGTTACTGGTATCTTCCATATAAGAGGGGCTTGTTTGTCTTTGTTTCAAGCTAAGGGATATTAGAAGCTTAAGACTTGAGAAGATGCAAAGAACAATTCTCTTAGAACTTTTAGAGGTAGTATGGCCCTTCCATTCACACTTGCTCATGCTGAAGATCTTGTTCTTAAGTCATCCATACTGTTATTTTATTCCACTAAGTGAAATTCTCTTTTTTAGCAGCAGTAGAATATCAGACTTTATTGCAACTTAAATCTTCCATGTGATCAAATTTCCCTCATGATAACGTGATCAGCATTGTGGTAGTTATCAAAGCATTGAACAAAGCTGCTGGAAAACATGATTGAAGCTCCACCGACTTTTCTGAGTGTCAGCGACAGCTTGATCAGCCAGCTTTCAAATTCTGATTGATATGTAAGTTTATTGTGATTTGTACTACCAGCTTCTTTTTGATGTGAACTATGTGATGTACCTTGAGCTATTCCCTTTATGTTAGACACTGAGATGTTCTCTTTGATTTCAGTTAAGAAAGAGGCAACTTCTGTCTTAACATTACTTCCTTATGAATGTTATGGACATACATTTTATTATTTGGCACTAAGAAACTTGATTTGCACAGAAGGTTTTCTACTGTGATAAATTTTCTGATAACTCTTGTTTCTAATTTTGGAGATTGGCTGATATCTTTCTAGCTTCTTTCCCTAGGCAATTTGTTAGTTGGCTTTTCTATCATCTCTTGCATTGAGTAAATGTGGTTTTGTCAAGATTAAGGTCCCATCCTCCACGTCTCTGGCTTGTAGGTATTGGTGTTTTCTCAGGTTGCCATCATAGTCTTTGGCTTTTCACTTCATCAAGTAAGGGGTGCTGGAAATAGCTTGGGTCTTTTACAGTTTTTGTTCTGGTTTAGATGTGGTGTTCCCACAAAGCTGAAGTGTGAGATAATGCAAGAAGGTTTGGAAAAGAAAGGATTGGGTTATATAGCCTTAACCTAATCAGTGAATTAATCCCTGATGGGATCATTGAGTGGTAAGTAGAGGCAAGTGGAATGTGGCTGGAGGAAGTGGTTCACTGGGGGCATGGCTGGAGAGTATATTATTGTACATGGCAAGTGGAGCCTCTCTCTCTCTACTTCCGGATCATCATGTGAGCTGCTTCCCTCTGCCACAGTCTAATGACATGAATGCTCTGCCTCACCTTGAGCTCTGAGGAATGGAGTCTGCTGTCTGTGGATTGAGATCTCTAAAACTGTGAGCCCCCAAATAAACTTTTCCTCCTCTATGATTCTTCTGGTCAGATCCTTTAGTCACAGCAGTGGAAAAGCTGACTAAAATAGTTTTGTTTTCTCTTTTTTTTTTTTGTGGTGGTGGATTGAACTCAGGGCCTTCCGCAGGCAAGGTAGGCACTCTACCAACTGAGCTGTATCCCCAGACCCATGGTATGATGATTTCATACTATAAGGTGAAATTGTGTTTCATGAGAATATTTTTAAAGTAAACACAAATGCAAATGTGAGAAATTGGGTAAAGAGAAAGAAAAGGAGTAAAAACCAGAAAAGGGCTTTGGACTGTGCTGGTGACCGTGGTGAACAATCCAAGGTCTCTCCGGTTGGATATTTTATAAGGGTCTGCTTTATATGTTCTTCAATATTCAGTTGATCCATGGGAGGGTGACACTTTTATTTCTCATGTAAGAGTTGGCCATCAGCCATGTGATTATGCTTACAAATTAAGTGGATGTGTGCTTTTAGATTAAAAAAAAACACTTGTGGCTATAAACTTGAATGTGAAGGCTTAAATAGGTTTGGAGGTGGGTCCCCTCGTAAGGGACTATCATCTAACTGGACTGTGGGTATAGCTAGGATCGCCCACGTTTCTGTGTACTTCTTTTTTAGCAGTGTTCAATGGAATTCACATTCCATTTTTGGTTGCCATTTCCTCTAACTTTGCAAGGCGCAGCTAGAAGTAAAATCTCAAAAAGAAGTTTAAATAGATGGTTTAGTAGAAAAAAATCACAATTCCTGCTGCTTCAACTGTTTCTAAGTCTACAACTGATATTCATCACGTCCTACAGATCTTGCAGCTTTTAATTTGGGGTCATGGGAAATTTGCACATACAACTATATGGCACTTAGAGAAGATGTATTTCCAGAGTGTAGAGATCTATAGATGTGGTCGCAAAATTGTTGTGTAAGTTTCTTTATAATTTCTCAGTATTATTTATTAAATTATATATAAGATACATTATGTTAAATTCATCTCTTTGACAGGATTTTATAACATTTAGTATTTTTGTAACTTATTTGATAATTGAAAATAATTGAGATTACATTTCTCCCATCTCATATGATCCCAATGTGGTTACTTTCAAAGATAATTTTCAGTGTTTGCATGCATCTTAAACTTGTCATTTTATGATGAGAGGATCAATGACAAATTTTGGATTCATCCAATAAAATTAAACCATTCACTTGTATTTATCCAGGTCGCAATTGAAAAGCCCATAAACCGTAATAGTGTGACTTACTCATAAATGACTGAGCTATTTCAGTTTAATTGTGTTTAGTAGTCAATGCGTCACAGCACTGTTTCCATTAGAAGCATAGCTCATAAGTCACTCAGTATACAGTCTTTAAAAATATGATTCTTTGAGGCACTTTCAGCGTGACAGTATAAAAAGATCCATGAAAATTCCGCATGGCAAAACTGATGAAAATTGCAAAGAAAACAACTGCAACAAAAATCCAACTCTTCATAATAACTGGTCCAGAAATGTAGAGCCAGAAAATGTCCAAGGAAAGGTAAAAATAAAACTATAAAAGGCAAAGCAAGGGCTGGGGATATAGCTCAGTTGGTAGAGTGCTTGCCTCGCAAGCACAGGGCCCTGGGTTTGATCCCCAGCACTGCAAAAAAAAAAAAAAAAAAAAATTGCAAAGCAATAGAAATACACATTTTTCTTCTTAATGGCACTTGAAAGCAACACTACAAAACTGCATCTATAGAAGGTATGTCCCTAGTACCACCATAAATAAAGATAGGATGACCTCACACCGTGTGGAAAGCATTATCAGGATTCTACCTTATCTTCCTTGACACATCTTTTGGGGTCCATGAATAAAAACATGTAAAAGAATAGGTACTCTGCAGACTCAAATGTTTAACATTTTTATTCACACATCCTCCACACGTACATTTAGATTGATCCAAAAATACTGGTTTAATTTCACCAATTTACATGGTTTTCAGGGTGCAATCAAAATCTTGAGGATTGTGTCTCTTGTAGTCTATGATGTGCTCAGTACCAGATTAGTTTTTCACCTTCTGATATCAGTCCTCATATTGACTGAGGGAAAAAACCATAATTTATTTGCAGTTTATTGAGCTCTTTGTTTGTTTAATGTATAGAAGTAACTCTCTTTTAGAAATTCTGTATATCAACTCAGAAATTCTGTATATTAACTCAGAAACTGATTAATTAAATATTTTAATTCACTTTTAAATTTACTTTAGAACTATATTAGTGACTCACTCCCTACACTAGTTTCTTTAAAAAAAAAATTAGTTGTAGGTGGACACAATACCTTTATTTTATTTTTATGTGGTACTGAGAATCAAACCCAGGGCCTCACATGTGCTAGGCAAGTGCTTTACCACTGAGTTACAACCCCAGCCCCTAGATAATTTATCTTATGTATTTTCCATGGTTGTAGTCTTTATCAATGTTTTAAAAACAAGTTTTATTTCATTCTTTTTGTTCTTTGTACTGTGGATCAAACCTAGGAGTGCTTTATTACTGAGCTGTATCACTTCTGGCTAAGTTGCCCAAATGATCTTGTTTTTTTTTTTTTTTTTTTGTACCTGGGTTTAGGGGTGCTTAACCACTGAGTCACATTCCTAGACCTTTCTTTTTTAATTTTTATTTATTTATTTATTTATTTATTTATTTATTTATTGGCAGCGACTGGGGATTGAACCCAGAGCCTTGTGCTTGCAAGGCAAGCCCTCTACCAACTGAGCTATCTCCCCAGTCTCCTTATTTTTTTTTTTTTTTTGAGACAGGGTCTCACTAAGTGGTTTAGGGCCTTGCTGTGTTGCTGAGGTTGCCTTTAAACTTGTGATCCTCCAGCCTTAACCTCATGAGCTACTGGGATTACAGGCATGAACCATCATGGCCAAGGTTCTTGTACTTATAATTGGCTGGCCTCATCTTCCCAACTCACTGAAATTACAGATACACCCCACCATGCCTGGCCTGTTTCCTTCTTAATATAATGCACTACTTGTCTGTTCCCTTCATTTATTCTCCTGTGTTACTCCATTCTGTTAGCTGTTTTTAGACATTAAAGCAATAATTGGTGGTTCATGTGTGGTAAGTCAAGATTTACTTCATGTCATTCCTTGACCACTGAATGTAACAGTTTGGATCTGATTAAAAACATACCAGTTATTGTTGGTATATTTGTAGAGGTAAGTGCTAATTCATCTAGTATTTGTTTATTTTTTTGAGCAACCACCAAGATGCTTTGCACAGTGACTAGATAATTTTTCTTTCTTTTCAAAGACATATAACATTTAAAATATTCTCCATACTTGACATTTTTTTCATCCATTTTAGGGTGCTTTTTTTTGCAAAACTTAATAATTTTTATTCACATAATGTGAAAGTGTCATTTGGATAAGCAAAAGGTAACAGAAGAATACTGCCAAAGAACACACAGTGATTTATTCAAGGGCAAGAAAAAAACAAATTAGAACTATAGGGGGCAATTTATACATGTCAAGTGGTATGAGGTTACCTAAACTTTAGGGTTTATCAGTGATTAACAGCTAGAATAATTTTGGAGGTCTCTGGATTGTGTAGGATTTTCCTATGGTTTGGTTCCTTATTTTGGGGTGATTATAGAGGGTGCATTGTTGCACTGGAGTGTGAGAGATTGTAAAAAGAATTCCTTGGGCTGTTTACTCAATCAGCTTCTCAAAAAGGGAATTGTCTGTAGCTAATGCTAAAAACTGGGTCAAGATAGTCCTTTAAAAACAAGAAGAAAATCTCTTAATTATGTCTTCACTTCCTGTTAAGGTTATTTTTTGGGCAGAAGTGTTTTCAAGTCCAATTTATTATTTTTCACACATGCTTTTGAAGCATATCTGACTCCACTGCTAATTCTGAAATTAACATGTAATTGTTTTCTTTGTAATTTTATATAGTTTTAGCTCATATTCAGGGGATCTAAGATTCATTTAATGTTAACTATATATAATTTCATGTAAATTCCAATATCACTTTCAATTTTCTTTTATTGTTTTATTAGTAAATCTTATTCTTATAAAGGCTAACCTTAAAATATTCAAATAACTGTTATGCTTAAGGTAATATGATATGCTAATGTCACAATAGAAGATTTTTACTTAATTTTATGGGACATAAACTAGAACAACCAATAAGAATAATTCAAGTACAAAATTTTTGAGCAAAAAAAAAAAAATTTTTTTTTTTGTACCTGGGATTGAACCCAGGGACAATTAATCACTGAATTATGTCCCCAGCTCTTTCTCTCCTTCTTCTTTTTTTTTCATTTTAGCTGGGGTTTCTCTAAGTTTCTTAGGGCTTTTCTAAGTTGCTGAGGCTGGTTTTGAACTTGTAATCCTTCTGCCTCAGCATTCTGAGTTGCTGGGATTACAGGCTTGTGCCATCGTACCCATCAATATTTAAGCATGCTTTAAAACAATGTTTCTATTGCATATGGTAAAAAATAGAATTAGGCTGTGGTTGTAGCTCAGTGGTAGAGTGCTTGCCTAGCATCTATGAAGCACCACACATGAAAAAATGAAATAAAGATCCATCAACAAGTAAAAAAATTAAAGAAGTAGAAATCCACTGAATTCAGTAATTTTTCCAAAAGATGGCTCAGAGTAAATTTATCAAATATGTGTTTGCATACTTACTGGAAAATACTGTACATTTATTACATGTGGGCTGGGGATGTAGCTCAGTTGGCAGAGTGCCTGCCTTGCAAGCACAAGGCCCTGGCTTCAATCCCCAGCACAGCAAAAACAAAAAACAAAAAACAAAAAAAAATCCAATTTATTACATACATTTTACTCTGCTATATCATCATATAGTAGTAATCTACTTTATTTTTTAACATTTTATTATTATTATTACATATCTATTTTTCTATAGATAGGTAGATGGAGCATCTTATAGTGTAATATATATATACTATATAGTATATATACATGTACTGATGAATTTCATAATGTATGTATAAACATAATAATAATAATATGTGTATATATTACCTAGTACCTCATTCTATATAATAGATAATATGGCATTTACCTTATAGAACCAAATTTCATACATTTTAAGAATATGCTTAAGTTTCAATAGCATGATAGAAAGTCATTGAAACTTAAATTTTATCAATGTGTAGGAGTGATTTTAGGAGCCACCAAAGACATGATTCAACAAATTTTCCTCCTCAGCAGCTTGCTATAGGTGATCCTTTTTCTACTGATCATGGGCAGTTACTTGGATGAGTAATAAAGGCCTAGTTTATGGCAAAAGTCTGAGAATTGGCATCTGTCTCCAGGAGAAAATCACCATCTCCAAAAAGACTTCAGGAGAACACAGAAAATATAAATAGTAACCCACACAGTTTTTTTTTTTTTTTTTTGTGTGTGTGTGTGTGTGTGTGTGTGTGTGTAGAAAATAGTTCAGTTTTAAGTATATTAGATACCAAGATAAAGTCACACACCGCAGATAGCCTTGAACTTGATTTAAAATTTTACTATCATTCTCTCAAGGCTGTTAGTGACCTGGCACACATGCAAACGGTCAATTAACCTGGTCATAGGAGCACTAATTCACCAAGAGTCTCTATCTGTTCATAAATCAGTCAAACTAGGTTGCCATCAGTAAAACCCTTCTCTTTAGGATGGCGGAGTGAAATCATCCTTCCCACCTTCTACATTCCCTGTTCGTGCTTCAAAATGCCAACTGGCTCACCAACATTGCCTTTTCCCGGTAATGCAGGCACTGTAAGGGAAAGTATCATACCTCCATAATTCTGACAACATTTCTATGAAATTTCATCAAAACCCAACCAGTAAAGAACCCTTAATCCTCATTCATCTATCAAATAAGTACTTCATGGGAATTTCATTTTTGATAGTTTGGAGGAAGGACTTGTTAAAATATTGCGGTTTTTTAAAATTATTATTATTTTTCATACAGGGATTTAACCCAGGGGTGCTTAACCACTGAGCCACATCCCCAGATCTTTTAATAATTTATTTAGAGACAGGCTCTCACTGGGTTGCTTGGCACCTTGCTATGTTGCTGAGGCTATCTTTGAAGTCACAGTAATCCTACCTCAGTCTCCCGAGTCACTGGAATTACACATGTATGTCACCATTGCCAGCTAGTTGAAATATTTTTAAGGAGGAAGAAATTGTTCATCCAAGTTACTGGAAGTGATTCTTAATTATTAGCAGAGTTGTTACCAATCAGTAAAATTTGGGATAAATGTGGCCTCTCTAGTTGATTGCTGGAACTCAATTTTCTCCCCCACTGACTACTCTGACAGGGGTGGCTATACTCACTACTGGTTTCTGTTAGGATTGACTTTATTTAAATAATTAGTTGGTATACATTCATTTTCCTTTGTCTTTTTTTTCCCCACTATAACTCATATTTGGGTTTGTCTCAATTAACTGTCTAGAACAATTTCTTAAAATTAAATTTCAGATGGTGCTCTATCAGTCCATCATGCCATAAACATGGAATCTATTTCTAGTTTGAGTCTTTTGCAGATTCTTTTGTACTGATGCAAGTTACATTCTTTTGTACTGATGCAAGTTCATGTTCTTGTAGAGATATCTCCAGGTAATGATCTCATCAGGAAGATCTAGTGGATTATTTAGTATTATCTTTAAAAATGCTGTGTTCTCCTGTACTATCTTTTGTGGGTTTTCAAACTTTCCACTTTTAACACTCTTGGGGTACAGATGCAGCCTTCTTTTTACAGTTTTTCCATAGGATAATGTTCCATCACCATGCTGTGAGATGCATTATACTGCTCTTACATTTTTATATGATGAGAAATTATAAATGTATTGTTGAGCATTGATTTTTTTAAATTCAGCCCTCATCCATTTCCCAAACTAATTTCAAGTCCTTTCTAGAAGCTTCACAAAGCGTACTCTTGAGCACATTATTCCCACAATATGGACACAGCTCCTGCTTTTGTGGTATGTTCTCTATCCAAAACCTAAGAATAAAGAAGGTTGCATGAATTATATGGTTTAGTGGAGTTGTTTGGAATTTGGAATCATGCAGAGTTGATCCTGAATTCTACCTGATCTTCTTAATAGCATGGGGCTTTGAACATGTTCATTTCCTTCAAACCATTATATGGGCTTCATGTATAAGAAATGGCAGAATGATACTGAGTGCCAGAATGTAAGCAGTTCTTCATTCTTTCCTGTATCTATGAAGTAGGTAATGTGTTTTTAATTTTCACCTTTTAAAATGCAGAATCTCCTTCTAAATCCTTGGATCTGATATTTATTTATTTATTTTAGTTGTAGGTGGCACAACACCTTTATGTGTTTACTTTTGTATGTATGTATGTATGTTTGTGTGGCACTGAGGATCACACCCAGTGCCTCACATGTGCTAGGCATGCCCTCTACCACTAAGCTACAACCCCAGCCCCTGAATCTGATATTTCTTTTTATGCTATGGCTCATAGAACGCTGTAACTATGAAAGTGTATAGTCTGGTGCCTAGGTTCAAAAGGTCTTGGTTTTTTTTTTTCTTGTGCTCTTCAAACTCTCCTGTCTCCAAGTTAACTAGCCCATATTAGAGGAGGAGATATGAAAGCAGAGAATCAAGGTGCTCTGTATGATGATGATGGCTCACCCTCTGAAGTTCAGCAGTCATCAACTAACCACCTGCATCAGAAAACTCCAGATAATCCTAGCATGATTTCATGATGAGCCCAATCATGAACTAATAAGCTTTGGAGTGACTTGGTTAGTGACATAACTAATATACCCATTATAGGTGGATGCCAAGATTCTGTCACATGTTTTGAGAAAGTTGTCTGGAAAAGAGCAGTTGCCTTATTTATACTGATATTCTTTACTTCTAATTTAAGTTTGGACTTCTCTTTAGATAGTATTAACTTATGCGGAAATATAAGCAGACATGTATGTATTAGATTGGTGCTAAAACTTTCACAGTACCCCATAACAAAGGGGTATTAGATCAAGGGCTAAATGCAAAATAAGATGTTTGTGTTTAATATATTTAAGTTCTAGAGGCAAGGTTATGGAAAGATCTATAGAGATGTGACCTGAAACTCCTGGGACAACTGTCTTCTTGTTTACACTGTCTGACGGCTGAAGTGGGAATGGATCTATGTCCAGCATTGGTTGGGAAACAATCATCTCTTTTTGGAACCTGCCTTGTTAGAGCTCCCTGCTCTCTCTCAGGGCGGTGCCACTCCTGCTCTTCGGGTCTGTGGAGAAATACTGGTTTAAAAATGTATCACATCGACAGATTCAAGATGGCGGGCTGGAGGAAGGCTGCATTCCTACTTGCTCCGTGGATTCCTACTTCCTCGGGATTCAAACAGCAGGAATATGGCTCTCAATGAGATTTTATATTCAAAGCACATATAAGGGGTCCCCAGGTGCTGCTCCAGAACCAACTCAGCCGGGCTGGGCTCGGCCCCGCTGCAGGCAGCTACCATACAGGAGCGTCGGACCCTGCAGCTGCTTCGGAGCCACCGACCTGGGTCTGCGCCAGCCAACAAGTGAGTGCGGGTCCCCAGCAGCGGCTTTGGAGTCACTGGCCGCAGCTCCGTCACCAGCCGGCGGCCTCCCAGGCAGAGACCGAGCATCTCAGGCTACCTGGGGCCTCCCGCGACTTCTGGAGAGGTCCGGCCAGGAACCTCTGGGATCGCTGACTCTGGCGGGGAGTTGGAACTACTCCGCGTCATTTTGGCAGCTTCCCTGGCAGAGAGGGCCTGTCTCCAGCTTCCTGGGGCCTCCAGCTGCGTCTGGAGAGGTCCGGCCGGGAGCCTCTGGGATTGCTGACTCAGGCGGGGAGCTTAGGGCCTTTGGCGCCAGCTTACAGTGTCCCCAGGAGAGAGCAACCACCTGCCACCGCCTGAACCCCCAGCGAGGAGTTCAGGTCAGCCTGGGCTCTCAAGCCCAGTGTCTCCATCACTGAGCACAGTTCTGTGACACCACCCCAACTTGATCTAGTGCCCAGGCCCACACCCAGGCCCGGAGTCTACCACCTTGCTGTATCTAATTGTCTATCAACACTAGACTGCCTCTGCCCAGAAGCATTCATCATTCCCAACCTGGAGGTAGTGGGACAGCACCTTTCTTGGGTCACCGCTTGATAAAGCATCCCTCAAGCAACAGAGGGGAAGATACACGAGCACCATGAGAAAACACGGGAAGAAAGTGTCCCAATTAAACCTAGATGATATATCAAGAGAACCCAAAGACAGCATGGTAGAAGGAATGACAGAAAGGGAGTTCAGAATGTTCATAATTAAAGTGATCTGAGAAGAGAATGATGTGACCAGAGAGCAGATTCAGGCTATGAATAATCAGCTAATAGAGCAATTGCAGGAAGCAAAAAATCACATCAATAAAGAGATAGAAATTCTGAGAAAAAAACTAACAGAAATTCTTGAAGGAAACAAGGAAATGAAGGAAACAATAAACCAAGTTAAAAACTCAATAGAAAGCATAATTAACAGAATAGATCACTTGGAAGACAGAACCTCAGACAATGAAGACAAAATATTTAATCTTGAAAACAAAGTGGAACAAACAGAGAAGATGGTTAGGAATCATGAACGAACCCTCTAAGAAATATGGGACATCATGAAAAGACCAAATTTAAGAGTAATCGGGATTGAGGAAGGCGCAGAGATACAAACCAAGGGTATGAATAATCTATTCAAGGAAATATTATCAGAAAATTTCCCTAATATGATGAATGAGATGGAAAATCAATTA
>JAJEJO010050289.1:0-30892 GCA_020662805.1 Glaucomys volans
GCAGTTATATATGTACAATGTCTGTTTCACTCTTCTATCCTTCCTACTTCCATACCCCTTCTATACAATTTTTATGTTTTTCATTATCAGTTAAAAATTTAATTTCTAAAGATTAATAACCAGATTGATCCCTCCAGGCAGTTTAATTGCTTCTTCTCTAGCAAAAGGAACTGTAGATGGTCTCACAGGGAAAATCTCCAGAGACCTCCGAGTCTGTATAATGCTTGCCAGGTATCCATGGATTAGCCTATCTAATCAAACATGACCAAATCATGCTGTCTTGGAAGGGACACCTGCATGCCATGCCCCACTGGGTAACATTCCTTCTTCTGAATGATAATAATTTTTGTGAACACAGGCCTTCTTCTCACCTGAGGATTTCTATGAGTTTTCAACTTTGGGCAGGGAACACACTCAAACATAAAAATTTCATTGATTTTTAAATGAAAATCTCTTCACTACATGTTTTGCAGACCTCTTTTTATCTGTTATTTGCAGAAACAATCTGTGAATTGTGAGAATGAAGTAATCCCATTATGCTCATTTTTACAGATGGGAAGAAACTGTGACGCTTTCATGAAACAGAAATAATTTCTAGAAGATTCAAAACACACTTCATGTTGATGTTTTGTTTTCCAATGTTTCCTGCCTTGGAGAATTTGGAAATTTTTGACCTCTACCTTAGAGAGAACTCTACTGACAGAATTCATGCAGTACGCTGTGACTGATTTCATGATTTCAGACAGACTATTCTGGATTGATTCCTTTTTTCTCCTCCAGCAAACTGGTAAGTTTCCATATTCCATAAGCATTTTAGTAAGAAGTGTAATTCATTCAAAAGTTTTTTGGGGGCAGTTATGCTTACTGAGAGACCTTAAAAGGGAAAAGAAAGTTCACAATATTTTTCTGAAAAGTTTGTGTGAATTTGGAGTACACATGTCAAAGCTTCCATCATAAATGGTTTGTTTATTCTTTTAACACATCAGGATTATTTCCCCAAATATCTGCAGACAAAATAAGACACATGCTGATCTGATTGATTAGCTGGTGATTTTGTCTTGCTCACAATATAATTGTGTCTCATTGCAGGTAAACAAACAAAGAAACAAAAGCAGACACAAAAATCCTTGAAAAGTGAAATCATCCTTAGTTTTTTGTTGTTTATTGTGTGTATGTGATGTTGGGGATCAAACCCAGGACCTTGCATATGGTATGCAAGTGCTCTACCACTGAGCTACATCCTCAGCTCTAAATGATCCTTCTTTGAACTACAAAAGGGTACTCAATGAATTAACAAGCTACTGCATATTACCATTCTCCACAGATTAGGCTTGTTATTACCAGCACGTCTACACAGGCTGAGAGTGATGAACCTAAAAATACACATTGGTATTAGATTGAATGTAGATTTGAAGCTTGAACTTTGAGGGGTTTTATAATACTGCCTATATAATTTAAGGTATTGGAAATGACCCAAATCCTAAATTTAGTACATGACAAATTAAGAGTACTCAAATCATAAATTTACTAAATAACATAGTAAGAAATATAACCCTACCTGCCATACACACATTCAGACACACACATGCATGGATACATGAAGCCCTGATCATTTGTTGTGGAACATAGTACACGTTCAAGGTGGTCATGTCTGTTAAGTGAGACCACCTTATTGTCTTCATAGGGCAGGGTCATCAAGTGAAGTTGCCAAAGACTTAGAAAAAATAAGTAGGGGATAGTAGTTAGTATTGGATGGATATGCTTCCAAAGAATTCAGTTCAAAGAAAGAATATGTAGGTACTGTCAACACACAAGAAGAGATTCAAACAGTGTGGGAATTGCCACCAAAAGAGATCTATGAGCTAAAGATAGCCATAAACTGGGACTGTTCAAACTTCAGTCTCTATGACTTGACTTTGTGACTTGACTATGTGACTTGACTATGTGACTATGACTATGTGACTTGACTATGGGGTGACAGTAATGATGGAAGGAAAGATTCCTAAGTAGAATGGATGCTTTTAAACCCAGACTAAAATATGGATGTCACAAAATGAATTTTTTTAATAAGAACAACTCACAGGAAGCTTGGAGACTTCAAATTCAACCACAACAGAGGCCCTGCTTGTCAGCATCCACCTTGATCAATCAGAAATGAAGAACGGTGTCCTATCCTACTATTGTGTCACCTAGGACTCATCAGGCTGTGCTCAACAGCCAGCATTTTACTGTTCTTTATGTATTTTCTTATGTAACTCTTCAATAATATCTCAAAATAGGTTTTATCACTATCTTCAATTTGCAGATGGAGACTGATGTTCAGGGGAGTGAGGTTAGGAAGAGTGACATCCAGGTGGTAAATGGTGGTAGGTCTGATAAGGACCTGTCCCAGGAGCCTGAGCTCTGTGTCTGCTCTATCAGATGCGAGGTCCCTCTCAGAAGTGCTTCTGCAGGCTGACCGTGCTCCCACCCACCAGTGATCCCACCACATCCTCTACACACAGACGTGTGCTACAGTGATTCAAGAGTTAAACACTCACCCCAACCAAACATTATGTTTTAACTACATCATAATCAACAGGCAGAGATATGCAGGAGGAGATAAAATTGAGAGCATTGGGAAAAGACGGCAATGCAGTTCAGATCTTGTTCATTCATTAGGACACTTTAGTGGTTGAAATAGGATCATCTCACTTCTCTGCATTTCTGTCTGTTTACCCACAATGGGAAGCAAATACACAGTGAGAAAGATGAAATTACCATCAAATCACTCACTCAGTTCAACAAGGATATCCCAATTGCTGAGAATGAACCAAAACAGACAAAGAATAATAATAATTTCAGTTAAATTCAATTTCATTAAAGTTCAGTTTCAACCATCAGACTTAGAAACCAGTCAGCTTGGGTTAAACGTCCACATAGGTCCAGAGCAAAGAATGACAAATAACACCTGTGTGAATATGTTTAATTACTCTATCTCTTGTGTTTCAAAATCTAAGCAAATGTAACAACCAATTTACCTCATATTATTGGTGAAAGAAAACAATGATTAACTTCTAAATTATTGAGCATGGTTCATGAAAAGTGACCAACATGGAAATATCATGGAAGAGATGCACACCCAGCTTGTACTGAGACTAGCAGTGATTGTTAGATCCTTCTACATAAGTCATTTTGATCAGGTATTAAATTGTTACATCTCAGTTAACAAATGCATAACATTTTTTAAACTGGATAGATGCTCCACTAAGATTCTTCAGATCATACAGTGTATAATCCTGTATGTAAGCCATGCATCAGTTTGTCATCCAAGCTCATGCTTTCTCTGGATAATTTCAAAATGCAGGTTCTGGAAATAATAAAAGAATATATCTTATACTCTCCAATTTAACTCAGTAACTTTATTCACCCTCTTCTGTCTTCTTATAAAATGATACCTAATATCTAGTGATTCTCAGACAACATTGATGGCGAACAGGACAGAAGTGATACAGTTCATCCTGCTGGGACTGACCAGTGACCCAGCTCTGCAACTTCCCCTCTTTGTGACATTCCTGTTCATCTACACCATCACTCTGGCTGGGAACCTGGGGATGATCCTGTTGATCCTGCTGGACTCCCGTCTCCACACTCCCATGTACTTCTTCCTCAGTAACCTGTCTCTGGTGGACTTTTGTTATTCTTCAACTGTAACTCCCACAGTCATGGCTGGGCTCCTCCCAGGACACAAGATCTTTTCCTACAGTGCTTGTGTTGCTCAGATGTACTTTTTTGGAGTCTTTGCTACTGTGGAAAATTACCTTCTGAGCTCCATGGCCTATGATCGCTATGTGGCAGTGTGTAAGCCCCTGCACTACACCACCACCATGACAGCAAGAGTGTGTGTGCGTCTGGTCATAGGCTGCTATGTCTGTGGTTTCCTGAATGCCTCCATCTATGCTGGGAACATGATCAGCCTCACCTACTGTAAATCTAATGAGATCCATCATTTTTTCTGTGACATTCCAGCTGTCTTGGCAGTCTCTTGTTCTGAGAGACATGTTAATGAGCTGATTCTTATTTATGTAGCCAGCTTCAATATCTTCTTTGCTCTCCTAGTTATATTCATATCTTACATGTGCATCTTTATCACCATCCTAAAGATGCGCTCAGGTGCAGGATATTGGAAGGCTGTATCCACCTGTGCCTCCCACTTCACTGTAGTCTCCGTCTTCTACGGGACTGCTCTTTTCATGTACTTACAGCCCAGCTCCAGTCACTCCATGGACACGGACAAAGTTGCATCTGTGTTCTACACTATGGTCATCCCCATGCTCAACCCTGTGGTCTACAGCCTGAGGAACAAGGAGGTCAAGAGTGCATTCACAAAGATTGCTTTGGGGGCAAAATAATCTTTATAATTTTGACCTTAACCATGTAATCAGTCATATTTTAAAACCCATACTGAATTCAAAGTCTTAAAATGATACATTAACTCTGCAAATGTCTGTTGCCTGGAAAAAAGGAAACTTTTTATGCCCAAAATCATTAACCTGCATGAGAATGTCTGTGATATTTTGGGGCCTGCTCGTCAAATAATTTTTTTTAAATATAAATACACTCAATCATTTTCATGCAACATTTTTCTACCACATCAATGCAAATATATAAAAAGCAAGTGCATAAAGAAGTCCCTGAACAGAAGTCAGGTGGTCTGTGAGGAGCTGTGTACAGGGGTGTGGCAAACGTACTAGAACTGACCACAATGTGGCCTTGAGTTGTCTGGACTAAGGGATAGCAAGAGAGCTAGCAAAAGATTTTTCTGTGTGTGTCTGTGAGGTTTCCAAAAGAGACTACTTCTGAATCGGTACACTTAGTAAAGGTCTTCCCTCATTCTTTGTGTGACCATGATCCAATCCATCGAGGACTCAATTAAGTAGAAGATAAAGGTGTGGAAATGGGGAATGGGCAAATTCTGATTTCTCTCTTTCTCTCTCTCTCTCTCTCTCTCTCTCTCTCTCTCTCTCCTTTCTTTCTCTGATTCCCTTTTACTGAGATGCCTCCTTTCTCTCACTCTGAGATTGCATAGCTATATCCTCTCAGGCCTTCAGCCACCTTATACCAGTCACACCTAGGCCCTGTTCCTCAGGTCTGTGAACCCAGAGTGAACTGTAACACCAGCCTTCCTAGACCTCCAATTTGCAGATAGAACATCATGAGTCTTAGCTTCTGCATTACATGAGCCCATACTCATCAGAAATACCTTCTTTGTACATATCCTATTGCTTCTGTTTCACTGTAGGACCCTAAATCAACTAGTGTTAAGAATCATAACTTCATGTTTAATTTTGGATATTGACCAGCAGATTCAACACTCACCAGAGACTGCAGAAAGGTAATCCTTTGTTAGAGGGAGTCTGCCATCTTGAGTCTTTACATAAGACCCCTTGTGGCCACCACCAACATCGTTTAGTTAATTAGCTATTTGGATACTAGCAGAGATGACTGAGGACGACCGGTATCCACAGAATGAATTATACTATGCATTTGTTTACTTTCATTTCCCACTTTTTAGGTTATACTTTGGTGAGCATTGACAATGGACCCAAATATTCAAGTGTTTCATATATTCAAATTTCTATCCACACAGCTCTTCCACAGACTCCTTCTCATCCATTTTTCAATCATTTTCCTCCTGTCTCCTTATGTGTATCCAAATATTGGAATTTAAATAGTATCATACCGCTGGCCATTTCTCCTTCCAAGTAAAGTGATCCACCAAGATCCCTTCCTAGAGTTCTGCTCAGCGAGTTGAAGTTCCTTCACACTGTCCATAAGGTTTATTCCTAAAGTGCTTTTAATGCTGCAGCTGTCCACCTATGGGTCATGCCCAAATGTCATGAGAAACTAGCTGCATCCAGGTCCAAATCTTCCTTTCCCTATTGATCGTAGAGAATTTCCTAGGAGGGAAAATAGTGCAACCACTGGGAGAAAGACAAGGCAGGAGGAGTGTCTGTGGCCTACTTAGTCACTTCTTCCCGTAAGTTACCTTTGCCATCAGTAAAAACCATTGTCTGGAACCATTGTCTGGTTCCAATCATGCATACCCCGCTTCCACTTAATAATGGAGTCCTGCTCTCTTACATTATGGTGGACCTATCAGCTAACATCCAGTTTATGCAAAGCAGCTAAGTTGATCTGGTAATTTGGTGGCCCATGACTAAGCCTTCAGTTTCTAGGAAAGCCTCATAACAGGCCAAAATCTATTTGTCTAAAGGAGAGTAAAAACTGAGCATGGTGGCACAGTTCTGTAATTCCAGGGACTTGAGAGGCTGAGGCAGGAGGATTGCAAGTTCAAAACTCAACAACTTAGCAAGGCCCTAATCAACATGGTGAGAAACAGTGAATGTGTCTCAAAATAAAAATTGAAAAGGGGCTGGGGTTGTGGCTCAGTGGTTAAGCACCCCAGGTTCAATCCCCAGTACAAAAAAAAAAAAAAAAAGGAAAGTAATTCTCTGCAAATGATTTCAGGACTTGCCTCCTTAATCCTCGGGGCCTGTTCTACAACATGTGAGGCCCAAAGCATCCAAACAGCATCCTATCTGCCGCTCTGTGGCAGAGCAGCTTACAGAGCAGCCAGGAACTGCTCTCATTCTAGATCCTACTCCATATCACTTGATAAATGTGCCTTAGTGACACACCAAAAGAAAGAATAAATTATCTCTAAAGAAAAGTGGGGACTCCTGGGTGATGTACCTCCTGGTTCAAAGACAGGTTTTCACCAACTAGGGTACTTCCTAGAGTACTTCCTACTATCTTATCCTCCTTAGAAGGGCTATTCTCAACATGTCCCACAGCCCTGGACTTGGAAAACTTTCACCTAAATAGAAAGACACAAAACTCGTTTTGCATTTATAAATAAACACTATGTATTAATATTTAACCCATGGAATCCCAGATATGGGGTAGAAATGTTCCTAATGTAAAAAACTTCCTGAAAATCCCAAATCCTATGAGGATGAATAAATATCATTATGTCCTTTGTTAACAACAACATCAGCAAAGAAGCAGACGCTTGAAGAGGTTGTGCCTCTTACTGTACTTTGAAGTGAAGCAACATAGCACAGAATATTCAACCTTGACCCGTAGCTACACTGAGAAAGATGTATAACCTGAAGAAACACATTTTCCCAGGCCGTGCTCACAGACTTGCTCTTGAACTGACTTGGCATGAAGCAGAGGCTGCCACACAAGTGGCAGTAACTCAGTTTTAACCTGTACCAGTGTTAGAATTAGTGTGGGCTTCGGTCCACCCCTGAGATTTGCAGGTCCTAGCAGCTGTGACATTTAATCACAAGCAGTTGACTATGAGGCGAGGTGGACCATGGACTGCCTTCACCAAAACGACCCCTGCCTCAGACTGTACAGTGGGAAGTGAAAACCTTTTACTGGGAATAGATCAAGGTGTCTCAAGACTTGGCTCTGGAATTTAGTGCTGGACTAGAGAATGCTTTGACTGAATACAAGAGAAAGACCACATCCCAGACCTGGCTGTTCACAGAACATCAGGAACAGCTCTGGTGCTTGGGAAAGGCATATGACCCCAATCAATCGACTCCTATTCTTCAGCACTTCCTGTCACTGGCTGAAAGTCTTGGACAACGAGTCCAACTCAGCAATAAGCAACCTGCAGCCCTGTGGACCTGGGTCTTTTCCAGTGTTGTATTGGTATTATAGTTTAGATGTGGTGTCCCCCAAAAGCCACATGTGAGACAGTGTAAGAAGGTTTGGAGAAGAAATGATTATATCCTTAACTTAATCAGTGAATTCATCCCTGATGGTATTAACTGAGTGGTAGCAGGAGGCGGGAAGGGTGTGGCTACAGGAAGTAGTTCACTGGGGGGTATGGCTTTGGGGTATATATTTGTATCTGGCGAGTGGACTCTCTCTTAGTTTCCTGATCACAATGTGAGCTGCTTCCCTTTGCCATTCTCTCCCACCATGATGCTCAGCCTTGCCTGGAGCCCCAAGGAATGGAGTCAGCCTTCTTTGGAGTAAGACATCTGAAACTGTGAGCCCTCAAATAAACTTTTCCTCCTCTATTATTGTGCTAGTCAGATCCTTTAAGTCATAGCAGCAAAAATGCTGACTAAAACAATTGATCATGGCAGGTTGTTGGTTTAGAGTGTTGAACAACACAGCATTGTGCATTGGAACAAACCTGAGCTTGGACTGCATTATAGTGCCAAAGGAGTGACCACCCACAAGAAACAGACCCCTGACTGACCTGAACCTGGGGTCTGCTGAGTGCTGAAGTAGTGAAAGTGGATCAAATTCAGAAAATATGTTACCCGGCTAAAATTCTAGAAAGGTAGTCATGAATGCGATCATTTCGGGAAGAGTGGCATACATACCCAATCCGTCAATGCCCATTTGACATGCACACCAGCAAGCATCAAGATGTTTTAGGAAATCATGATCTCAGCTAATTTTTTTAAATGCCAGAAACTAACCAGATAATAATAAATATTGGAGAAATTTTAGGTACATAATTTAAAGGTGGTATGTTAGGGAAACTCAAGGATTTTGAAAAAAAATGCAGCAAAATTATTCAATACCTTAAGAGAAATGTAATGAAGAGATGGATGCAAGCAATTTAAAAGAATTAAGAAAGATTAGTGAGCTGAAAACATACTCAGTGCAAATAGAAACCCAATAGAAGGCATAAATAGTAAGATAGACAAAAGAAAAGAAAAAATTAGAAATCTCGAATAGAGCTTATTTGAAAATACACAGCAAGAAGAAAAAGAAGATAAAAGAAGAGGTCTGAACAAAACTTATGGGAACTTTGAGAGAGTATTAAAAGAGTGATTATTTGAGTTGTTTGGGCACAAGTGGGTCTTGAGGATATAAAAAGGGCGAAAAGATTATCCAAAGAAAAATAAAATTTTGTACCAGGGATTGAACCCAGGGGTGCTTAATCACTGAGTCACATTCCCAGACCTTTTTTTATATTTTATTACAGACAGGGTCTTGGTGAGTTGCTTAGGTCCTTGCTAAGTTGTTGAGGCTGGGTTTGAATCCATGATCCTCCATTCAAAGAAATTTTTAACAGAAAACTCTCCAAACCTATAAAAGGATACAAATATCTAGGAAAGGGGAGTTCAGAGTCACCAACTGGATTCAATTTAACCAATCTACCTGAAGACATGGCAGGATGAAGATTTCATAGCAGAAATTGAAAAAGACCTTAAAAGATGGAAAGAGTTTTCATGTTCTTAGATAGGCAGAAAATTAATATTGTCAAAATGGCCCTACTGCCAAAAGCATTATTCTGATTCAATGCAATTCCCATCAAAATACCAATGACATTCCTCACAGAACTGGAAAAAAAAATCCTAAAATTCATTTGGAAGAATAAAGTGCCCAGAATTGCCAAAGCAATCCTGTGCTGGAGGTATCGCAATACCTGATCTTGAATTATACTACAAAAGCTACAGTAAAAAAACAGCATGTTACTGACATCAATTGACAGTAAGATCAATGGAATAAAATAGAAGAAACAGAGACAAACCCACATAGATACAGGAATCTAATATCCAACAAAGGTGCCAAAGGCATGTTGGAGAAATTACAGCCATTTTAACAAATGGTAGTGGGAAAACTGAAAATCCACATGCAGAAAAATGAACCTAGATCCCTATCTTTCACCTTGCACAAAAGTCAACTCAAAGTGATTCAAAGATTTAGGAATTAGACTAGAAACTTTGCAACTTCTGGAAGAGAACATATTTGCCCAGGCACTGACTTCCTTAACAAGACCCTCAAAGCTCAAGAAATAAAACCAAGAATTACTAAATGGAATGACATCCAGTTAAAAAGTTTCTGCACACTCAAGTTAGAATCAAGAATAAAAATAGTAATAAATACTGATGAGAATGTGTGGGAAAAGATACACCAATAGATTGATCGTGGGACTCCCAATCAGTACAACCACTCTGGAAAAACAGTATGGAAATTCCTCAGAAGACTAGGAATGGAACCATCATATGACCCAGCTGTCCAACTTCTTTGTATTTATCCAGAAGAACTAAAATCATCATCCTATAGTGATATATCCACCTCAATAGTTATAGAAACACAATTCACAATAGCCAAGTTATGGAACCAGTCTGGGTGTGCATCAACAAGTGAATGAAGAAAAATGTGGTTTATATAGACAATGGAATTCAACTCAACTATAAAGCAAAATGAAATTATGCTATTTGCTGGTAAGTGAATGGAAATGGAGAATATCATTCAGTGAACCAAGCCAGACTCAGAAAAAATTAAGGGTCAAATATTTTCTCTCATATGCAGAATATAGAGAAAAATAAGGAAATTAAGCAAGGGACCTTATGGAAACAGAAGAAAAATCCGTGGAGTAGGGGAAAGGGATTGTTGGGGGAAGAATTAATAAGGAATGAGAAAAAGGAAGAACTGCAGAATGAAACTGACCAAATTGTTATGTACATATATGAATACACCACAGTGAAATCCACCATTTTCGTATATTTATAAAACAAATATTTTTTAAAAAAATAAATATATAGAAGGAAGGAAGACCAGTAGAGGAAGGGGAGCATTGGGAGATAGGAGGCAGAGACAAAGAGGAAATAGACGGGACTGAAATGGAGCAAGCTATACTCCATGCTTGTATGATTATGTCAAAATGAACACCAATATTACTATTTTTGTATTGTAAACAAAAAATTTACAAAAATGAAAATTAAGATAAATAAATAAGTAAATAAAATTTTTCTGTAAGGAAAATGTCTGATGATAACAAGTGCTGTCCGGAATGTGGAGAAAACAGAACCTTTGTCCACTGTTGGTAAGAATGTAAATCAGTCCAGAGAGTCTGGAGGACTGTATGACAGTTTCTCAAAAGATTAAAAAAAGAACTTCAATATGATCCAACATCCCCCCTCTTGAATGTGAACTCAAAGGAAATGAAATCAGTGTGTCATAGGGATATCTGTACTCCTGTGTTCCTTACAGTGCCATTTATACTAACCAGAAATGGGAATCACCCAATTGTCCATGAACTGATGAACAGATAAAGAAACTGTGGTACATCCCCACCATCAAACCCTAGTCAGCCATAAAAAGGAATGACATTGGCTTGCAACAACATGGGAGGAACTGGAGATCTCTAAGGTAAGTGAAGCAAAGCAGACTGGAAAGATAATCACTGAATGATTTTTCTCATGTGTGAAATCTAAAAAAGTAAATCTCACAGAAATTGAGAATTGAATAGTGGTTAGCAGCATTTGGAGAGAGTAGAGGCAAGGGATGAATCAGCAAAGTCTGATCAATGGGTACTAATTACAGTGAGATAAGAACAAGAATTTCTGTTGGGCTACTGCACAGTAGTGTGAGTATACAGAAAAATAATGTCCTATAAATTTCAAAAAGCTAGGAGAAAGAACTTCGAACACTTTCACCATAAAGAAATTAAATGTCTGAATTTTGTTATGTGCATGTACAAATATGTCACAATGGTATCTACTCTTCTGCATAATTAATATGCATCAATGAAAAATATATAATATACAAGGAGGTTTACATGTTTAGTCCAATTAACATAATACATGATATAGTCATGTATAGTAAAACACAGGACACTCTGTTAATCTGTACGACTTTATGTTTTTCATTTGTCATTAAAATTTTTAATTTTTTGAAGTATAATAAGCAGTTTGATCCCTAAAGGCAGTTTGATTGCTTCTTCCCTACCAAAGTAGGATCAGGAATTATAGATGGTGTCACAGGGAAAATCTCCAGAGACCTTTAAGTCTGTATAATTCTTTCTTGATATTCATGAATTAATCTCTGTAATCCCAACAGGACTCAGGATCACATCATTTTGGGAGGGACACCTGTATGCCATGCCCCACTGGACATCATTTATCCATCTGAATGAAAACTGTTGTTAGTACATACAGGCTTTTTTCCTATCTGAGGATTTGATCTGAGCCTTCAGCCTGGTCAGAAAAATGATGAATATTTCATTGACTGACTTTTAAATGATAATCTCTTCATGGATGTTTTACAGAACTTTGTTATTTACAAAAGCTGAATTGTGAGGAAGAACTAATCACGTCATGTAAGGAGGAGACTAGTGACTCTTCTGGGAAACAGGAAGAATTTGAGATGGATTCAAAAGTCACTTCAGGCTAATGTCCCTTCCTCAATTTGTACTGCCTTGGAGAATGTGGAACCTTCCAATCTCTAAGACAGACTCTTAACAGAATTCATGCAATATACCAGGGCTGATTATGTAATTTCATACTCACTATCCTAGGCTACTTTTTTCTTCCAGCAAGCTTCTGTATTGCGTAAGCATTGTTAGTAAGAAGCATAATTCATGCAAAAGCAGAGAAACTGCTGTGCTTACTGAGGGGTTAGAAAAAGGCTGAGAAAGTTTTCAACATTGTTTGGAACAACTGGCATGAATTTGCTGTATAAATGTCCAAGGGTCCATTATAAGGAATTTATTGATTCTTAGACACATCATGCTTATTTCTCTAAAAATCTGCACATCAAATAAGACACACGATGTTCTGATTGATTAGCTGGTGATTCTGTTTTACTCATTACAGAATTCCTTCTTATTGGCAGTAATAAAAAAAAAAAAAACCCAAAAATATGGAAGAGTAAAATGATCCATATTTAAACTATAAAAACATTCTCAATAAATTAATAAGCTCTAAATCCCATATTAATCCTAGGTTTATTATTACTGGCACGTCTATTCATGTTGATAATGATGTACCTAAAATCATACATTTTTATTGGATTGAAGATGACTTTAAATCTTGCATTTTTGCGACTTCAAAAATGCTATATATAGCATTATTAATGCTATATATTTTTAAAGCTATATAATTCATATAGCTATATAATTTTAAAGCTATATAATTCATATAGCTGTATAATTTTAAAGCATCAGAAATTTCTCTAATCCCAATTTTGTTTAGTTACAAAGTAAGAAAAGCAATTCTGCCTTTCACATGGACCCATACAGAGACACACAAACACACTCAAAAATTAATAAATGAGGCCATTATCATTTGTTGTGGAACAGCACACATGTTATGAATGGCGATAGGAGTTAAGCTAGACCAACCTCATGTCTTCATGGGGCAGCTCATAAAGTGAAGTTCCCGAGTGCTTAAAACAAATGTGGTAGGGGATAGTAGTTAGTATTGAATGGATGCTTCCGGAGTCTTCAAACTGAATAAAGGAAATTTAAATTCTGTCACTACGCAAGAATTGATTCAAATAAAATATTTTTCAAAGTAGATTTTGCCTGTGAGCTAACGTCAGTAGATGGTCCCTGTGACTTGGCTACAAGGTGACAGTAACCACAGAAAGAATTTTTAATTAGAATGAACTCTTTTAAACCCAAACCAAAATGTGGGTTTCAAGAAAGAAATAAAACCTCATGGGGAATTGCTGGAGCAGAAATCACATACTTAAAGTAAGGACAGGCTGATAAACACTGGATAGCACAGAAAATCTCACTGATCCTGGTGCAGAGAAAAAGGCAAATCAAGAATACTAGCTTGGAGATTTCAAACCCACCCACAACAGAAGCTATGCATGTCAGTCTTCACCCTGATCAGACTATGATCCCATTCTAACAATAGCGCAATAGCTACACTCACTGAACTATGCTTAATACTATGCATGCATCATCTTTTATATATCCACATGTAACCATAGACAAAAAAGGAGTTGACATTCTTACTCTGGAAGCAACACCAATGAGTTGTGACCCCAAGCCATGTAATTTCAGTCACTAATGGAGAATGGAAGAAGCATAAGAAATTTCCCCTAGAACCTACGGAGAGACCAGGGCTATGACAACACATTGATTTCAGATCAGTGAGATGATTTCAGACTTCCAGTTTGCAGAACTGTGAAATAATTAATGTGTTATTTTAAACCTCAAAGTTTGTGATATTTTGTTATAGCAGTCATATGAAACTAATACAAACTCTCACATGGCTTCTCTGTCATAATCTTGTATTATTATTTAATAGTTTGGGAAAATTCACAAATGAAGCCATTTGTTATGCGTTCATCATTGTTCTGAGATTATTTCTTTATAATTAAATCTCTGTACTTCTTACAGGTATATTCAGATTTCTTTCTCTGGATCAGCTTTGGTACTTTCCTGAATTTGTATTTTAATCTCTGTTTTCCAGTATGTTGTTGTACACTTGTTTTTTAATTATTCCTCCATTTGCAATTGTAGTATTAGAAGTTTTCTCTTTTTTTATAGCCAAAAAAATGTGGTATATTGGGTTTTCGTTTTTATTTGTCCTAAACTATTTTAAAACTTTTTTCATCTTTTGGCCATTTGTTATTACAGTATGTTCTTTAAATATATGCAAATATTCAAATTTCCTTGTTACTGATTTCCACTGTGGTTTGTGACCATGTTTTACATTATTTCAATCTTTTTGAGTTTATTGAGACTAGTTTTTGCCCCAGTATTTAGCGTATCTTAAGGAAAATTCATGAACCATAAAACCACAGTTGGGCAGAGCAGTCTGTATATGTCTCTTCAGACTTGCAGATTTTTGATGTTGTTCACATCCTTCATTTCTTAATTCCTCTTCCCTCTAGCCATTTTATCCATTATATAAGGTCAGATATTGATGTCTTTATCTCTTATTGGAGAGTTACCTATTTCTCCCTTCAGTTTTGGCAATATTTGCTTTACATATTTGGGCTTCTCCTGTAAGAGGTGTTTTTAATTATGTGCTCTTCACTATTTGGTCATTCCATCAATCTTTTGTAGACATTACACAGTTTAATTGCGTTTTCTTGTGCATTCTTCCTTTTCCTACACTTGCAAGTGAGTAATTAAAGAAAGAACAGGACTTACTGTGGCCATTTTGGTATTATTTTCAATATACCATACGTATTTTGTTCTTCAAATCTTTCATTACAATTTCATTTGGGTCAATTGGTAGATTGTATTTGTTATGCACCCATTCCACTATTCGTCAAATTGGCACTGGCACAGATCTACTTAAAGTATAGGTAATCTCCAAATAAAGACAACAGCAAAGACACTCATCCATCTCACATGATGATACTGTCTTGACTACAACCAAAAACATACTGCTCTGTCCTCTCTAAGGAGCCAATCAGATGAAAATAATAGCCTTGAAAATCCATAAATAAAAACTACTTTGTAAGGTTAACAATACAGTGTAAAAAAACCATAATCTTAAAATCAACACATTCAAGAACTTACAGTAATAAAATAACGGAGGGAAGAAAATAAATATATTTCCAGTATACACATACATGCATAATAAAATAATGAAGCAATATTAATGATAATTCCACTCTTCATTTCTTTAACTCATCATGTGTTCACAACTGATATTCATAACCACCTATTGCCACTGCACATTCTGTCATTCCCTCTTCCTTCAGCTAACATCTCAACTTGTCACAGTTCTTTATTCGGTGGGGTGATCTGAATCTTCATTCCTGAAGAGGCTGGGTCATTGGTAGTGTTTCTTGAATTGAGTTGTTGTACTTTTCCATTGAACTTCACCACCAGGCATGATAATGCCAAGAGAAGTCCTAGGAGATCTTCCTTACTCTCATTATCAAAGAGCCATCCAGCGTCTGTTTGGTAGTCAGAATAATTAGCAGCTAATACTGCAAATCTTCTTCTTTACTAGCTGATTCTGAGAAATGATAATCCCAAAGAAAAATGGGACTCCAGTTCAAGTTCCTTATTGTTTTGCTAAAATCCCCACCTCTCTACCTTGTTGCATTGGAGACCAAGCTTTTAACTCATGAACTTTTGAGGATCATTCCAGATGCAAACCATAAAAGGGATGGTGCAGAAAAGTGTAGGCTAATAAATTCCATGTGCCTTGAGTCATTGCCCCACTTCATTTCTATGAAGTGTGTTAGTTTGTCAGAAGTACTACCATGCAGGATATCATGATGGTATGTAAGGTTTACTATCATCCATGGATGATAGTTCTGAATGAAGCATTATATGCAGGAAAGACAACTTTTGTTCATAGTGTTCTTCCTTTCAAAAACAAAATGCCACACCTCTATGTTGGAAATGGCTCAATATAATTAATGTGTCACCAGAGAGTTGGCTGATTTTTCCAAAGAATGTTGCCATTTCAGGACTTAGTCCTGTTAGGGGATTCAGTAGTCAGCAATGGCTGTAGCCAGTACATCCTTAGTTAGAGGAAGTTGCTCAGCCCTTGCATAAGCTCTATTGCTGCCCCATGGCCTTTTTGTTCAAAAGTCTAGTGGAAAATAGCAGAGGTGTGTGAAAAGAAGTTGAATGATAGCCACAAAATGAATTATGCTATATACTTGATAATTAAAATCCCCTGCTCTGTAGATTACCCTTCCAGGGGAATTAACAGAAAGCCCAATATTGTCAACTTTTTCACACATTCATGTATATTCACCATTCATCTATTCTCCTCAGAATTTTCCATCAATTTTTCAAACACAGTCCTCCCATCTTCTACTCCCATCTCCTACTATCCTGCCAAACCACAGGATGTAACCTAGGAATTCATATATTACAATGTATTTTGATATTTTTCCTTCTGAGCAGAATTAACACCTAAGTGTGCTGTCCTAATTTCTGTACACTGAGTAGTTCCTTCATCACTGTCCCTTAGGGATGTACCAAAATAGGATTCAGTGTTGTCACTCTTCATCTGTGGAGTGGTACCTGCAGATTATGAGGAACAACCTATAAACCAAGTACAAATCTTCCTTTCTCCTTGCAAGTGATCATAGAAAATTCTCTATGAGCAAAGTGCATGTTGGGGGGACAGAGGCATTGTAATAGATTATGGTCTGTGGACATTTGAGCCATGATTTCATATAACTTACTTTTGCCTTCAGGATCTGTTTTTTCTATTGTCTTTTACATTCAGGACCTGCTTTGTTTTAGTTACATATATATGCGACTTTTAGTCATATATTTCTATTTGATAATGGAATCCTGCTATGCCTGCCTTATTTTATCACTTGGTGGGTCAAATTATGCACAGTTCATCATAAGCAGCTCAGGTCACCTGGTTACTTAGTGGTCCACAGATAACATTCAGTGTCTTAAAAAGCCTGGTAGCAGACCAAAACCTATTTTCACAAGGAAAGAAATTCTCCACAATGGATGGCAGTTTTCCTTCAAAATCCTACCCTGCAATTCATGTACAAGGACTAAGTCTCTCAATGTTGTCCTTCTCTGCCATGAACAATTCAAAGACCACTGGGTCTTCTGAATCATGTGGCCCAGCACAGCAGCAAAGAGCCACCAACAAAACTTCTCTTTTCTGAATCCTAAATTTTGTTACCCTATCCTAAAATTTCTTCCTAAACATATTATCCAGTGAGAATTAGGCAAACTTGCCAATCATAGAGGAGCACTAGTTTGATCTCAGCAGCTCAGGAGGCTGAGACAGGAGAATCGTGAGTTCAAAGTCAGCCTCAGTAATTTAGTGAGACCCCAAGCAAGTTAGTGAGACCTTGTGTCAAAATAGAAAAAAACAAGAAGGGCTTGGGAAGGCTCAATGGTTAAGCACCCCTGGGTTCAAACCCTATCCCTCCCCGCAAAAAACTAGCAGACTTAATTTCTATTTGATTTCCAGGAATGCCACAATTCTACAGTCAACACCATGAAACTGAAGGAGTCATACTCTCCTTACTGCTGCTCTAAATCTCCTATTCATTATGGTAATCCTACCTTTCTTGTTTTTAGCACTTTGGTGCTAAAAGTTGACCCTTGCACATTGGGATTCAATTGTTCCCATTATTTCAATTCGTTGGTCTCAGTTCTCCTTTTAAGATCAGGCCTACACATTCTTTCCCCTTAGGTTCTCCTTGCAAAATAATTTATTTTCACAGCTTTTGTAAAAGGTGTGTTTTTCTTACCATTGCACAGTGGGTAAGCAGTTTTACAATAACAAATTCACCCCACCATCCCCATTTCCCTAAGTCTTTGAATCCCCACTTTCTACATTAAGTCAAAGTGTGTTAGGGTTTTCTAGTTCTCCTATTGTTGTCATACTTTGTCTTTGTGGTCCTCTATTATTTGTTTTGACCTGATTGAGCTCTCTTGTCCTTCCATGAAGTTCATAGCATTATTATCTTTCCACATGTATACCAAGAATTCTTTCCATATGAGTTAGAAAACTTAACTCTTTTGTAGTTTGTAGTCTTTTGCAGTTTGTCAAATTTCCTGTGTATCATGTAGGGGTTTTCTGATCTTAAGTCTAATTAGAAATCCAGCAGCAAGGAGCAATGGGGTGGGTTCTGAAGAGAATCATCCTTGTCTTGCAGGGCTACTGCATCAAGGAAACCCATGAAGACTTCCCTGGGCAGTGTGGGGCTCTATTAAATTTCTTTGGAAATTTAGGATGGATACCCTTACACAGAGTAGAAAGAAGATTCTACTGGTTGTGGAAAGGCTAATTCTACTGACAAAGGAGACATTAAACTTTAGGAGATCAACATCCCCAGCTTCATCAGGGTCTCCTCACAGGGTCTCATTTCCAACTTTCAAGATTCCGCACCTTAACAATCAGGGACCTCTCTGTTACAATAGACGTGCTATTAGGCCAGGAGTTCACTTTTTATTCTAAATCAGCCACTCACATGATGGGACTGGTTTTCGTAGTCCCAGCACTAAAGTTACAGGAGATGGGGTCTCTTTCAGGATAGACATGGAAATTTTCAGCTCATTTCTTTGAAATTAGGATGGCAATTCACAAATCCCTGAGCTCATCCTTTTCCCTCTACTTTCTCTAGTAACATTAGGAGAAACAAGTACTCTTTAGTTCCACAAAAATGTTCAAAAGCACCATATGTACACTGAAGTATTCTTCCTTGCCTTTTGTTGGAAAGACCAGAATTTCTAATCTCTCCAATCTGACTGCCCAATAATGAATTGCAATGAATTTCTTCTGTCAGTACTCAAACTTCTTCTATTCCAAGATGCAAAGAAACTAAAAAGTGCAGCCTTCTACTCCACCATTTTGACTCACTAACAAATGCTTCTGGGAAACTGGATCTCCATACGTAGAAGGATAAAAGTACATCCCTATCTCTCACCCTGTACAAAAGTCAACTCAAATGGATCAACAACCAAATATAAGACCAGAAATTTTTCAACCATTGAAAGAAAAAATGGAAAACACTTAGCATATACATGTAAGCAATGACCTCCTGAATAGGATACCTATAGTTCAAGAAAACCGAGCAAGAATCAATAAATTAAACTGCATAAAATTTTAAAATGTCTACACAATAAAAGAAACACCAAATCTTTGACAGCTATTGTTCTGGCAGAGAATAAATATCCAGAATATATAAAGCACTCAAAAAACTCAACATTAAAAAACAAATAACCCAATCAAGCAAATGAAATGAGCAGACACTTCTCAGAAGAAGAGGTGCAAATGGCCAATAACTATACGAAAATATATTCAACATCTCTAGCCATCAGAGAAATACAAATTAAAACTATGTTGAATTTCTATCTCACCCCAGGCAGAACTTCAATTATTTAAAATACAAGCAACAACATGTGGTAAGGATGTAGGAAAAATGGGACCCTTAAATACTCTTGGTGGGAATCTAAATTACTACAGCACTGTGGAAATCCATATAGGGATGTCTCAAAAGCTAAAAATAGAACTTCACATGATCCAAGTATACCACTACTTGGTGTTTATCCAAAAGAACTGAAATCATCATAGTGATACAGGTAAAATAGACTAGGCTGTGGAATCAGCCTAAATTTCAATCAACAGATGAATGGATTTTTTTTCTATTTTCTTTCTGTTTACCTGTTCCCTTGGAGTCTATTTCTCCCTTTTCCTATGCTAATGAAAAAAATCATTCTGTCATTCTCCATGACAGAATGGGAAAAATGCTATAACTTCATATGGTGGAAGGCAAAGAAGCAAAAAAATGGTCTAGCTAGTCCTCTTGAGCCCTTACACAAGGGAATTGTTCCAGAATATGGTGGCAGAGCTTATTCACTTCCTGAGGCTCAGTCACCTTCTAAAGACCCAACACTTTAATGTGATCAAATTGGAATTTTGGTCTCAATATATTGATTTTGGACACCTATATTTGAACCATTGCACATGGTTACTCAGATCTGTGTTTTAGGAGGAGAGTCTAATGATGATATTTCATGTATCTTGATTTACAGATCACACTATGGACTACTATGCTCCATATACTGTATATATGTCCACAAATGTGTTCACTTATACACATATATATGCATATAATAAGGAATAGATTCATGTAGCTATGAAGGCAGAAAAGTACATCTACTGGTGGGCTATATGCTCAAGTCCCAGAAAAGGTGACTGTGCTCTTAAGTATTGTCAAAAAATTTTCAATAATACACACATTCTATACTCCTTCATAGCTGTATACTGCCATTCATGGTTTGTTGCAAATTGCATTATTATATTTTGTGACCAATAACACTGGTTTATAATCAGTATTTTATACTTTTATAAAACCACATTAGAAGAACAAAAAAGTTACAAACAATAAGGAAAATAATACTTGCTTTTTATTTTAATAGTTAAATTCATCAGTTTCTTACTTTTATATAAATAAAGGCTAATAGACCTGAGAAGTTATATAGACACCAATACAGTAACAGTTGAGAAAATTAAAGCACTGTTTCAGGAAATGGAAAGATCATACAGAAAGAAATCAATCAAAAACAACAGAATTAAATGTAGCATTGAAGAGACCAAATAGACACCTGCAGGATATTTCATCAAGTAGCTGCATCTGGAAACTCTAGAGTACACATTCTTCTCATCAGCACATGGAACGTTCTCTGGAACAGATCGTATGATGGACCATAAAACAAATCTGAACAAACTTTTTAAAATTGATATATTAAATGCTTTCTGATCACAATGAAATAAAACTAGAAATCAATAACAAGAGAAATTTTAGAAAGTATACAAATACGAGGAAATTAACCTATCTTCAAACAACCAATTAATCAAGATAGAAATCAAGAATACAGGCAATAATAGGTGTTGGTGAGGATGTGGGGGAAAAGGCACACTCATACATTGCTGGTGGGGTTGCAAATTGGTGCAGCCACTCTGGAAAGCAGTGTGTAGATTCCTTAGAAAACTTGGAATGGATCCACCATTTGACCCTGCTATCCCACTCCTTGGCCTATACCCAAAGGACTTAAAATCAGATTGCTACAGTGATGCAGCCACATCAATGTTCATAGTTGCTCAATTCACAATAGGTAAATTGTGAAACCAACCTAGAGGTGAATGGATAAAGAAACTGTGGTATATATCCACAATGGAATATTACTCAGACATAAAGAAGAATAAAATTATGACATTTGCAGGTAAATGGAAGGAGTTGGAGGATATCATGCTAAATGAAATAAGTCAATCCCCAAGTAAACAAAGGTTAAATGTTTTCTCTGATAAGTCGATGATGACACATAACGGTCAGGGGAGTAAGTAAAGAATAGAGGAATGTTGGATTGTGTAGAGAGAAATGAGGGGTGGGAGAGATGGGGGGAAGAAAAAATAGTGGAATGAGAAAAACATTATTACCCTATATGCATGTATGATTACACAAACGCTGTGGCTCTACATCGTGTACAAGCATAGAAATGAAAAGTTGGACCCCATTTGTGTACAATGAATTAAAAAAATTTAAAAAGAAAGAAATCAGGAAGGAAATTGAATCATTTACTGAAATAAATGAAAAGGGAGACACCACATACCAAAATCTTAACAACAGTGCAAAAGCAGTACTAAGAGGGAAGTTATAGCAATCAATGCCTGTTTCAAAGAAGCAGAAAGATCTAAAACTGCCACACTCACCACTATTCCCCTCCGTGCCTGACACGGTTCCATGGGGAATAATGAAGACTCTTGCACGGTCTAGTCTTCTGGGAAATGTGGACATGGCATGCTCCTTCCTGCTTTTGTGTTATTTCTTACTGTTAATGGTGTAATATTTGGATGTCTACATTTACAAATTTCCAAGGAAAATTAAACATTATATGAATTTGAACATAAAAACAAGACTGTTTCCCTCTTAACTAGTTTCACATGTAATAAGACTTTAAGTAATAAGGAATCTTATAAAAAATCTAGCAAGAGCTACTGTTTACCCCTAGGGAAGCGATTACTGCTCCTAATTAGCCTGAAGCAGCTCAGTTAATCGATGATCCAGAGAAAGCTCAGAAAGAAACTCCCTATTGTTCCTGCTGTTCCCATGGTACAAGGGCTTTTGTGATGTCACATGTGCCTGTGTGTGGTTAAACTGCCTGACACCTATTTATTATTAACCTAGTTATTAACTGCATAGTGTAGCTTATACAATGTTCATAGAAATGACTTCTGTACATGATGTTTCCAGTAATATAGAAAGTAGAACTAGTTAAAGATTACATAGAACATTAATTAAAAATATTATGAAGAGCTGATAATATTTAATCTACTAATACGTCTTGCCTATTGCCTTATAACTTATGTCAATTTCCTTTTGTGTAAACTCAAGTCATTGTACTCAAGCTAGAAGTTAACATATAAAATGGTGTGTGGAAAAAATTAAGTTAGAACTTAGCATCAGATCTCTGAGTCTGTGTTGCTTTGTTCTCCACCTCGCCAACGCCATCCCTCTCACCAGAGGACCCTGCGACCCCTGCTAGGGTTGGACCCCGGCATAAAATAAGCACCCTATCCCTGAAAGGAGACATACGCATGGTAACTGGGCTAGGAAAAAAGGCTCAACATCATTAAGACTCAAGGTGCTGCAAACCAAAACCACAAGGTCACTTTTCCCCAGAAAAAAGACTAAAGATTAGTAACACTGGAAAAGATGTAGAGAAAAAGAACCTTTGCATGCTGATGGTGAAAATCAGTGCCACCATTACGGAAAACAGAAAGGAGCTCTCTCAAAATATAAAATATGGAACTACCACATGATCCAGCAAGCCTCCTATGGAGCATGAATTAAAAGTAAATGAGACAAATGGTAGACAAAATGTGGTGCCATTGATACCTAAGCCATAAAAAGAAAGAAATCAGTAGTAGGCAACAACATGAATATAAATGGATACCACAATATTGGTGAAATCAGCTAAGCCAAAAAGATAATTGATTAATGATCTCACTCATATATGGAAAATTTTGAAGTTGATCTCATAGAAGTTGAGTCTGAACAGTGGTTGCTAGAGGCTGGAGAGAATAAGGGCAAGGGATGGATCAGGAAAGTTTCATCAGTGGGTAAAGCATTGCAGTTAAAAAGGAACCAGAAACTCTCATGTCCATAAGATTATTATAGATAACAATAATACAGAAATCTAGAAAAAATTTGTAATATGTTTTAAATATTTTCATCAAAAAATAAATAATAAACGTTTGGGGAAATGGACATTTTTAACCTGCTTTAAAAATTGCACAATATATTCATGAATAGAAATATCTCACAGCTCCTCATTCATATGTACAATTTTATGTCAGTTAAAACACTTTTAACATTAAATCATAATAACCAGGTTGATTCCTACAGGCTGTTTAATTGCATCTCCTCTAGCAAAGTAGAATGAGGGATTTTAGATGATCTCAAGAGGGATATCTCCAGAGATCCTCAGGTCTGTATAATTCTCACCAGATCTCCATGAAATTCTCCTGAAATCTCATGGATTTCTCCTGAAATCCCAATATGAGTAAACACTGTGTCACTTTAGAAGGAAAATGTCCCACTCTGTGAACTCATTAGATAGACAGCATCCGTTCATCTGAATGACAGTCATTGTTGTGCACACAGGCCGCCTTCTGATGGGAAGATTTGTTATGAAGCTTTAACGACCATCATCAAAAGACACAAAGATAAAAGTCACATTGAAGGACCTTAAAACAAGGACCTTATCAGGAGATATTTTATAACCTCTCATGTACATTAGTTACACACGCTAGCTAGGAATGCATGAAAGAAGCAATCTTTCATGTTTATTCTATAATACTCTACAATACGAAGGGGGTAAGTGGCTCTTTGAAAGGCACAGAAAGAATTAATGACAGATTCAGAACTTGATCTATATTAATGTTCTTTTCTCCTTTTTTCTTCCTCAGAGAAGTTGGAACCTTTTGACTGCTGTGACATTCACTGCTGATCTTGTGATTCAGATCGACTATCTAGACTGATCTTTGTCTTCCTGCAAACTGGTAATCTTCATAAACATTTTAGTGAGAATTTTGAGTCAGTGTAGGCAGTGGCCTGTCTATACCTACGACAAGTTATGTGAAAATGAAAAGAAATGTTTTCAAAATGTTTATAAAATTCTAAGGTTGCTTGAGTCTGGAAGATAAATGTCAAAATATGTATTATAGTGAATTTAATGATTCATATGAAAGATCAAGTTTTATTCTAAAAAAGTATAAATGAAAATTAGATAAAGTTTTGATTGATTATGTGGTGATGTTATATTTTCATCTCAGAGGAGATTAGAAAAACAAAAAACATCAAACAAAAACCTATAATAATAAAATGATCTTTAGAGAATGGTTCTAAGTGAATAAACATGCTCTGATCTACTTTTTGACCATTTCAAACTCATCTCATACTTATTCTTGGAGGTGACTTTAAGCCTCAAATCTTGACTCTTTCTCATACTGTGTGTGTAATATCAGAGCATCACATACCATTGCAAATCCTCAGTGTACTTACTGATAAAGTAAGGATAATAATTTGGTCCATTTTATTCCCCAGTACCTCCCTTTCCCTCCCAAGTACAAACACATAACAATGAATCCAACTTTGAAGTATAATTATAATGCGCCAATTAGCACAATGGAAGCAAGAACAGTAGAGTAGAGAATCAGGATTAGGGGAAAGAGGAGGGAAGGAAAACAGGAGGTTCTGGGGAATGAAATTGATCAAATTATGTTTTTGCATGTACAAACATGTCACAGTGAATCCTACTATTATTTCAATGCACAAATAAAACAGAATAATACATCTTACCTTACACATACACACACAAACAATACTTGTATGCAAACCCCTTATCATTTGTTGTAGAACATGGTACATGCTAACTATGATCATGTGTGTTAACAGCAACCATGATGTGTTCATGGACACTCATTAATTGAAGTTGTTACAGGCTTACAAGAAAGTTGTTAGGGAAAAGCAGTTAGTTTGGGAAGTTTCCGAAGGTTTTAATTCAAATTAAGAAATTGGAAATACTGTTGATACACAAGAATCAATTCAACTTAAATATTTCACAGTGTGCAACTTGCCACCAACACAGATCTGTCAGCTAATACAGCCCATAAACTAAGTATTCTCAAGATTGGTATATGACTGGCTATGGACAACAGTGATACAAGAAAGAATGAGTTTTAAGAACAATGGACTCTTTTATCCAAAGTAAAATGGGAATCAAGGAAGAAATTTTGCAGATGATTACCCCCCATGGAATTGCAGAAGCAGAGATCATACGCTTGAATCAGAACAGACTGAGAATCACTGGCGAGCCCAGAACAGCACATGGCTCTAACATGGGAGCAGGGACCCATTAGAGAGTGATGTTCCAAGAGTCCAGCATCACCTTCAGGGAAGCCCTGCATGTTGGCATCCACAGTAATTAAACCAAGACAAAGCCCATGATCCCGTCCTGAGAAAAACATCGTAATGGACACTCTACAGGCTGTGCTTGCGCCCCACGGTCTGTTCTCATGTGTTGTCTTACTTACTTCTCACAACAATAGCTCAAAGGCAGTCTCTTCACTGTTTCCATTTCACAGATGGAAATTTTTCCCCACACTTTTGTAAGTGCATAATGTGCACATGTGTATAACGATGGAATTTGTTGTTCCCTGCTCACACATGCACACGGTATAACAATATAATTACGCCCATCCCCAGCACTTCCCAGCACTTCCACCCTTTTTCACCCCTTGGTCCCTTTCTTCTAATGATGTCCCTTTGATTTTTAGGAGTTCACCCCCACCTTTCTTTCCCTTTTTCCTCTCTGGCCTCCACATATGAGAGAAAACAAACAACCCTTGACCTTCTGAGTTTCACTTATTTTGCTTAACATGATGATCTCTGGTTCTATCCATTTTCCTGAAAATTGCATAATTTCATTTTTCTTTATGGCAGACTAAAATTCCATTGTGAGTGTATACCACATTTCCTTTATCCATTCATGCATTGATGGACACCTAGGCTGGTTCCCATAATTTGGTTATTATGAATTCTGTTATAAACATGAGTATGTATATTATCATACAGATGGAAACACGATGTCTGGAGGAGTGAGGATAGGGCCAGGGACTGGTGGTAAAAGGTAGGTCTGACATGCATCCATTGCAAGACTTAAGCTCCACATCTTCTGAGTCTTGTTGATGTGAGTCTTGTTGATGTGGCTTCACTCAGAACAGCATCTACAGGCAGCACATGGTCCCACCGTCCACTCATCACCCTACCACACCTGCTGAGCAGAGACCTGCTATGATGTTTCAAAATTAAACTTGTCATCAAACTAAATGACAGTTGTTGCTTCACAACACCAATGTCAGCATTTGTAGATATGCTGAGGGTAATAAACATGATATGGTGGGGAAAAGGTTAAAAGGCAATTTAGAATTTTTTCATTTACTTATGATACTTGTTATTGAAGAGGGATCGATTTGCCATTCTGGGTTTTCATTTCTTTGTCATCCAATTAGAGGCAAATATATAGTGAACAAGATGAAAGGACCACCTAATCCATCACACCCTCAGTTCACCAAGAATGCTCAAACTCTGAGTTTGCACAAAAACAGACAAGGAGTAATTATAAATTCAGTTAAAATCAATTCAATTCAAACTCAGATGAGAACCTTGGAATTAAGAAGTATGAGGCATGAGTTAAAGGTTGGCATGGGACCAGAGCGGAAAATGTCAATTAATACGACACTTGCACAACTACAATTAAGTTCCCCTTCCTCTTGAGCTTCATTGTAAACATGAATGTAACAACCAATAGAACTCATGACGTGTTGAGAGGAGGCTGTGGCTACACACCCTCAGGGTCTACAGCAGTTCTGGCCAGGTGGGCAAGAAGGAAAGGTCAGCTAATACGGAGTTCAGGTGAGATAAATGGGCTGATTCCTTCTGCATAGTCATTTTGATCAAATTGTTAACTGACTATGAGAAAACAAACATATGTAATTTAAAAATTATGTGCATGATTCATTAAAATAGCTAAGATTTGACAGCATGTAATTAATGCACTCACTTTTATTCTGAAGGTCATCCTTTTTCTGGAGAATATGAAAGTATGTCTTGTACATGTGCTTTCAAATTTCAAACAATTTCTCTATCATTCTATTCTTTTTTTCTTATGACTGTGGAATATATAATGTTTTTCTCTTTCTAAGTAGTTCCCAAACTTTCTGATTTCAGAAACTCTTTACATTCTGTGAATTGCCGAGGACCTAAAAGAGTTTATTTATGTGGGCTACATTCAGCAAAGTTAACTGCTTTAGAAATTAACCTCATTAGAATTAATTCACTTAATGGTAATGTTGATATCAGTAATGAAACCATTATAAGTTAACCCAAGCAAAATAATTTTATTAAAATAAAATGTACTTTTTAAACAGGGAAAAAAATAATTTGTCAGGTATCACTGACGGAGAACAGGACAGAAGTGGCAGAGTTCATCCTGCTGGGACTGACCAGTGACCCAGCTCTGCAGCTTCCCCTCTTTCTGACATTCCTGCTCATCTACACCATCACTCTGGCTGGGAACCTGGGCATGATCCTGTTGATTGTCTTGGACTCCCATCTCCACACTCCCATGTACTTCTTCCTTGGTAACCTGTCTCTGGTGGACATTTGCTATTCTTCGTCTGTCATTCCCACAGTCATGGCTGGGCTCCTTCTAGGAGACAAGGTCATCTCCTACAATGCTTGTGCTGCTTAGATGTTCTTTTTGTAGCCTTAGCTATTGTTGAAACTTACCTGTTGGCCTCAATGGCCTATGACCACTATGCAGCAGTGTGTAAGTCCCTGCACTACACCACCACCATGACAGCCAGGGTGTGTGCGTGACTGATCACGGGCTCTTACGTCATTGGTTTCCTGAATGCCTCCATCTACACTGGGAACACCTTCAGTCTCGTGCTCTGTCTGTCCAATCTGGTCCATCATTTTTTCTGTGACGTTCCAGCAATCATGGCTCTGTCCTGCTCTGATAGACGTGGCAGTGAGCTGGTTCTTGTTTATGTTGCCAGCTTTAATGTCCTTTTTGCTCTCCTAGTTATCTTAATATCCTACATGTTCATTTTTATCACCATCCTAAAGATGCACACAACCAAGGGCCATAGAAAGGCTGTATCCACCTGTGCCTCCCACCTCACTGCAGTCTCCATTTTCTATGGGATGATTATCTTCAGGTACTTACAGCCCAGCTCCAGTCACTCCATGGACACTGACAAAATCATATCTGTGTTCTACACCATGGTCATCCTCATGCTGAACCCTTTGGTCTACAGCCTGAGGAACAAGGAGGTCAAGAATGCATTCTTAAAGGCCAAGAGTGCATTCATTTGTTGGAAGCAAAATAACCTTTAGAATTTTGATTTTGTTGTGCACATTTCCTGGATTTGCTCCTCTTAGATGCTGTCCGTGTGTTAAGTTGCATTTTTCGCCCACACAGAAGTTAAGTCCTTGAAGTAATATTGTTACCTCTGCAAGTTTGGAACAAAGAAGTATTCTGTTCAGAAATAAATACCTGAATGAGAATGGCTGAGATATCTTGCAGTCTGCTGGTGAAAATCCTCATGAATAATACTGACGTATTCGCTCATTTTACATGGTTTTTCTACCACATGTCAAAGCACATATATATAAAACAGGGGTCAACAAAGCACATAAACAGAAGAAATTATCACAGGTGCCCCATGATGTCATGTACTGATGGTTATGGAATATCGGCCACAACTGTGATGCTGCTCTTTGTGCTGGTTAATTTTATGTGTCAGAGATAACTTAAGAGATAACTGATAGCCAGTGAAACATGCTCATGCATGTGTGTGAATCTCCCATAGAGTCTGTCTAGTGTTTGAAGTGGCAGGCTTAACTTAAAGACCTGCCCTCATCCATGTCTGTGGCCATCATCCAATCCTTCCCTGAATGCAACAAAAAATAGAGAAAGCACTTATTCTCTCTCTGCCTCCTCCAGCCCCCAAGTGTGTATGTGTGTGTCTCTCTGTCTCTGCATCTATTAGTCCTATAAAAGCCGGAGGCCTCACCTCAGCATTTGTAATCCTGGGCTCTGAGTATTACATCTGTGTGGCTGTGACGTTCCCTGTGGAGCAGCGTAGTCTAACACAGACATTCACTTCCATACTTGTGGTGAAAGTTCTCCGGCTGGAACCATTTCTAATTACGATTTTAATAATTAGTAAGTATTTCAGAATTATCTCAGATTCTTGGAAAAATTTCAAAGATAGTGTAGAATGTCACCCTATCCCTCCATGGCAGCCTCAGTAATGGCTGCAGAAAGGATCTATGTCCTAATTCTGAAACATTTCAATGTTCAGTGTGTCCAAAGGGACTGTGCAGAAGTGGTTCTGGATTTCAGCAGTGAAAGATTATCCTGCATTATCTGTGTGTGTGCCCTAAAAGCAATCCCTGCACCTCACGGGATGGAGTTAGAAAGATTTAACCACAGGCAAAAGAGGACTTGGCAAAGTCACCAGGGAAGCAACTTTGAAGTGATGAGACCACAGGCACAACCCCAGGAGGATGGAGGAGGCAAGGAACGCAGGGTCCCCTGAGCCCATGCTGAGACCATGGCTCTGAGAGACCTCTGATTCAGCTCATGGAGATGATTTCCCACCTCTGGTTTCCAGAAATGAGGACGAGTAAATACAAGCTGTTGTAAACCTCCAAGTTTTAGTAGTTTGTTACACTGGCCATTGGAATTTAATACACATCCTCACTAGGTTTCTAATGTGTTATAATCTTATATTGTTCTGAAACACATTAGGAAAAATTTTTGAATGAAGCTTCCTCTTCCTGGATTTTCTTTGTTAGGAAGTTGTCATTGATTGAATTATTTCACTTTAATAGATATTTTCATATTTTCATTCTCTTGAGTTTTTAGCAGTGTTTGTGTTTCTAAGAGTTTGTATTTTTATTTATGTTATTCCATGTGTTGGTGTATTTTGTTATGATCATCCTTGTATGGTTTCCAGTATGTGTGTGTACAGTTTTTGCTGACTTTTTGTTATGAGCATTTTTGTTTGTATCAGGTTAGAAATATATCCTCAGAGTCATTTGTGGATTTAGTAAATTGAGTTTTCTCTCTTTTTTCAAACTCAATCTGGAAACATTTATCATTTAGGTGTGATCTTGCCACAGAATTTTCTTTTGGCTTATAGATTTTTCTATATTTTTTCTTAATTATTTAATTTTGTTTACCTGCTTTCACATTATTTTCTTTCATTACTTCATTTTAGTTTTCAACTTTAAAAATTAAGTCATTGAGACTGGGGTTATAACTCAGTGGTAGAACATTTACCAGGCATGTGTGAAGCACTGGGTCCAATCCTCAGCACCACATAAAAATAAATAAATATAATAAAGTTTCTGTGTCCATCTGCAACTAAAAATATTTTAAGACTTAAATCCTGAAGACTTAAAAACACATTATTCACTTTATTTTTATTTATTTATTTATATATTTATTTATTTATTTATTTTTATTCATTGAACACAAATGGAGTACAGCTATTGTTTCTCTGGTTGTACACAAAGTAGAGTCACACCA
>JAJEJO010050290.1:0-30114 GCA_020662805.1 Glaucomys volans
CCTCCGCTGTCCGAGCCCTTGGAAACCCATGGCCTTACAAAATGGCACCCACCTGACAGGCTGTGGGCTGGGGAAGGACCTCCATCTGACCACATGGCGGTCACATCTCCTTCTTCACTTCCTCTTAGCTCCGGGACTCGCCTCTCTCTGTCCGTGCTTCTCCCAGGACATCTCTCTCCCCCAAAACTGCCCCTACTCCCAGCTGGACACCCCTCCTGGGCCCAGGGCTCCGGGCCTCCGGCCACCTCAGGCAGGCACCCATGCCCCCAGCGTTCCACTTTCTCTCGGTCTGGCCCTGGGTGTGCTACCCCCGAGCTCTTCTCGTGCTCTAGTGCCCCTGAGCTCTTTGTGTCCTCTGAGCCTCTCCATCTGCAGATAGTCATCTGCTGGGCCTGCCCTGGGCCCGTCACCCGGCAGCCTCCCCTCTCCCATCCTTCAGAAACTTCTGTTTCTGGTCTCCCTTGCACAATGGCAAGAGCATCAGAAGGGGAGGCCAGGCCTGGGGACTCTGGGCCAGAGGGGTTGTGGCTTGGGTACTTCCCCAGGGGACAGACGTGGGAAAACATGGGAGCAGCAGCCAGGGGTGGCCAGATCGCCGAGAGGTCTGTCTTTGGAGTCAGGTGGGCAGAGCCTGTGGCTGGTAAGAGCTTCTCTGGTGTCCGCATGATCTGGTGGAGTCCTCCATGTCTCAGCCCAGCCAACCAGAACCACCACTCTCCTAGGGTCCGAGGGGCATCCCTACTGTGTCCTGTGGGTCCCCAGAGGACTGGACTTTGGAAACTTGGTGCAGTGGTGTAGGGGATGGGTTTTAAAGCCGACCCAACGACCACGCCAGAACTACCATGCTCTTACTTGAACAGGAGACTCCCAGCCGGAGAGGTCCTGCTGGCCATTCCTCTGGAACCCTGCCTTCCAGGGCCATGGTCACCACAGGGCTCCAGCGGGTCGGGGGTGCCCTCCCCCCGCCCCGGGTTTGCCCACCCCTACTGGAGAGGAAGCGGAACCAGCCGCATGGAGCGTAGGTGGTGGTGTGACCATTTTGTCCCTCCCTGAACCTTCAGGAGGGCTCTGTGTCGGGAGGCGCAGGGAGAGTCGGGAGGGTGGAGAGAAGGCAGAGGAGCCTCAGGGGAGGGGGTGGGACGTGGGCGGCATGGAGAGGACAGGGCAGGGGGAAACATGGCCATGCCTGGCACAAGGCGGCCCAGCAGCCCTGCTGGCCCCGGCCAAGTCCCCCTCCGGAGACGTGCCGTGCCCCACTGGCCCGGCTCTGCCTGCTGCTCCCGGGGTTTGCAGAAAGTGCTGACCCGCAAAGCCCAGGGGCCAGGCCGGGCTCCGAGGCACAGGAAGGGGCATGGTGCCCCCAAATACTGCCCAGCCTTGGGCACTGCCGACCCGTCTCCCGTTTCCAGGGCACCCGGGGACGGGCAAGGCGTGGTGCTGAGCCGGGCCACTGGCCCTTACCCCAGGAGGAGGTCAAACATCCGCCCCTGGACACCTCTGCCCGGCAGCTTGGGTACCTCCCCACATGAGCCGGGGTACCGAAGCCCTGCGCCCGCGGTGCTGGGAGGGGAAGGAAGGCCGAGAGCTGCTGGCCGGGCCTGGGCCCCTCCTAGCCCCAGAGGGCTGCGCTGGCTGCCAGAGGAAGGCTTGAGGTGGGGGGCAGCCAGCTCCCGCCAGTTCCCAGCCCCCCGTGAGGACAGGGGTCCCACTTGCCCATGAGCCCTGACAGGGCAGGCATCTCTGGGGAGGTGGGAGAGCGCCCTGGAACTCTGTGGGCGGTGGGCAGTAGCGAGAGCCAGGCTGTGCCCTTGCCTGCTCTCCTGGCCCTGCTGTCACCAGCTAGGGTCACAGGCGTTAGTGTGACAGGTCGATGACTGGGCCCTGCAGTGGCAGGAGGCCAGACTGGGCATGGAGTTCTGGGGGGATCCTCAGAGAGAAAGGGAGGCACTGGAAGGGAAGTGGGCCACAGGCAGGCTGGGCCACCAGGTTTGGGGCAGGACAGAGGGTTGGGTCCAGAAGCCTTCCCTCCTGGGAGTCTGGATGCACCGCACAGGCCCGTGTGCCTCGCCACGTGGTGCCAGGGAGGTCACACCCTGGGACTTGGATCTGAGACCAGTAATCCCCCAAGAGAGTGTGACATGGAGCAAAGGAGGACTCTGGATCAGGATGCTGGAGGAGCAGACAGGGGCTGGGCCACTAAAGTGACGATCCCTTGGGCCACACTAGCACCTGGTGGTGCCAGGTGGGGTCACAGAGAAGGGCAGAGGGGGAGCTCCAGGGGTGGGAGGTGTGGAGGTCCTCAGTGAGAGGACACAGGCTTGGAGGCTGGGTTGAGCTGGTGCGGCCCAAGCTCAGCTCCTCGCCCTGCAGCAGTGGGAACAGGGAGGGGTCGGAACCTCTGGGAGGAGAGGAGACCCCGGTCAGGGCCAGGGAGGACAGGGCAGGCGGCCCTCTGCAGGGTGTGGAGGAGTCAAGTTGGCAGGGCCCTGTGTGGGCTGCACTTGGGGCTCTTGGGAGGGGCTGGCATGCTCAAGGGCACCCTGCTCGGGGCCTCCATGTGCCCCCCGGACGCTGTGCAGGGCTTGAGCTCAGCCCACTGCCCAGCCCCCTCCCCGCCCCGCCCCCTGCTCTGGCTCCCCCGCCCACGGGTTTGGGCCTTCTGGATCCCATCAGGTGCCACAGCAATCTGGCTGTGACATAATGAGGCAGGCTGGGGTCAGCGGGGTGACCTCTCGTGGCCCCAATGTTTGGAAATCCCCAAATCAAAATGACCCAACAGACAAGCTCAAGCCTAGATTTTGCAAAGCGGGCCCCTTCAATTACCAAAAGACACAAACAACTGGCTTCCTCCATTACCGCCTCCCTGGATGGGAACTCGGCCAGGCTGGGGACCACCTCAGGCTCAGAGGGGACCCCAGACTGGGCGGCTCCCCTCTCCTGCAGGGGGGGGTTCGGCCAGCCGGCTCTGGGCTCCCACACTGGCAAGCAGGGCTGCCCACCCAGAGCCGCACAGGAAACAAAGACCCCGGAGAGAGCTGTGTGTGGAGGAGGAGGGGTGCAGCACCCGAGGGCCACGGCACCCGCCAGCCAGGGCAGCGGGAGGGTGAGGGCAGCCAACAGGGCCGGGCAGGAGCAGCACCAGGCGGGCACGGGGGCTGGAGAGGCCCACGTGGCCAGAATCAGTCTGCCCCCCACCGGGAGGGAGAGAGCCTGCTGGCCCCCAGGGCAGGCAGGGGTGCAGCGCAGCGCCCCCAGCCCAAGGGGTTCTGGGAACGGCCTCCTCGGCCTCGCTCCCCTCCAGGTGTGATTTGCGGGGGGCGGGGAGGGAGGGGGGCGAAAGAAAAACCACTTTCCAAACTGCAGGCTGGAAAGCTCAGCATGGAAATTTAATGTCAGAGCCCTGTAATCTCTTTCCCAGAGATAAGACGCAGCCCCTCGAGAACCCGATCCGATCCGCTAACACAGAAAGCAGACGCGGCAGCCGGGGGCCCAGCGGGAGCACCGTCCCGGGGAGACGTCCACGCTGGGGGACACTTGAGCCTTCTGGAGGGCCGGCGGCCCTGTGCGCGCAGCCTTTCCTTCTTTGGGCAGGTCGCTCTGCCGCCGGGCTCAGGTTTCCCCGCGGCGCCATGGCCTCCTGACCCGCTCCCTCAGACCCTAATTTAGGCTTGCCGCTGTCTCAGGTTTCGAACAGCTAAGCCGGGAGGGACAGCTCGGCCATCTCCGAGCACGACCTTTCTGTCCAGGTTCTGGCTGCCTCCTGGTCAGCAGCGCCACCCCTGGTCAAGAACTGGGGACTCCCTGCACACACCGCCCTGCCCCCAGGCCGCTCGGGTGCTCTCTGAGGTCTAGGGGATCACAACTGCCCCGGGCACAGGCCTCTGGGGACAGTGAACGAGAATAAAGGACCCAACATTCGGCTCTGGCCTCAGTTTCCCAAGGGGAGCAGCACAACCTCTCTGGTTGTCCCCGGCAGTCCCCACGGAGACAGCCCTTCTGCCTCGGATGTTAGGAAATCCCTGGGCCCTGAGCTCTCCCTGCCCGTAGGGTGGTGGTCCGGGTGTGCGAGCCAGACCCACATTCTGCACCGCATTCCGGGGGTGGGGGTGGTGGAAGGCGCCGTGTGGAGTCGGCGGGCCTGGCTTGGGGGCCGAGGTCCCACTCGCAGAACCACGTTCCTCTACTGCCCCCACCAGGCAACCTGAGGCCCGGGGCCGCTCCCTGGGGACTCGCTGGTGACCCAGCCCAATGCTCCTCTGAACATGGGAGACCCAGGTGTCCTGAGGGTGGGTCCCTGGTTAGGGAGGGCCACGGAGCCCTCCTGAAGTGGTGGGCTGCTTGTCCTGAGCACAAGTGGCCCCCGAGCCCCCAGAACAGGGGGCGAGAGGGGCCTGCGTTTCTCCCCACAGACCCCGGGGTCTAGGGACTCTGACCCCAGCCCTGGACCTGACCACATTTGGCCAGGGCCCCCACAGCCCCCCGTAGCCCCCACAGCCCCCCACAGTGTCTGGACTCAGGCGGGAGGGGCGGCACAGGGGACACACTGCCAGGCAGGCCTGGCCTAAGGCCAGCGAGCTTCTCCCAAACTTGGTGGCGTCTCCTCACTGTCCTATCCCCTCAAGGGGACAGTCAGGAGGCAGGGGACCTCTGTTGTCTTCTGTTTGGCTGCCCCTCCCAGCGTTGCCGTGACGATGACCCAGGGTGCGGCGGGGGGAGCCATACCTCAGAGGTGACTAAGTGCGCTGGGGGCCCAGGCCAGGCCTCAGACACCCCTGCGACTCCGGCACCCAACCCGGGCCTCGGCCCCCCGCCCTGCCAAGAATGTTCCGTGAGCTCCACACACAAGCACGTGGCCCCGCGCGCCAGGCCAAGCCGCCACACTGGCGCCTGCTCGGGTCCTGTGACCCCACCTGTCCACCTTGTCCCCTTGGGGATGACAGCCCTCAGCCCCGGGCCTTTTGGTGGGGGCACTGCCTGCGTTTCCAATTCCTTCCCTCCGCTTTATGGGGACTCTGTGCAGCCTGCACCCCTCTGTTCCTGGGTACCCCAGCCCGGCCCCGTTTCCAGGGTCCCCACTGTGCCACCCGCAAGGGGCCCTGGGCTGGGGAGGAGGATCGGAGAGGAAGCGGGCAACCGTGGGCAGTGTGGGCCCTCAGAAGCGGCTCCTGTGCTCTCCCTGTGTCCAGGGGGGTGGCTCAGACCTCAGAAGTTGGGGTGCATAGATGATCTGAGTGACCATCGTAGCCCTTCCTGGCCCTGTTCCCAAAGGGCTTCTAGGGGGCCTTGTAGTTTCCCTGGCCTGGAGGTCTTGGGGTCCCCAGGCAGAGGACCCTTGGAAAGTCCAAGGCCGGGAAAGCTGGGAAGCCGCCGCTCTGGCTACAGTCGTCTTGATGGACATGGGCAGCTGTGACAGCTCTCCAAAGCCATCTCTATTTCAGCAGAGGGGCTGGGACTCCGGCTTCCCGGCATCAGGCAGGCCCCTCGGTATTTCAGATGAAGGGCATTTCTGGCATCCCTCATCACCCTCCCTAGGCAGCTGTCGGCTCTCTACCCCAGCACAAGTGGGCACGTCCCCCCAGAGCCCCAGAGGAGGCCCAGAACACATAGTTTTCCTGTTATGTACCGGCCCAGGGGCCAGGGCGGATTTAGCTGGGGAGAGGCCTGGGCCAGCAGGCAGGGGATGTTCCGGGAGGTGAGGACAGGCGGAGATGGGAACAGCAGCTGGCCCTAACCCCAACTGGCCTTCTTCAGAGCCATGAGCCTAGGATTTATTTTTAGGAGACTTTCCAAAGCTTAGGCTGCCCCCTCCCGAGGGAGCGGGGACAAGCTCAAGGTGGTCCCGTACCCCAAAGTGTTGCCCCGGATCTGGGGTTGTCCAGTCCTAGGCTCTAGGCTCTGGCTCTTCGGACGCTTCTGTCTGAACACACTGCCCAAGCACCTCAGCCATACCTGCTTCCTAGCTTTCCCAGCACCCGCAGCCCCCGTGCCCCAGGCCTGGGCCCGGGCTGAGCCCCTGCAGGCTGCTCCTTCCTTATTGAGATGTGTGTGAACCAACGGTTTTGAAATTGCCCGGCTAAGCTGTCAGTGGGGGTCATGAGTCTGAAGTCACCCTCCCGAGTGTGGTCTGCCCGAAGGTGGAGGGAAGACGGGGGTGCCCACCAGGAAGGGGTCAGGCGACAGCAGGGTTTGTTCTCCTCAGTGGAGAGAAGGAACAGCGTGAAGCCCCACTCAGCCAGTGGACCTCCGGAGGCCAGGCCAGGGACGTGGTGGAGCCCTGTGACTGCAGAGCAGCCACCTCAGCCCTGGGATCAGGGCTGGGCCCCATGGGTACAGGGCTGACAGGAAGTCCCCCTGCCAGGAGGCAGCAGGAGGCAGCCTGTGGGGCTGGGGCACCCCAAGGGCTGCGACCACCCCAGGGGTCTGAGACAGGCTCTGATTTGGGGTAGAGGCTGCCACAGGGCTGAGAGTCGCTGGAATTGGCATGTGGGTTGGCGGTCTTGGTGACTGGATGGGTAGGCCACGCCACCTCGTGGCCAGGCACAAAGGAGGCTCCCACCATGCCAGCAGTGGAACACCGCCTCTGGGGAACGGCCAGCTGCCCTGGGACTGGCCACACTCTGCCACACCGTGGCCATGGGAGGGACAGACAGCGAGGGGCAGAGACCAGCTGGTCAGAGGCACCAGGATCCGCTGGGGCAGAGAAGAAGCGCAGGCCAGGGGCTCGGATCCCCACCTGGTGCCCTTAGAGGTGCTGGGCTCCCTCTGCTGCTCAGCTTGGCCCAGTGTGCTCTGCAGCCAGCATCACCATCGCCATCTTAGACAAGGACCTGGCCACAGTTAAGAGCCTTGTGGTCATCAGGCTGCAGCTCAGAGTGGAAACCAGGCCTCGGGCACTCACAGCCCAGCCAGGCCCCGCAGTTGTGAGCCCTCTGCAAGCTTCCACGTGGGCCACTCCTGAGCCCCCGGCAGCTCCAACGTGCCCCTCAGTGAAAGCCCTGTCCAGCCCTGGTTGCTAGGAGCAAGGTCAGGGGAGACAAGGACCACCCCAGCTCAGAGACAGCCTGCATGTGGCCCTCAAACCCCAGGGAGGTCCCTGGGGTTCAAGGACCCCAAAGCCTGCTGGAGATCCCCAGAAAAGCCCAGACAACCGTGGAAGGGGGCTGCCACAGCCAGGTCCTGGAGATGATCTGTGCCCACAGCATGAGGGTCCCCGCAGGGAACTTCTCGCCCAGAGCACATGCCTGAGTAGCAGACTCCTCTCTGTGTCCCTGGCCTGGCCACTCTGGCTGGCTTTCCTAAGGAACATGTTCGGCACCTTTGATTTGGGACTGTAATGACCACCCCCTGCTGAGGAGCCCCCTCCCCACAGCCACAGCCCAAGCAGTCATCTTATTTAGACCCACTGACCACCAGCCCCAAGGTGGGGGCTCTTACTCCCTCTCAGGGTCAAGAAAACACTCCGCGTGGCTGTCCAGGCCACTCTGCCCTGGGCACCCAGGCACTTCAGGAGTGATGGTGGGTCCCCTGAGCAGTGCTCTGTAAGCTCCCGCTCTTGGGCCTGCTGGGACGTCTGGAGAAGCACGCATACAGCCCAGCTGGAGGCACCGAGGCCCAGGGCAGGGTGATGGCCTCTTGGTGTGATCACTCGTCGCTGTGCCTGAACATTCCCTTGGAGCGTGGGGGCCAGGATGTGCTCCTCATGAGCATCCTGGTCACCTCCATCCCCTGTTCCTTCCTGGGCTCAGTCAGGGTGACCCCTGGGACAACCACTTCCAATCTCCTGAGCCTCCATGTCCCAAAGCTGGAGGGCGCAGCCCCTGAGGAGACCTGCTCCAGGCAGGCAGCCACTCCAGCTGCTGCTCCAACTGTCCCCCTCGTCCTGGCCTCCTCCAGCCACGGCTGTCATTCGCGAAGCAGTCAGACCCTGCAGGCCGAGTTTCGTGAGGAGTAGCAGCTCAAGGGAAGGAGAGGGGTCAGCAGTTTCTGCCGGTGGGGAGGCCAGGGTCACGGAGCAAAGCTGGAGTGGCAGGGCCCAGCTCCCGGGCAGCCCTCTGGCCCCCCAGCACCCTTCTGCCATTAATGCGCACACGTACGTTCTCCATGGGAAATGAGCCCCTGCGGGTCGGCCTGGCCTCCCCCTCCCTGGCAGCAGGCGCGGGGTTTTTGATTGCTACGAATCAGGTATCACACAGTTTGGGGCTGACATGGTTTTATAAGAATTATTTAAGGCCCTGGCCGCCGGTAAAGTCCCAGGGAGAACTGGGGTAAGGCCCGTCCAGCTGCTTGGGCTGTGGGAATTCCAAACACTTCGTAAAGTGAAGAGGCCGCAGCCGCGAGGCTGCGCGTCCACTCAGGGCCTACAGGGCTCTGGAGCGCTGGGCTCTTTCAGCAAAGCCAGAGGGACTGAGCTTGGGGGTCCACCTTCCAGCATCTCACCACCCAGCCTCTGCACCCCAGGGACACCCTCTGTGTTCCCAGGTCGTGGAGGCTGCACCCCTTGGTGGTCCTTGTGCTCCACCTTCAGTCTGCAGGTCTCCCTGTCTGGCCGACGCTTCCCGGGTCAGTGGGCCGACTCTGCCAGGCTGGACCATGCCAGGTGCCCAGTGGTGCACCCCCAGAGCTTGGACCCAACCAACACCAACCAGGTGTCACGTGGTATTTGTGACTGGTCAGTCCAGTTGGCCAAGAGCAGCGCCCAGAGGGCCCGGTCACAGGTCCCAGAGTCTGAAAAGGGAAGGTAAGGTGGACCGGTCAGGCGTCTGGGCACAGGAGTCCTGGGGCAAGCCATGTGCACTGTGGGGCACATCTCGTGGTCTCTCCTCTCACGACACCTTCAGTCCTTGATTCCAGGGTGCCGAGCACCTCCACACTACCCAGAGAACAGCACTCCTGGTGAGCCAGACGGCCCTTCCCTTCCACCACCAGCATTAACACCCCAAAGCCCTCTGCTCACAAGAGACATGGGGACACAGGGACCTAGAGCCTTCCTCCTGGATCAGCGGGAGGAAGGGGCGCAGTGTCAGAATTGAGGCCCGCAGGGCTTAAGGGACACCAGGGGAGCAAGGCCGTGGCTCTCTCATCTGAAATGTAAGGCTACCCGTTGCCTAGACTCCAGGGAACGGAGCGGCAAGCTTGGCCCACCGGGTGCCCCACACCAGGCCTCGCTGCCCTGAGGGCTGAGCAAGGTGAGCTTCGAGCCCTCAGAGGGAAGGAGAGGAGGCTCAGGTGGGCATCGCTACTGAAACCAGCCTGAGCTTCCCAGGGTGCGACACAGCCTGTGGCATCCTCAGATCTATGACCAGGCTCCTGGACAGGGAGGCAGGATCCACCCCTTCTTGCCAGACTCCATGAATTATGGAGAAGGGCTGGGCACAGTTCTGGAATCTTCTATGGTGGCTTAGTGAGGGAGGTGGCAGGAGGCACCTCTGAAGGCCAGCCCCCCTACGTGGGCATGACAGTAGGGAACATCTAGGTCCTGAGCCCCTCAGGGCCTCAGGCCTGGAAAGGCAGGGTCAGGGATCCACCCTGCAAGCTGGGCTACCCAAAGCAGGGAGGGGGCTGGCCTGGTGCAGGAGGGAATGGGGACGAGGGCCCCCTTCCCCCATTGGTCATAACATCAGGGCTCTAGGATCCATGGAGACCAGGCCAATCAAAGCCAGATGTAGCAGCAACAACAAAAAAGCTGATTATTTTGACTAAGAAAAATACTATTTACAAAGAAATAATGAAGTGATTTGGGGGGATTGGTGCTGAGGATGATCTCAGGCAGGGTGGGGGCTGGGAAGGCAGAGGCTGAGAAGGTTGCTCTCCTGGGCACGGAGCTGGCTCCTCTGCAGCTGCTCCAAGGAGACGGGCTGGGCATCTCCACGGGGCACCCTGTGAGCCAAGGCCTCCTGGTACTGAGGGATGGCCAGGCTGAGTGCGGGGAGCAGTGGGCCAGGCCCTGGGGATGACTTCCACTGCTCTCCCAGGACCATGCAGGGTGCCTGGTGGGGAGGAGGAAGGCCAGAACATTCAGTCTGGGCACTCCCTGTGCCCACGGACCAAGGGAGGCACGTACTGCAGAGAAATCTGAAAACAGGGACACACTAATGACAACCATTCTCACCCAGAAGGATCTTATGGTCAGTGGCAAGGGAGGAGGACCCCCGTTCAGAGGCTGCTCGGGGCCAGAGCTGCGAGTGGAGCTGTGGGCAGCCTCAAGGGTAGTGGCCAGAGGCACTGAGATCAGAGAGGATGGCAAGGAAGGGAGTTCTGCACACAGAGAGGCCGGTAGCCTGGGGCCAGGCACATCCATCATAGGCCAAATGGAAACTCGGGTCCACCGAAGACGTGCACAGCCAGTGTCTGCAAGGGGCAGGGCCGAGTAGCCACGAGGCCACGGTGGATGACCGGAAGAACAAAGTGTGGTCCATGGGGGCAGAGAGCAGGATGGGGGCTTCCAGGGCTGCGGAGGAGAGCGGGAGCCACAGCTGAGGCATGTGGGGTTGTTTTCGGGGTAACGAAGGTGTTCCCACGGTGGCAGCTCCAGCAACAGACAGAAAGCCACCAAGTCACCCCGCTCAGGTGGGTGGAGCGTGCGGAATGTGAACTTCTTCTCAATAAAGGCTTTCAAAGAACAGAAGTGAATGTTGCAAGGCCAGCTCTTTCTGCCCCAGGTGAAGTCAGGTAGGGGACAATTGTGTCACCAGATGCCAGGAAGCGGCAGCCTCTTGTGAAGGTAGAAACTGGGGGTGGGGGCTGGGGATGCCCACAGTGCCCGGGCCACTCAACATGCCCAGACCCCAGCTGTGGCCTGGCTGGGGCCAAGTGGCCGCCACCTTCCTGTCTGCAGAGCCAACTTCCTGACAGGAGGCCCAGGTGGAGGCTGCCCCAGAGCGTCCTTCCAGGTGGAAGGTTTCCTCAGCTTCTCCTCTGCATTCAGACCTGGAGGTGACAGGAGGGAGTGCTGTGTGGTTGGACTCAGGGGACTCTGGGACGAGGGCCTCCGTGGGAGGCCAGAACACCTCAAGGAGCCCCACCTGGGCAACGGCCTGGGTGAGCCTGGGCCCCAGGCGCGGAGCAGTGTGGGCAGCTCTCAGCAGTAGGGTCCGAGGCCTCCGGTGCTCCCTTCCTGCCCCAGCTCCTGCCGGTCACCTGCTCCCCATTCTGTGAGTGACGGCATGTGGAGGTGGGACCGTGATGCCAGGCAGGCCACCCTCTGCAGGACAGGGCTGCTAGCCCTGGAGGAGGAGAGCGGATGCGGACAGGGAGCATCCGGCGGCGTGGCTCTCCTGGAGCTGCTGCAGGTTGGGGTATTTCCGAAGGCCACTGACCCAGGCCTGCTGTGACCATAACGTGCACACAGGGGAAGAGGTGGCTGCAGAGCCCAGCCCTTCTGGGGCAGCAGGGAGCCACCAGGGTCTCTCAGTCCCTCCTGCAGTGGAATTAGATGTCTCCTGAGAAAGTCAACAGGGCCAGCTCACTCCGGAAGCGCCTGTCCCAGCTCGCAGAAGTTCCCAGGAGGGAGGGTGTTGGGGAGCTGACCCAGCAGAGCCCCAGCCATCTGGGCCTTCTCTTGGGCACCTCTCCCACCCCTGCCCTGCCTGGGACGCCCAGGCAACGGGGATGTGGTTCTTGTCAGCTGCGGATCTTTATCTCTGCAGGGACGGGGTCCTGCTCAGGCAGCTGACGGGCGGGGAGGGGTCCACAGATGGGAGAGACCCACACTGGGGACACCAGTCACTGGAGTCACTGCAGGGGCGAGGTTGGAGCTGGGGGCTGACCACCACCTCCCACTGCTCAAGGAGAAAACCATGTAGGGCCTGCAAGGTGCTGGTCTCCTCCCTCCAGGCCCCAGGAGTGGGGGCAGGAGCCTGGGTGGGAGGGAGAACCCCAGCGGGGCCCCCTTCCTGAGCCCGCAGTGCTGCACCCACCTGTGCACCTGGGCCCCTCCTCCACACGATGCCGGGCAGCCTGCCAGCTCTGCTGTCAGGGGCATGAGGGGCTCCTGGGGGCTGAGCCTCCTGCACCCAGAAGGGCAAAAGTAGCATGAGGCACCTGGGAGCCAGAGAACCCCTTCAGTGGGCAGGACAGGCCACCCCGCCCGCCGCGTCCCGGGGCTCAGATGCCTGGGAAAACCTGGCTAGGGTCAGGAGTTATCTGTCTGTTAAGGAGGCGACCCAAAATAGTCGGGTGTGAACCTGCTCCCTGGGGTGAGAGCGGCTCCCCGGCTGTAGGCTGGGCCTGGCCGGCTCCAGGGAGACAGCCAGCTAGCTCCCCAGGGAGCTTCCTTGTCCTCTCCCACCGCGGGCACCTCGTGCAGGGCCCCGGCTGTGAGCCGGGAGGGCTACGGCAGGGTAGAAGAGGCCAATGGAGCCCCCATGAGGGCTGGGGAGGCCTGCTCCTGACCCATCTCTCCCTTGGCCATGAGCATGACCCCTGGCCAAGGCTGCCCCCGACACATCAGCCCATGTGCCTGACTGCATGGGACTCCCTCTAGGCAGAAGCCGCCCAGGTGCTGGGGGACAGGTCTCAGCTGCTCGAGGCCCCACCTCTGCCCTGGCTGGGCTGTGGGGGAATTCTGGGGGGCTGAGGCAAGGCTAGAAGAGGAGCTGGGCTGGCAGGGGGGGCATGGCGGGTCTGATGAAGGGCGACCTTGGCCGCTGCCTGCAGCCCCTGTGGGGCCATTAGCAGTCCTGTGTGGGGAGCCTCCGTGAAGGATGGGATCCCTCCTCCCTGCCCAAGTGAGGGTCCTCAGGACGCCAGGGCCCCATGAATTATTTCTCTAAGGAAAATACAGTTGACTGCGTTCCTCCTGCCCCACTTCCTGACCTCCCCTCCCCTAAATCAACACTGAAGGTGCAGCCTGCCCGGGCCTTCACCTCCCCCCGGGTGCCCTCCCGCCTGCGGCTGGGGGGAGTGCGGGGGCCGACTCCCCGGCTCCGTCTCCAGGCGGAATAGCAAGGGGAGAGCTGGGCTCTGCTCAGGCCAGCAGGGTGGTGCTACGGAAAGGGGTCCAGACTCCAGGAAGCAGGCGGAGGCCCCAGGGGCTGATGCCCCGAGGCCACGCAGCGGGTGGCAGTTCTCTGGAGCGCAGGGCACTCTGGTTCTGGTTTCCCGCAGCTCCAACCCAGCCACCCTCTCCCCTACCACCAGACGCTCACACGTGCGCTGGGGGAGCTCCCGGGGTCCCACCGCCATGGCTCGCAGCGGGTGTCGGTGCTGCAGGGGTCCTTCCCACGCCTGCGGCCTGGGTCCCACCGCGTCCTGGCTCCTGCCCCGCAGGCGCTCCCTGCTGAGCACCTGGGTTCCACAGCCTCTGGTTACAGCGGCCTGGCTGGACACTCCCTACCATCTGTCCACCTCCATGCTCACGGTGCCCATCCGTGACCTGAGTCCAGGTGCACATCCACCTGGAGCGCCCACACCATCTGCTCATGTGGGCTGAGTGGCGGATGGCTGGGACTCGTCCTGGGCCTCCTCCACGAGGCGGATTCCGGGGATCAGCCTCTGCTCCCCAGCAGCCTTGGCAGACCCACGAGCACCAAACGTGTCATCAGAGCCACCAAATGCCTATGGTGGCTCCTGTCCGCAGAGGCTGGGCCTCGGCCTGTGTCCACCCAGAAATGGACAAGCAGCCCCAGGAAGCAGGCAGCTCTGCTTACCGGGTGCTGCCCCTCCCGCTTCCCAGTCCTCACTGGGCAGCCAGCCTGCATCTCCCCGAGAGGCCAGCCGCACCCCAGGTTCAGAGCAGCAGTGAGGAGGTCTCAACCTCATTTCAACAGCGTGCAAGGCCTTCCCACCCACAGCCGGCGGGGCCAGGGGAGGGTTCAGCGAGGGGAGCTGGGTGCAGGGACCACCCCCACCCCAAACCACACCCTGGCCCCTCATCTTACTGTTCCAATCCTAGTCTTCTGAGCCTCTGTGTTTTCTAGGAGAAGCACTGAAATCAACAAAGGCCTAAGGTGACAGACAAGCTCTCGGGCCTCAGGTCCCTGCTTGAGATGCTCTGGTTGGGAGAGGGCATCAGGAGATCCAGGCTCAGGCAGCCCTGGGGCCGTCTGGACCCCAGGCCCTCCTGGAAACAAGGCCCAGGCCATCAGGCTGACGTCTGGGAAGCACTGCAAGCCCTCTGGGCCCCTTGGAGGTGCAACATGAGACCCTACCAAAACCAAAACCAAGTTCCTCCCGCAGTTCGGGGTCTGAGGCTGTTCTGTCTGTCCAGCCTCACTGGACTGCGTTCTGGGCCTGCCTGCCACGCCTAAGCCCAGAAAGGGTGCCGCACAGCCAAAGGGCCTTAGCACCGATTTGCAGAAGCAGCCCAGGAAATGCAGGCATGTCCGGCCCTGCAACAGGACACCCAAGTGCCCACATACACCCTCTCTCCGTGTCCTTGTCCCCACCACTGGTGAGCCACACAGAAATCTGCTGTGACGTGAAGGTCAAGCTTGCCTGCCTGCCTGCTTAGGCCCCTCACGAAGCTCCTCTCTGCAAGTGTCCTTCTGCCCCACTTGACACCCCCCAGGTCCACCCTGCTGACTATGCCAGGCCAGAACTCAGCCTGGACGGGGGCCCTGGCTGTCTCAATGAGGGCGGGGCTGGAGCTCTCCCTGTGGCACATGACCGGCCAGCACCTGCCTCTGCCTCCCGGTACCTCAAGTCACAAGGTGGACACTTCCCTGTGTCTCCCAGTCCCCAGGCTGCATGGCGTCCTCCTCCCCTGCCTGTCTCCCCAGTGTGGGAGCCAGCCTGGCCTCCAGGTTGCAAGCCCTGGGTTCCCAGGGGAGCCCCTGGACTCACCCATGGCTGGAGCCACATGCAGCGCAGCCAGTGGCTCCCGGGGCGGCAGGTTCCCGGAGCCAGGCTGCCCACCGTGGGCACGCCCGGCTGAAACTCGGAGACACCAGACACAAGGAAACGCTTCTAGCTCGACTTTTATTTGGGCCGTCAGAACTTCTCTAGCCACGGGGGTCTGGGCCGCCCTGCCCGGGGCCAGACAGGGGCCTGCTCACAGGCCGAACCAGTCAGGGACCCCGCCACGCCGGGGGCTGCTGCTCTGCCCCTGGGGCCGCTCCTCCACGGGGCCTCCTTCAGGGCTCTGCTCTCTCTCCGGAAACAGGTCTGGGAACGTGAAGGTCTGCCCGTGGGCCTGGGGAGAGAAGGCAGCTGCAGCGGGGCCTCTGAGCCAGGCCTTCCTGCCAGCCTGCGAGGGGCGGCTCGGAGTCCTGGACCCCGAAGGCCAGGCCGGCAGTGGCAGAGGAGCCCTGGGGTCTGTGGAGAGGGGCCCCTGCCTGCACAGCAAGCGCCTCCAGGCCACAGCGGGAAGCCCACAGCTGCGACAAGGCTCCCTGCCTCCATATTGTCTCTGCAACGTGGCTGGGGCCCGCACCAGCCCGCTCATTAAGAGCAGCCCAGTGAAGGGCCGTTGGCCACAGCCGGGCAGGAACAAGGCACGGAAAACAGGACACGAATGACGTCTGGTGCCATGCTAAGACATTTTCCATCCAAAATACCTGGAGGCCATCGCCCACATTAGAGGCTGCCCCTCCCCCGGCCCGGGGCTTGGCAAATAAAACACACAGAGCCTAGAGGCCTCGCCGCAGTCCATAAATCAGGGCCGCCCTGCACGCTGCTGGCTCTGCGTCTTTCACTAGAAGTCCCCTCTGTGTCAGCGTGGCCGCGTCCCAGCCCCGGCCCCAGCACAGGGCCAGGCCCCGGTGTGGGCTGGCTGAGGGGGGGACGGGCCTCCGGGGGCCTGCCCGTGGTACCACCAAGCAGCTCGGGGAAGGGGGGCGGGAGGGAGGGGGCCCGGCCTCGAAGACTACCGAGGCCGCCATGCCTCGCGAACAGGCAGAGGGGGGCTCGCGGCTGTCAGGAAACCTGGACTCGGGCAGGCAGCCAAGCAGGACCCGAGGCAGCCACGGATCCCCTGGGAACGGGAGGCCTGCAGGTTCCGGTCACATGGTGGCCGGCCTGGGGGGACCGTCGTGCACATTTGGCTTATTGTTCCCTCTTTTAAAATACCCAGGGATTCAGCTCACACAGAGCCGAGCCGACAGGGACTCGTGTGCAATACCTGAGGGGGCTCTGCTGGCTCCTGGGGTGGGAACCCAGAGTGACACTTCTAGAGGACATGAAGGGGACCGTGGCCTGGGGAAGTGCGGGGGCACCAGCGAGGGGCCGCTGGGCTTCTAGGGTGGGTGCCAGCTGGCTTCCTGGGAAATGCCCCTGCTCTGGAGGGCAGAGCGGAACAGGAAAGCAGAGAAGGTCAGAGGGGAGGGGAGGCAGCCCCTCCGTAATCCCGGGCCTCCGGCCGCTGCCTGGGCCGGAAGGTGCCTGGCCCTCGGGCGCTCACCCTCACTCCAAGGCTGTGTCAACACCATCAATGCTCTTTTTGTTGTGTGGGGAACTCAGGGCTTGCTGCGCTCCCCCCACCTGGGGCCAGAGGGAGGTCTGTCAGGCTGTCAGGGGAGAGGGGGGCGCCCAGCGCAGGACCGCGCCTGCCACCACCGCCAACGCACCATCAACTTGATGGCCCGTCTCTCCTGCTGGCCCTTCCCTGCCTCACTGAGCTGTGAGGGACCCTCAGCAGATGCACACAGGGAAGGGTCCTGGAGTCCCTCCGGGGGACGGGGACCAACCGCCATAGCCTAGGCTCCAGGGAGACCTGCTGAGTCTGGGGTGGGGTCTTACAGATCCCAACTCTGGGACGGGAAGACAAGGCTGCCCTGCCTGTCTCTGCCACCTGGATTTCAGAGGGAGGCAGACATGCGGCGGGTGGCTGCAGACTCGGACCCAAGGTGGGGCTGGGGAGATGCAGGGGCTCGGAGGGCTCCAAGGCCACTGTGACCACAGCTGTCTACACTGACTCTGGCCCCCACGCCACAACAAAGAAGGTCATCAAAAGTAGCAGCACACGGGCCTCGCCCTGCGGTGGTCACTCTGCCCCCTAGACGGGCTGGTTCTGAGCCCTGCGACCATCAGGACCCAGGACCCGGGGGCCACTGAGACAGCCTTGCTGGGGGGCCTCTGAAGACACTGGGACTCCACCAGGCTGGGCCAGGATTTCACAATAGCGCTACTGCCATCTAGCGGCTGGGCCCACGGGAGGGCTCCCTGGGGGCTGTTTACACAGAAACTGCAGGAGCTGGAGGAAGCCCCTCCCCCACAGGTCCCAAGCAGGGGGGCAGTTAAAGGACCCTGCCTGCCGGGGAGCCGGCCCTGCGAGATTCCCAGAAGCCATGCAGTCCAAGGCCCAAAGCCTGCCACAGGTCAGAGGGCCTTCTGCCTGCACATCTCGGCCAGAGCACACTGCAGAGGGGAGCAGGGCGGCCGTGAAGCAGGCCTCAGTCCTGACAAGCTGGTCCCCTGGCCGGGGCACAGGGAGCAGCAGCTCAGCCTTGGCCCTGGCGCCCAGGGCTCAGAGACTGTCAGGGCTGACCAGGACCAAAGGACAGGGGAATGTGCTGGGCCCACCGCACATGACCTGGGCCCTGAACTACCCCTCGTGGCTCTGAATCCCAGGCCCTTCAGAGTGGCATGTGCCCCAGGGACGCTCAAGCCTGGAATCTGGCCACTGCCGGCCATCAAGGGCCATCAAGGGGCAGCAGCTTTAGATGCTCAATACTCTGGTTTCTGTTGGAGCCAAAGCCGGGGAGGGGGAGTCTGCCATTAAAATGGAATGGGGGCAGCGCGTGTGCCTTGGGAGGCCCTGGAGGTCCCTGGTTCCCACCTGGCCCTCCCTTGGGGGTCCGGCCCCTAGTGCTGGCTGCACAGGCAGTCCGAGGACACTCACCAGCTGCACGTAGGCCACCTTGTAGTCCGGCTTCTTGACCCTCACGTTTCTGTGGTCCCGCTTCCTGCTGGAGCCTAGGGAGGGAAGCAGATCAGACTCCCTGCTCCCCGCACAGATCCCAGCCCAGGGGCTCAAGGGGCACCTTCCAGAGAGAGGCGACACCCTGAGGGGCTCTGTCCCCAGCAGCAGGCCCAGCACCAGAAGCTCTCAGGCCCACAGGTCACTGCCACTAAAATTAGACTATTTAAGCAAAAATAACCTTTGAAAATGAAAGTAACAAAAGACTTTAAGAGAACCCAATCTCAGCTTCTGCTGAAACTCATGACTGGGGGACTTTGACTCCGGACACCAACAAGCTCTTCCCTTCCGCCCTGGAGCTCTGCGGGCCTGCTGTGTGGGAAGGGACGGGGTCCTTCATGGGCACCTGCTGGAGAAGCAGGAGGAGGACCAGGGTCCTCCCAGGGCTGTGGCACGCAGGCTGGCAGTGCTCGGGTAGGCTGTGGCAGCAGCTCTGCTACCTGAGCACCATGTGGCCCCGGCAGGTCACCCAAACCCCTCGTGCCGCATCTCCTCAGGTGCCAAGGGAGCCCAAGGGTCTGGCGCTGTGCAAGTGACCTGCAAGAGTCCACACAGACAGGAGGGCCGAGCCCTGCCACTTACCATGCTGCACCCGGGTCCGCACGGCAGCCACCGGCACATTGTAGATGCGCTCAAGATAATTCCTGAGGTCCACCCTGGTCATCCTGGGCGAGGGACAAAGGAAAGGAGGGTAGGCCAGGCTGAAAGGCAGTGTGCCCTGGTCAAAATTCACAGAGGGTGAAGGCCCCAACTGAAGACTGCTCGCTTCCTGGTCTGAAGCCAGGCAGGGCCAGGAAGACCCCAGAAACACCAAGTGCTGGCTGCTAGCCCCCAGCCCCGTGCTCTCTGGACACACAGGACGAGGGCGACAGGGGGATGGGCTCAGGTTCCATCAGCCCAGTCCACTGATCCCTTCCCTCCTGGCCCAGCTGAGCTCCCACAAGAGCAGTGTCCACCTCTGAGGGCTGCTGGGTGCCTTGCCTGCCCAGGTCCGACAGTCCTGTCTGAGACAGGCTTCCCAGTCAGGCCTCAGTGGGCGAGTCCATGTTCTCTGCAGAAGATCTTAAAGGTCACCCCAAACTCAGCTTTGAGGCCTCTTCTGCCCTCACCTGCGGGTTGGCAGCACAGACCCTCAGCTTGCAGACATGCTGCTGCCCCCCGCTGTCCACCTGAACTGGACCTGGACCCCTGATGCTCTGAAGCAGTTCTGGCTGGGGTGAGTGCATCACCCTAAGGGTGACTGGTACAATGAACTTGCTAGCCAAGCCAGGGGGGACTCGAGGGCTGCCATTCTGGAAGCCACACTGAGCAGCTCCGCAGACCGCAGCAGGCTCCCAGCCCAGCCTCCCAGCCTAGCCTCCCGGATGGGATGCCTTTCCTGGGAAGAAGACTGGGGCAAGAATTCAACAAAAGAGCGAGGGGTCCAGACAGCAGGCTCCCAGCTAAGCGTCCCCAGGGGGAGGGGGAGCCAGGAAGCTGCAAGGGCGTACTCCCTGCTCCCCACTCTCTGGGGCTCTGCACCTGTCCTTCCATGGCAGAACCTGCCCCTGTGAGTGGAGCTAGGATAGCCCCCAAGGCGCTCCCCCAAACAAATTCCTTTGGGGCTTACTCCATGGGGATCCGGAACTGCACAGTGTCCTCGGGCTGGGCCGCGCCAGGCCGCACCAGTTGAATGAAGAAGTTGGTTCGGAACACACGGAGTTGGGGCCCGCCCAGCTGGTACAGGGGATACCTGCTCAGGAGAGATTTGGGTCCATGTCACACACTCGGGTCACAGGGCAGACCCGAGGTATCCACTCCCGTCGGCAGGGCCGGGGCTGTCCAGGTCCCCAAGCATGGAGGTCCCACAGTCTACTGATCCCAAGGGCTGAACCACAGCCAGAGGAGCAGAAACCAAGATGTAGGACTGGGATAGAGCTCAGTAGTGTAGGACTGGCCTAGTACGCCCAAGGCCGAGTTCAACCCCAGCACCACCAAGAAAGAAAAAGAAGAAAGAAGAGAACCCAGTGGAGCACCCCACAGACAGACTGGAGGCACGCTTCAACCAGGAGCCGCCAATCAACACACAACAGCCCAGGGCCAGCCAACCCTGCTGTCCTGAGGTGGAGCACCAGAGGCACCTCGGTGGGCAGGTGGCCTGCCCCCTCCCCACACAGGAGGACCCTGGCCTGGCGAGGGCAAGCTAAGGCTTGGCGGTGAGCACAGTGCCTCAACAAACTCACACCTCCTTAACAAGCTGGGTGCACCCCACAGTGGACAGGAGCAGCTGAGGGGTGCGTGTAGCTAACCCTCCCACCACCACGAGGCTTCTGCTCTGGGAGAATTTCAAGAGCAGCATTCCCCGCGGTCTTGACGCCCAGGGCCTGGCAGGATGGACGTGGAGCCCCACCTTGCTCCCCTGCCTCTGGGCTCAGCAGGGAGGAATGGCTGTCCCCATTGCAGGACCCAGGAGCCCAAGGTCTGCAAGGTCTGAAGGGACATGGGGGGAGCCCTATGGGTCTCACCCACAGCCCTGTGAACAATCTGAGGTGCTGCACTTGGGCCCTGCCCTGGGGAGCACCCAGCACCATGGAAGAGGGACTCCATGAGGCCAACACTGACCCAGCGGGTCCTCAGCCTCCCAGGTCTTAGGAGTGCCAACGAGCCAGGCAGGAGGGCTGGACATGAGGACTGGGCCTCAAAGCTGAGAAGCAGGCACCTGGGGCATTAAACAGCGCTGGCAGGCTGATGGTGGCCAGACTGCTGGGGATTCTCAGAGGCAGGCCCCTGGCAAAATGTGTGCCCACCTGCTGAGCACGTGATCATGTCAAGGCCAGGCCAGCAGCTCCATAGGGAGAAGGATGCTACCAGCACCCTCCTGGGCAGGGCCTGGGCCTCTCTGTGCCTAAGAGTTCAGGTGGTGAGGTGGACAGCCTGGGAAGGTTCCAAAAGATGGCTCGGAAGCAGGTGGGGCCATGCCTTGATCTACAGGTCCAAGCCAACCGTGGCAGCCCAAGGGGCACCCATAGTCCCTCTGTTGCCCGGCTACGGCATGCATATGGGCAGACAAAACTAGGGATCCACTCCTTAATGGTGGAAAAGGGGGTACAAGACTCACAGAGCCCCAGTCTCCAAAGCTTGGGAGTTGGGGCCCAATGGTGGTACTATGCTGGGGGTCCGGCAGGACAGAGGCCACCTGATGTCAAGGGCCCAGACCCCAGAAGTCACCCTGGCTCAGTGTGGTCCATTCACAGGTCCACATTCTCCCAAGCCTGCCCCCCCAAAACTGCCAGGCCCCACCCCAGGGTTTCTTGGTGGCCTGGGGCCTCTGGCTCTGAACAACCACAGTGCCCACACCCTTCCCCTGGGTTCAGGGATGGGGCAGAGCTCCCCAGCCTCTCTGCCTGCAGACGCCTGGCCAGGGAGGGCCTCTGGGAGGCCTCAACCCAAGGCTCCCTGGATAGCTCACAAATACCTCAAACTTAATGTATCTCAAGTGGAACTCCACTCCGCCCTCCTCAAAACCTAGGACCTGGCTCCCCACCACCAGCCTGCCTCCCCATGGTCCGCGGGTGACTCATCCGGGATCCCACCCAGTCCCTCGCCCCACCCCACCCACATCCTATCCATAGCTCTTCCCTTCAGCTTCTTTAGAGCCTCTGATGAACATGCAGGCTGACCAGGCCGTGCCCTGCCTCTCCTGCCGCCCTGGGCGCAAGGCCTCGGTTGGGAGGACAGGGGCCCCTGAGTCCTGGTCCAGCCCCATCCCAACGCCTGCACAAGGAAGCCATGGGGTGGGGGGGCTCGAGGTCTCACTTGCAGCCCTCTCTCCAGCTGTGCGTGCCTGGGGGGGTCCCCAAATCCACTGTGTTCCAAAGCCACTGGGGCTGACATCCCTGGGCGCACTGAGTCATGTGTGGCCAAGACCATGCGCGTGTCATGCTTACACTCGGGCACCTGCGGGGACCTCGCTCCGACCGCACGGCCCCGTGCACCTCCGCTGCGTGCACCTGCGACCGGCGCTACGCGGGACGACCGCACGCGCCTGCGCACCGCCGCCCCGCCCCGCCCCGGGCCCCCCGCCCGCAGTCCCCGCTGCGCGGCCGCGCGGGCTCTGCGGGGACCCTACTCACAGCACGTTCCGCGCCATGGCGAACGCGCCTCGGCCGGCAGGAAGGAGCGGCGCCCGTCCCGCATGGGGCCCGCGCTGGCACAGCGCCCCCTCGCTTCCGGAGGCCGCGCCGCCCCGCATCGCCCCGCATCGCCCCGCATCGCCCCGCACCGCAACGCACCGCAACGCACCGCAACGCACCGCCCCGCCCCGCAACGCACCGCCCCGCCCCGCAACGCAAGGCATCCGGCAAAGCACCCGGCACCAGGCACTGCCCCCCCCCACCGCCCTGCCCGCACCAGGCACCGCCCCGCTCCTCCCCGCCCCGGGCCCCGCACCGCACCGGCCTGCGCCAGCCCCTGTGCCCCGCCCCGCCCACATCTCACGTTGCAGGGAATGGCGCCCTGCCCCGCCCCCACCCCTGCTTTCCCTCCGCAGGGCCCCACACTCCGGCGCCCTGAGCCAAGCATCTCCACGCACCGCACGGTGCTGCTTGGCGCGCTGTTCGCACAACACGCCACCTCCTTCCCGCCCGGCCCAGCCTGCTGCGCGGGGCATCTTCTCCCTGCACCACCACCCCGCATTCCTGAGAGGCCCTAGGCGGTTTCCCTCCCCGCGTCCCACCCACCTCTTACCCGCACCCGCACTCACCCACCCTATAAGGCCCATCCTGGACATCTGGGCCGCAAATACCTGCCACGTCCCTCCCCCGCCCCAGCGCCTTCCACAACCCTGGACACCTCTGGACCCTTGGTCCCACCCCTCTTTCTCCCTGAATTGTGCCTGTCTCCACACCCCAACCCCAGCAGTCGCCCACCCCAGTGTCTGTGCTCTCCCCTCCCAGCAACTGAAGTCCCTGCCTGTGGGGGCCCGTCTACGTGGTAGTCTGGGCTGCTAGCAGGGTCGCCTGCCGCCTTTGCGAGCTTTCAGGTCTTCAGCCTGAGGCCCCTCTCTCTCCACCTGGCCAGGCTACTGTTGCCCACTCTGGTCAGGATTCTCAGGACCCTTCCCCCTCCAGCTCCTGGCCAGCCCTGCTCACCAGCAGCCCTGCACACTCCCCATGGCTGGCTCCCCAGCCAGGCCTCCTCCAAGAGGCCCCTGGCCTCTCCAGGCCTCTCCAGGCCTCTGGGGCGGACCATCCCCCTCTTCAGGCTGGGCCTCTTCCAGCCTCTGGCAGGCAGGCCTTCGCTCAGGGGACCCCTGCCCCCCACTCCTTTCCTTGACTTTGTGCTGCGACCAGGAACCTCCTATGGGGGAGGAGGGGACTGTAGGCTCCTGCCTGTCCCCAGGCCCCACTCTTCAGGTTTCCTGAGTTTCCTTTCTGCTGGCTGCTCCCTGCCGCTCTTCACTCCTCCCCACCAGGCTTGCTCCTGTGTGACCCACAGGGCTTAGCTGTCCTTGGGAGATGGGGCCGTCAAGCAGTCCACAGGGCCTTGAGTGCACCAGGAGGGAGGGAAGGGCCCCGGCTGTGCTAGGGTAGGGAGACCAGCCCCCCAGGTGGGAATGGGAACCCGAGGAGACACAGGGCCAGTGGGAGACTGGAGCTGGTGAGGAGGCTGTGCCACCAGGGAGCAGTCCCTGGGAGGGTGCGGAGCCCCCTTGCCCTGTTTAATGATGAAAATGAATGAAGTGGATTTGTCCAGGACAAGGAGGGGGCCCAGGGGGCAGCTTGCCTGCTGGAGGAAGAGGGAAAATGGGGGCAGCAGAGAAGGGGATGTTCCTTGGAGGAGCTGGTGTCCAGCCCCTGTGTGGATGAATGGGTCCAGCCACCATGGGCAGTGTCCGTCCTTGTGGTGGGGGTGGGGCTGAGGGCCAGGGCTCCACCTGGGAGCTTGTAGCAGCTTTGGGACACCCAGGAAGCCAGCGGAGAGGCTCTCTCCCTCCTTCCCATGAGTGGCATTACTCTTTGCTTGCCTCTTTCCTGGGGCCAGCGGCTACAGTTGCCAGATGAAATACAGTATGCCCAGGTAAATCTGAGGTTCAGCTCAGCAACCGATCTTTTTTCTTGTTAAGATTTTTTTTATTTTTTAGAGCAATTTTAGTTGGGCAGAAAATAGAGTTCCCATGGACTGCCAGCTACATCTTCTGTTAGCGCGGTGCATTTTGTCATAACTTATGAAACACTCGATGCAGCATTGTTAACCGAGTCCAGAGTTTGCAGGAAGGCTCACTCCGTGCCCACCTTGACAGAATCAATCTCACTGCCCTCACGCCCCCCGAATCACCTCCCCTGTACTCCCAAGGCCCCAGAGGCCTGATCTTCCCAGTGTCCTCATAGCTTGCCTTTTTCAGGGTGCTTCCTAGTTGGCCCTTGGATTCTCACTGCATGTAGTCTTTGCAGATCAGCTGCTTTCAGTGGGAAGTGGACGTCCATGCTTCCTGCCTATGTTCTCGTGGCTTAACAATGCCCTTCCTTTTAGGGCTGAATAATAATCCACGGTCCGGATGTGCCTCAGTTTACCTGTTCGCCTGCTGAAGGACCTCTTGATTGCTTCAAATCTCTCCTTCCGTTGCCAAGGTCACAGCCTGGGATGAAGGTCAGGAGAACGCGGCAGGGACCGTGAATCTGAGTCTTACCTGACCTCGAGCCCCCAGAAATAAAGACCCAAAGACCAGGAGAGTGTCCACGCACGGGCAGCCTGTGGAGAGAGATGGGCCTTGGGGTGCCGTGCGGGGCCCGTCTGCACAGTTCTCCCCGTCGATGGTCCCCGGTCCCCGTGTGTGGCGAGCCTTCCTCCAGGATACAGGGCAGGACCTTTCCTAGATGAGGGTCTCCAGACCTATACGGCCGGTCAGAGGACTTCTTTGGGACCAGCTCCTACATAGAAAGGTGGGGGAGATTAGAGAAATATTTTGGGGATTTATGGTTGACTTTGGGGGAGGCTGAGGTAGGAGGATCACAAGTTCAAGGCCAGCCTGGACAACTTAGTGAGACCCTGTCTCAAAATAAAATAAAAAGGGCTGGGGGTATAGCTCAGTGTTCGAGCACCCCCGGGTTCAATCTCCAGTACAAAAAAAAGAATCAAACGGACAAATCCGGTATCCATGAGCACAGGTTCCCAGAACAGAAGGAACCCGAGGGTGTGGCAGCCCAGGGACCCTTGCTAGGAGGGGAAGGGAAGCCTCGTGGGGAGTGTGGCAGGGGCAGGAGAAGCACAGTTCCAAATGAGGCGTCAGAGCTGTCCCCGGGCAGAGGGCACTTCAAGGGCTGGGGTCTGTGTGCCACCGTCCCTAGCTGCCCGCGCCTGTGCCGAGGGACACCTTCCTCTCCCGCCCTCAACTTTGGAATCTAAGGAAGAAAGTTTCCCTAAAGGGCAGGAGCAGGGGGTGGGGGAGAAGGGATCCTGGAGGGGGCACCTGGGAACCCTGGGTCCAGCCCAGGTGAGGAGCAGCTGCCCCTCACGCCAGCCTCTGAGGTGCTCTCCAGCCCGACCTGCCCGGCCCTGACAGGCTCCACATGGGTAGGGGTCCCTTCCGTTTGGCAGGCACTGAGGGGATGCCAGACGTCTCTGGTGTCCCAGGACAGACGGCCCAGGTGAGGGCTGCAGGCTGGGTCCAGCAGCCCCTCCCAGCGCTGCTTGGGTCCAGTGCCGTGCTCACCAGCAGAGCCTTTAGGGTCTGAGGACGCCTGGGTTGCAGGGTCGTCTGTGGGAGCCACAGGTGCCGGAGGCCGGGGCACAGTCCAGTGCTGTGGGTCCAGGAGCCCTGCCCACAGGCCTCTGGCTGCCCCTAGGCGCTTCTGGCCCTGGAGGGTGAGGGCGGGCATCTGGTCAGGGTCTGGGGCACGGGGACGGATGGTGGCTGTGGCCACGCTCCTTCCCCCGTTGCTCCAGAGGGTGAGGTGCCACCTCCCAGGTCCCCGTCTGCCCGTGTGGCTCGAGCGCTGTGCTCTGCGGCCTTTCTGGGGTCTGCATTTCTGCTTCGTGACTCTCTGGGCCTTGGTTTCCTGTGGGCTGGATTGTACTCCCCCCTGAAATTCACGACGGCCAGTCCTGACCTCCGCCTGCGCTGCCCCGGGGCCCAGTGCAGGCTGACTGGGGTCCTTGAGAAGAGCAGGCTGGGGGCTGGGCTGGAGCCCCTGGTGGTGCTGCTGTGGCTGCAGGGGGCACCTGGCTGCGGGGGAGGAGGAGGTCACAGACACCCCTGTGTGACCTTGGGAGGACACCCCGGGAGAGAGGCGGCGGGCGGGGCTGGCCCGCGGCACCCTGACCCGGGACTCCCAGTCTCCAGCCTCCAGGATGTGAGTGGGTGCTTGCCGTTGGCGCCCCGGGCTGTGGCGCTGACTGATCCGGGTGGAGATGCTCTGCCTGTTTGCAGGTGCATTAGTCTCTCCGCTGCATCACCCCTTGTCTGTCACAGCCGGCGAAGTCATTTTCCCCGCTTGTCATTTGCCTTTTGATTTTCAGAGCAGCTCTTTTGAAGTGTAATTGACAGACATGTTTTAAGCGGACGCTGTGATCAGTCTTGACATGTGTCACCACCGTGAAACCATCATCAGGAGAGGACACGCCCGAGGTCCCTCCGACCTCCCCACCTGCTTCCTGAGTGCTGGCCCTCTTCCATCCTCGGGAGTGCCGTGCAGGTGAAGACCTGGGCAGGGTTGTGACCCAGGATTCTGAGGTCCGCCCTGCTGGCAACAGGATGTAGGTCTCCTGCCAGGGCGTGAGCGCTGGCCCAGTCCTCCGCTGAGGGAGAAGGGCTGGTTCTGTGATTAGCACTGGGCTCCCTTTGTGCTCATATCAGGTCTGCCTGCAAGGGCTCGTTCCCTTTGCTCCCGGGAAGAGACCTAGAAGCAGGTGACAATCCAGGGGAGGCACGTGCTTAAATCACCAAAAGCTGCCCGAGTCCAGCCGTGCGACTCCCCAGCAGCTCATCCTCCATGTCCTTGTCAACACCCACCTGTCTTTCCAGGGGGGCCTTGCCCAGGTGGACGGTGCTCCCTAGAGGGTTTGGTTTTTGCATTTCTCCAACAACTAGTGGTACCCACCTTCCTCCTTGCTTATTTGGCTTTTACATTACGGGCTTGGTGAAGAGTCTGCTCAAATCTTTGCCCATCATTTTTTAGCTGGGTTGTCTGTTTTCTTATCACTGAGTTTTGAGAGTTCCTTATGGGCCCTTGACGGAGTGCGTGCTCTGCAAGGCTTCCTCTCTGCCGGTGGCTTTTGTTCTCATTCTACTGCTGACCTCCGAAGAACAAACTCTAAGATGTTTTGATGGGCTCTGGTTTGTCTGGGGATGAACAAATGGGCACCGTATCTAAGAAATCTTTGCACGATGTAAAAACCACAAAGATTCTTTCTCACATTTTTATATTACTACTCTTACATTTAGATCTGCGATCGTTTCTGAGTAAGTTGTTACACAAGTGAGGTGGGAATCCGAGTCCCCCTTCTCTTTCTGCATGTGGCTGTCCAGTTGTTCCAGCTTGATTTACGAACACAGTCATCGTCACTGTGCTGAGTTGCCATTGTACCTTTGTCAAGAATCTGTTGTCCGCAGACGTGCGGGTTTATTTCTGTTCTGTTTTGTGCCTTTGAGAGTTCACATGTTGACGTCGATACCACCCTGTTTAGATGACCCCTTCTCAGAGTGTTAGCACTTCAATGTTATTGTTCTGTTCAAATCTGTTTTGGCTGTTCTGGGTCATTTGCTTTACCCTGTCAACGTAGATAAGGATCAGAGAGATTCTCCCAAGAACAGGGGCATTTATTGGGGAAGAACAGAATTCTGCGGTGGGACTTGAGTGCCATGGTCAAGTTGGTGCATTCAAAGAGGTCAAGGCCAGCGGAAGTTCTCAAGAGCAAGAAGGCAGACATTTGCGTAAGCCACTTGGGCACAGAGTTCATGGGTAGGTCTCGGGGGTCGAGGACAGACGTTGGCGTCAGCTGCTAGGTGGAGGTAGTGCTTCTCGGGCTCAGCAGAGCATCTTGTCTGAATTGCTGCATTCTTAAAGAATGTCAAAGATAAACTTGGTTTCAAAGATCTGTGCGTACGTGCAGCATGCGGAGACGGGAGGCGCTGGGTGTGTGTGGAATGGCCAGGGACCTCTGGTGGGACTTGAGAAAAGTCCCTGAGAAACTACTTATCTCAGCCGGGCAGGCAGCAACCCTTTATGACTTCCCGACTCGCTGTGTCTGGGTCTGACAAGAACAATTTTATCTTGGCATCAGCAAGTTTCACAATCCATACAAATTTTACAATCGGCCTGTTAATTTCTATAAATTTAGTGAGAAGGGACAAGCCACAAACACTGTATATACATTTATTCAGTTCTTTAATTTCTCTCGGTGGTGTTTTGTACTTCGCAGTGGGCGGTTATTTCACAGCCGTTACCATATTCATCACTAAATATCCCACATCTTTAGTAGGAAGTGGTGTTTTTGAAAATGTTAAAATCCGATTGCTCGGTGCCATTTTGGATGTGGACCTGGGGTCCTGCGACCCTTCTACACCCACCCACCCACTCTTGTAGCACTTCTGTTTTTGGGTTGATCAGATTTGATGATCATGTTATCGTCCAAAAATGAGCTTTCCACCCTCCTTTCTAATCCTGCGGTTTCTGTTTCTTCTTTTGGCCAAGTGGACTTGAACTAGCAGGGACCTCCAGGGGGACGCTGGGTGGGCGTGGTGGGAGCCGCTGTGGGCCTCCTTAGTTCTTCCCAAGAAAACGCTCATCTTCCCCATAAGCCGGGGGTGTCACAGCCAGTCTCCATCTCTGGTCCAAGGAAGTCCCCTCGCCCTCCTCCCCATTTACAGAGAGGTTTTTTCCTTTGGAATGTGGTTGGATTTTTCCGAATGATCTCTTCTGCCCCTCTGGAGCCCGACCTGCTTTCCCCAAGGGGTTGACCCTGTGAATCACCCCGCTCACGCTTTGTTCCAAGACCCAGACCCACACCAGACCACAGGGCACTGTCCCTTCTGCACGGAGTTGGATTCCACTGGTTGCATTTTTGTTCTGAGTTTTTGCCTTTGTGTTTTTGGGGACTGTTAACCTGGACTTTCTTTCCCTTCTGATGCCTTTGGGTATCAGGGTAATTCTGACCCATAGAATGAGTCGGAAAGCATTGTCTTCTCTTCGTTTGCTTCTTTCCTTGAAGAATCTGCCATGATCACTGTCAGCTTCCTTCAGCATTTGTGGGGCCCCTTGCAAGGCCACGTCAGCGAGTCTGCTGGGCGGGGGGGGGGGGGGGTTGCAGAGGCTCCTCCAAGCTGCAGGGGATGCCTGCTCGCTGCACCGCGTCTTCTGGGGTGAACTGTGAGAGCTGGAGTTTCTCAGGAAATGGGCTCATCTCATCTAACGTGCCACATCTGCTTGCTCAGAACACTTCCTCAGAACCTGTAAAGGGCCTGACCTCAGTCACTGCTGCCCCCAGCCCCACGCAACTGACCTGAGGCTCAGTGCCGCCAGTGCTCTGGGGGCCAGGCTGGGCCTTCCTGTTCCTCCCTTGCTCTTCTGCTTCCCCCCGCAAGGCTTTGCTGGCTCCCTGCCATTCCCTCCTCCCCCGACACATTTGGTGACATCAATCTCCCCCATCCTGCCTGCACGGCACCCCATAAGTTCCCATATGTTGGGTTTCCTTTCCATCCTGTTGAGAATGCTTCCTCGCTTCCTTTTTGATTTGTCTTTGACTCATGGATCATTTAAAAGTGTGCTATTTAGTTTCCAAATACTTGGGGATTTTCCAAGGATCTTTCTGTTATTGATTTACGGTTTAATTCCATTATGGCCAAAGCATATAATTCCTATGACTTGAATCCCTCTCAACCTATTAAGACTGGTGTGAGGCCAGAGCATGGTCCGCACTGTGCCGGTTCCATACCCCCTTGGAAAGAATGTGCGCGGGTGGAACACTGCGGACACGTCTGGCCATCGAGGCAGCTGCTCGTGGCCTCTGGAATGGGCCTCTCCTGTTGCTTTCTTCCGCCTGCTCTCTTGTTAATGACTGGAAGGGAGGCTCTCGCTGTGGGCTTGTCCATTGCTCTTCAGCTCCGTTGGTTTTTTCTTCTGGTAAATTTTGAAACCCTGTCATTTCTCTTAACCACTCAGTGTGTACATTTAGAGCATTTTTTTCCCTTGTGGTACTGGAGATTGAACCCAGGGGCGCTCACCACTGGGCCACATCCCCAGCCCTTTTTAATTTTTTTTTTTGGGGGGGGGGGACAGGGCCTC
>JAJEJO010050291.1:0-82102 GCA_020662805.1 Glaucomys volans
GAACTCACATTCTTCCTACTTCATATTCCCAAGTAGCTGTGATGAACAATGTGGGGCCCCATGCCCTCTCAGTCCTAAATGATTTAATCCTCCCACCAGGTGTTTTGTTTTTTTAAGAGAAAATAACAAGATATTCCCAAGTCCTCTGGAATCTCCATCAATTCTACAAGTACAAAAGGGCTTGTGTGGGTGTTTGATTTTTGGAAGTGTTCAACCATAGCCAAAGATTTACAAATAATGGAATAAATGGTATTACAGCTCAATTTCAAGCAATCCCAAAGTGCCCAAATATTATGCAAAAACATTGGGTGAAGTATTTGTAAGGTGAAATTGGAGGTGTTGTGTATTGTAGTATTGAAGAGACTCAAGTTTCTTAAGCATCAAGGTTCTCAAAGAACAGGACATGATGCATGTGAAAGGTATCTTGATGAAAGGAAACCTTTACTTCCTTGGCTATTTGCACAAAAGAAAAGGAATACCCTTTAACATTAAAGGTCAGTATTGAGAGAGAACTTGAACAATTCAAAGATTTCAAATCTGTTGCTTTTTTTCTTCCAATGTCTATATGATATTGGAATTTTAATCCAGTTTAAACCATAACTTTTGAATAAATGCATCCAAATCTTACCAGATTATTGACACGTGATTTCTTTTTCAATATTCCCAATCCAGAAACCTTCTATGACTTTCTAGAATTTATTCAGATTTTGTCCTGTAGCTTTTGTTTACTTGTGAACCAACTGAGTAATTCTAATTTGGCACAAAAATTACTCTCATTTGTTTTCACAAAAACAAATCTTTCGTAGCACATGACTTCACTTGTTGGAAACATGATTTACTTTTCTCATATGCAGGAGTGTTATTTTCCATATTTTGAGTTCTGGGCTTAGTTCCTTTGACATTATAAAGCTCTGTTTAGTCCTACTATATTTATTTAATGTGCCACAGAATGGAAATATTAGCACATTGACTAGTGGCTCATTTTTATGTAATAAGCCAAGGGAAGATACATTTCTTTTGTGATTAGCAAATTATATTATTTTATGTTGCCTAATTTCTTAATGATCCAGATATTCCTAAATATACTTATAAGTGTTAAAGACATAAAGGTGTGAGCATTGGAAAACAATTTAAGAGACATTTTATGAAGAAAAATTGCTGAAATACTTTTATACACTTTCATCTTTCTTGCACATTTTCATTTGTTATCCACTATTATGTTTAGATTACTCATGAAAATGTCATCCGGCATGACCAAGGTAGCCATCAGCTCATGTGAATTCTGTGTACCATATTAACCTGTCAGGCAGTCCTCATCAGAGTGAGACTCTTGTAGCAGTTAAATACATGGATTTCTGTTGGTTTAATTTCCATCCATGAGAATTACGTTATTAGTTGTACACTTTTCCCTGAGCATAAACTTATTTCCAGTCTTAGACAACAAGCATGTTAATGTTTCCTGACATTACGGGATGTCTTTCACACTGAAATTTTACAACTTCCTCTGAGGAAAAGAAGGAAGTTCAAAATGTTTGTTTATAGTTTACTCTGATGTCAACCTCTGTGATGACAGAAGTCTAGAGTTCCTTTCAATAAAGAATGACTATGCTTTTCTTGAGAAGAAAGCAGGAAGTCAAAGAGGATGCTTCTTCTTCTGCCTTTTCATGATTGTCCTCAAATAGCATTTCTGTGAAAGCATATTTGGGGGTGAATTAGTATGTCACCTTTCCATCCCTGTGATAGAGTTACCTGACAACAAGAGTTTAAAGGAGGGAAGTTGATTTTGACTCTGTTTCAGACTTTCAGTTTTTGGGTGGCCAATTGCCTTCCTCTTGGGTCAAGACTAGGCAGAGCATCAAGACAGAAGGGAATGCGAGAGGAAGCTACTCAGCCACTGGCTGCTGACCAAGAGAGAAGGATAGCACAAGAAGGCGGGGACAATCATCCCCAAGGCATGATTCCACTGGCCCACCTCTTCCAGGCATGCCTCTCCTGCCTGCAGTTGCCACCCATATTCAATTCAAATGATGAATTCATTATGTTAATCCACCAATTACGTCACAGCTATTGGGATCTACTCTTTTCACTTCCCACATTCACATGAGAGGTTTTGCGTGACATCTTATATCCAAGCCTTGACATTCCATTCCTTGCCCCACAAAGATCATCTTCATCTCACAGTACAAAATGCCATTAGTTCATCTCCCAGTCCCCATACTTTAACATTTTTGGCATTGCCCAAAATCCAAGTCCAAAGTCTCCTGTAAGACTCCAGGGAACCTCTGGACTTTGAGAATCCCAAAATCAAAGGCCAGTTATATGTTGCCAACACATACAGATGCAGAATAAACATTTGCATTACAAAAGGGATGACTGGGGGAACCAAAGGAAGGGTTGGCACAAAAACAAGACTAAACACTAGCAGGGTAGGTATTGGGTCCAGTCATTGCACATTCAGTATTTGGGACATATGCTGATGAGGCATGACCTTAAAGAGGCCTGGGCAACCCCACCCCTAAGCCCTTGCCAATTGCACTCCACCTGGAACCTCTCTTAAGCTGGCTCTGTTCACAGCCAACAGTTTTCTTCGGCAGACATATCATGTTACTCCCATATCTTCATTCTGGTATTTTCCACTCCAGCTTAGGTTGCACCTCACAGGTTCATACAACACCCTCTCAGGAGCTGCATGTAGGAATTCTAACCCTGCCAATCAATGCTTGAGCTCTCAGGCCTTCCTTGGAAATCTCGGTGGAAGCATTAATTTCCCTCTAACTCCAGCACACGGTCTTCCTGCAGAACACCCTCCACATGGAGGACTCCTCTATGGTGCCACTCCTCTAGGGTGCCACTAGCTGGGCCCCCTCAGGACAAGGCTGTAGCAGCCTCTTAGTGCCTAGGTGAAGGGGCATGGTGAAAATAATTCCGGAGAAACAACTTCCTAGACACCCCCATAGGAACAGGTTTCCCCAAGTTCTCTTCAAAGGGTTTTCCCTTTTACACCCCTAAGCCTGCAAAGCCTGAGGTCTTGCTGATTCCTGAGATGCTCTCTGGGAATATTTTCCTTATTGTCTTGGTACAAAGGACTCAGTTGCTCATTGTGGTGGGAACCTACCCAGCAACCATAACATCCTTGGCCCCTATATTAACAGTATTTCTGCTCTTGCCAAAGTGAATGTCTTTTAAATCTTTCCTCTCTGCTTTTTGCTCCTGACTCTCAGAGTAAACCTGAACGAAAGGATCTAACAACATTGATGCCACTACCTGAATTCTCTGCTGCCTTCAAATTTCAACTGCCAGATTAAATAGTCCATCATCTTTAAATGCACCTCACAGAAAGTCTCAGGATATCACATCATGTTCACAACTTCATTGCCAGACTATAACACAAGCTGCCACGATTCCAATTTCCAACAGAGTGCCCATCCTATAAATCTTCTGAGCACACTCCTTACTATTCACATTCCTATCTTCATTCTGATTATGGAAGCTCTCTACAGAATCACTCATGAAGCTCTGCTTACAATACTTGAAGTTTTCTTCAGCCTTCAGCTCCAAACTTTTTCAAACTTCTCCCACCAACTGGTTCCAAAAACCTCTAAGGTTAGTGCCAGTAGTGATCTCATGTCAGGGCACCAACTTTTCTATTAATCAGGTTTTCATCTCTGTGACACTGACATTAAGGAGACCAACTTAGAGAAGAAAAAGTTTATTTTGGCTCTTGGCTTCAGAGGTTCAGTCCATGGTTGACTGATGCCTCCTCTCTAGGCATAAGTTGACCAGAACATCATGGCAGAGGGCAAGCTGGCAAAAGCTAGTTAACTCATTGCAGCTGGGAAATAATGCAAGGACTCTGGGACAAAACATAGAATCCCAAAATCATGACCCAATGACACACTTTCTCTAGCCTCACCCCACCTGCCTACAGTTACCGTCCATTAATACATTGAAATTAGTAATCCATTAAATGGAGTAATCTACTGCTGAGGTTATGGTTCTCAGAATCAAATCATTTTGCCTCCTGCAGGAACACAGAAACCTTTGGGGCATTCCTCATAGTCAGATGATAACTGGCATTACCTTCTCATTGCTGTTTGATGGACATGAACTAATGAATTCTGCCTTCCCAATCACACATTTGTCATTGAAAGCAGAGTTGTGTTATCTTCACATTTGGTAGAGATGTAAAACCCAAGGAAGACAAAGTGTTTTGCTCAGATCATTCTGAACCATGACCTGTTAATTTTATTAAATCAAAAGTCAAGCTTGTCCTATTTACTAAATGTTTATTTAGTCACATAAACTTTAAAGTCCTTTCTGATCATTTTGAAACTTGTCAGAGACAGCGTTCATTTTATGTAAGCACTTATTTTTATAAAAAATCCATTGAATAGAGTTATCAGTTACTTTGTTAATACTACAGAGTTGAAAGATCCCACACATTTCAAGAGCTATTTTGAACATTTATAGATTCAAGCAGAACTGATACCTTCCATTTAGCAGTTTAGAGTAACACAAAACAGATCACATTTTTTTATGAGACTTTTGAGATCCATTACTTTTTCCAATATTTTGAAGGGAAAACCAACGGGTAAGTAGACCTCTTTTCCTTCATGTACTGGGGATTGAAAAATAGAGTTGCTTTACTACTGAGCTACAACTCCACTCCTTTAATTTTTGTATTTTGGCATCATTCTAGGTTACTAAGTCTTTGTTAAGTTGCTTAGGATGACCTTGAACTTGCCATCTTTCTGCCTCAGCCTCCCAACTCACTGGAATGAGAAGCATGGGCCACCATGGCTGGGTATGATATTATTTTTCCTGTTTTAAAAATTTGTTCTAATTAGTTACACATGACAGTAGAATGCACTTCGACATGCCATACATAAATGGAGTATAGATTTTCATGCTTCTGGTTGTCCATGTTCTCGAATGAATATGGTTTTGTAATCATTTAGATACATGGGGTAATAATGCCTGATTCATTCATGCATCCTCCCTACATGCAAAACTCCTCCCCTCCCCTCACTCTCCTCTGTGTAATCCAAAGTACCTCTGTTGTTCCCTAAGCTCTCCCATGTCTTATTGTAAAATAGTAACTTTGTATCAGATCAAACATTTAGCTTTTCTTTTAGGGGGATTGGCATATTTTTATTAGCTTAATATTCTTCAGCTCCATCCATTTACCTGCACATGCCATAATTTCATTTTTCTGTCAGGCTGAGTAATACTCCATTGTGTATTTACACCATATTTTTTTTTAATCCATTCGCTGTGGAAGGGCACCTCATTTGATTCCGAAGTTTGGATATTGTGAATGGCCTCAAAGCAGTAAGGGAAATTCCTCAGAAATCTTGGAATGGCTATGATATTTTTCAGGTTGGAAACTCCTCTCAGTGGCCATGGTACGCTCAATTTTTTCATGAGTCTATTAATTGCTTAGGAATTCCAGTTTCTACAAGGTAAGAGAACCTGAAGCCCTGGATTGAAAAGTACCCTTTATTGCTGTTTCTTTGAACTTCTCCTACCTGAAGCCTCTTTACTCACCTAGTCCATTGACTCTAATAATTCTGAAGTGGAAAACAGTGTGATGTTTGAACCCAGGCAGAGTTGAAAATGCTCAAATATATATGGACTACTTGGCAGATTGTTGGATTCATACTTGAAAAATATCTCAGTTACTGCCTTTGCTGTGCTTAGATAGGATTAGAGTCTGCCAAGGCTTCATGGGTTGAAATTTAATCCTCCTAAGATAGGAAGAGGGTGGATTCCTTATCTAACAGGTACTAGTGATGACCTGTAAGTGTTCAATGATAAGCAGTGTACTCAGGGCTCCACTTGGTTCCCAAGCTTGTTTGTTATTTCTTCTGGTCATTACCTAGGATCTCCTTGAAATTACAAACCTGCTATCAGAACATTTAAAATATAATTTTGGCATGAATTTGTCAAGTGTGCTATTTACCTCTAAATCTCATTTCTATGGGTGTTCAGAGAGTTGCTCAGAAGCAACACGTACTTGATTCATTTTATTATTCCCTTTGATCAAAATGTGTCTCTTAATTGAAGACTTTAACCACTTATATTTAGATTCAAGGGAATTTTCAACCTTCAAAGCATACTTTTGAGTTTGTCATTTCTTTTTGGTTCTTCCATTTGTAAATAGCCTCCTATTGTGCTTAAGTGGCACCTCTAATAGTGTCTTTTGATTTTTCATTAATGACTGTGACTTTGTCAATTACTGACTTTTGCTTGAATCTTACCAAAATAGGTATTGTCTTCAACAAGTCGTTTTGAAATGATAGCACCATAAAAAGTTCTTAAATGTAAGTTGGAAATAAACAAAACATAATGCTTACTAATAAAACACTCTGGGCTTGCAATTCCTTCCTCCCCACATTTTGCGTTTTTGATTGACTGTGTTCCTTAACACACTGCTGTGGTTATTATTCTTAACTGTTTTCTATTTCAATCTCATAATAAACACACGAATTTTTTTCAATAGCACAGAATTTCCTATTTCCCTTGGTAGGTACCCTAAGCAGTGAGTTTTATAGCTCCTCATGCTCTCTTCTTACCAACTAATGTTTCAATCTTTCAGTTTGAGAAACTCTATTTAGCACCTGTTATAGGCTGTGCTTGGTGGTGATACATCAGGTCAGCTTTTATTTCTCTTCAAGGGTCTTATTTCTTCTTAATTTCTAAAGGAGAGCTTTCCTGGGAACTGGACTCTTGGTTCACAGTTTTTTTCCATTCATTACTATTAAAGACTCCTGTGTCTCTTTTCTAACCTACAAGGTTTTCTGGAGAAGTTGGTTGTCTGCCCAGTTGGGGCACAATTCAGTGTTTTATGTTCCTTTTTTCCTTGCGGGTTTGAGAATCCTCCTTTTACCAGTGACTTTGACACTTTGATTACAATATTCCTCAGTGTAGATTTGAGTCAAGTCTTACTGATAACTCTTGACCTCATTGCACCTTGATTTGCTGTCTTTCTCTGACTTTGGAAGGTGCCTGCTATGATCTCTTCTGATGTGTGTTTCATAACTTGGTTATTTCAAGTTCTTCTTGCCCCTCAATAGCTAGAATACTTGCTTTTAATTCTGTTCCATATTTCCCACAAGATTTCTTCATTCCATGTAATCATTTTTCCTTTGTTTCACACTAATTTTGCAGGGTCAAAGCCCCCATTCAAAATCATTAATTCTCCCTTTTGATTGACCTGCCATGGTTGATTCTTCTTGTTATGCTTTTTCCTGTATTTTTCAGCTCAAGAATGTCCCATGAATTTTTAATAGCTTCCAGCTCTCTATTTTCTACTATAATTTTGAATCATGTCTCTGTGTTCTCTTGAAGCCCCCTGGATTTCCTTACATCAGCTGTGTTAATTATTCCATCCACAATTTACCCATGTGGGATGTTTTCTCGTCAGTATCTTTCAATTTACATTAATCTATAGCAGAGGCCCTGATTCCCTGAAAGTTCTAGAAACCTATCATTATGGAAGATGCTCTGCATATTCAAGGATAGGTACTAATACCTATCTTCATAATTGGAAAAATTTTGTGAATGTCTTGCTATGAATCCAATAAAGCTGCTGTGTTTTTCCTCTCAGCCTTTAGTCACTTCTATTTCAGTACTCAGAGTGGCCTAAGTGTAGATGTGCTCTGAGTTGGCTTTTGGTATGTTGCTACTATTGAAGCAATAGAGGCCAATTCAAGCCTAATTTGCCACAGTCTCTGTTTGGTGTGTTCCATACAACAGGCTAAACACCTCAAAATGATACTCTGTCTCTTCAAGCTTCTCCCTGGATCTGGAGAACACAAGGGCTCTTTGTCAACAGTCACCTGCCTCGGATAAAGCACTGCTTAATTCAGTTTGTCGCTGCAAAGGTTCATCTGGGGGTGCCTAGTTCCAGAACTCTGCCAGACCTCTGGCCATGCACACGTCGTGCTGCTACATTCAGAAGTCAAGGTTCTCTGAGACTAGTGAAACACGTGGTAGGATACACACCTCCTGTGCTGATTGCCACTAACTCTGTTCCTGAGCCAAGACTACTGCAACCAACCAGAGATCATATGGGATAGAAGAGAAGCCACATAGGCTTTGGCTGTTTCTTCACTCCAGTGCACCAGTTTTGTCCTAGAGGTTCAACCATGGGCACTAGGCTGCTTGTGTGGGCTTGTCGAACCTGCCCACTCTAAGTTTGAACCAGCATGGTCCTGAGTACCAAGTATTGTGCCTGGTGCTCTGTCTTACCCCTAGGAAATGGAGTTTCCCTCCACACTCTGATGGCTAAATTTTCAATGGTGTGGGTGGAGGCAGCACCTCGGCTTTCAGGTCAAGATTAACTAACTCAAAATTGAGTGTCAAAGCCGCAGGTTTATTCGGTATCCAGGCTTTCAGTGTGAGCCAGCCCCACTACAAGTTTCGACAAATGGAGGCCCAAACACAATTCGGTCAAACTTGTAAGAGGGTATCTTCCTTAAGGCAGACAGATCTAAAGGTTCTCTCACACAGGTCCTGTCCTAGGAATTCCAGCCTATGCGGTGTGCCCAGTGGTGGGTCTCTCCATGATGGACACTGAGCTTCAAGACAAACTCCTGTCCTATATTTCATGCCCTGTTTTCCAGCTGTGGACTCTCATATCCCCTTTCCTTCCAAGATGGGAAAGGAATGTTGTCAGCAGTCCCTTGGACCCTGTTTAATGCAGATGTAGCATGTCAGGTTTCAAGTACCAGCATTATACAGGGATTGTGGGGAACTTCCAGGAAGTGGGAATCATCAAATATTGTCAAACACTGTGTTTGAAGACTGAAGCCTGAACTCCATTCCTTCTCTCTCCCAATAATGGTAGGTGCCTCCCAGCTTGGTGGCATGGAGGTTGAAAAAGAGTTACATGACCACCTCTTCCCTTCCAGAGTTACTCCATACATCTTTCCTTTAATTGACCTAAAACTAGAGGCTATGATTTCTCACGTGGCTTTCTTGGCTCTTCTGAAGGTAGTTTGGTGCATGACTAACTATTCCAGGTTGTATCTTTGGCCAGATGCTGATGAAATGACCTGACTCTGCTGCTACCTACCTTGTCTTCAATTTGGCAAGGGTGTAAGCATTTCACATTCCCCTGTTCATCAGAGCCAGATCATAAGTACTTTCTCCAAGATACTCAGGAATCAAACCAAAAGGCTGCCAAAGCCCCTGAACCAAGATTCTGCCCCTATCAGTCTACTTGAACAGTTTCCATCCAGATAAGCAGTGATTCCCAGCTGGCTGCAACCAACGGATATCTTTCAATTGTCTTTTGACCTTGCTTCTCAGCATCAATGGATAGAACTTACAATCCTGTCTTTCTTGGAGTACTCTTTTCCTTCATTTCCATGATCCCATTTTGGTTCCCTGGTTGCTCCAATCCATTTTTCTCTCATATGAAATAATTATTAGGTGACTTCTCTTTCTCTGGAATGATACTGGGAATTTATTTTGATTGTGAATACAACATCTGGATGGAGACAATGGCTCCATTTCTGCAAACAAAATGAGTGCATTTACATAAGAGCTTCAGAGATTTCCATGACATTTCTTTTTCATCTTGCAGGTAGGGTCTCACCCTTCCTTCTTCCTCCTTTCTGCACACATGACACCATGAGGAACCGTCTCATGAAATCAGGCCCTCACCTTACTCCAAATCTAGCAGTGCTGTCACCTTTGACTTTCTGTGCCACAGAATTGTGAGAAATCATTGCCTATTATTCAAAATTAATAAGTTCTTATGTTCTTGACCCTGAATTGACCAAGGAAAAAATTGGTACCAAGAGTGCATTGGAGTTGTCAACAATATACAAAACTGTGGAAATAGATTTGCAGAGAGGTACTAGCAGGAAGAATTTGGGAGAGAATGGGAGAGAGAATCCATTATTCAAGAGTCATTCAGGCAATTTTCATGAGGGCTCATAAGGAAAGTAGAGCTGTAATGAAGTCTTCAATGTATATGGAGTTCAAATGCAAGGCAGTGTTCACAATGTTTGTAGAAGTAGGAACAGTAAAACCATTGGGATGAGAAAGCACAGAGAAATGAATAATCTGATTCTGGGAACTGTAGCGAAGAAAGTCATTGTTTAAAATGCGAATGACTGGGCCCAATGGAGTTTCTGTAGTTTCCATTTCATTGTTGTATAAAGACAGCATATAAGAGCAATGAACTAAGACACTAGGTAATGTAGACTCCTGGACAGTGTGCTATATGTATAGTTTCCATTCTGACAACTTTACAGTTAATTTGTGAAAAGAATAATCAATTTAGGACACAGTTAATCATTTAAAGGGAAGCATAACTTCAGCAGTTGTAAATTCCTTAACTTGAGAAGACTAAGAAAGACTGTGAGGGAGAAAACACCAAGAATTGAATCAACAAACTTCCTTTAATAAGGGGATTCCTATGGAGATAAGGAAGAAGGATGCTCTTCACGAGGACAGTGGGAGAATGAACCCAATTGCATTCCACAGTCCCTCAGTGCTGAAAACCTCATCCCAGATCATTAGAGCTACCAGGAAAATAATGATGATCTTACCAATTCAGTATGGTTTGGTAGATATTCAGAGGTCAAGAAAAGAAAATCATTGCTTGAAGCTGTGAGTTTTGGTAGAAATGGAGTAAGTGCTCATATTGTGGTTTTATTTTGAAGGGAGAGCCAAATCCTTTGGAGATGGACCTATCATGGGGAGTGAGAAATCAAATATGATCCCTGTATGGTTGAAAGATTGGGAGAAACCGCTGCCTTTACCTGAGAAATAGTTGGGAAATATTATGAGCTCTATTTTTTGTTGACCCCTCCAATTTCCTTCATTCAAAACCCAAATGCAGTACCTCAAAGTGTGAGTGCATTTGAGGCAGAACCATGAAAGAGGGTGGACATTACAATGGGACTCCTTGTCTAGGAAACTTTCAAGCATGACTGTGACTGATGTCCTTACAGGAAGACACTATGGATACTTGAATGACCCAGGGATGCACAGAGAAAACCCTGTGAGGAAGTAGCAGGGGGTGAAGCTCTGGAAGCCCAGGAGAATGGCCTCTGAGGAATCCAAACCTGCTGTTACCCTTCCCTTGGAGGGCTAGCCACAAAGCTGCATGAAAGCAGATTCCTCATGTGTATATTCCATCTTGCCCATGGATACTTTGACAGACACCGCAAACCAGATAGGGGGCAGTAGGATGGGGAAGTTAAGAAATCTACTGGTGGCATGTGAAGTGCAAGGTACATAATCCATTCAGGAGCATTGCCCAGGCTGTCAAATCAACCAAAGGTCCCTCAGGTGCCTGCTGTACTCTTCTTGCTCATGATTTAACCCTACTTCCTTATAAGCTCTTCCTCAATCAGTCTTTGGTTGTGTCTGGTGAGATCAGCGATGGTATTTTTCTTTCATGAGACATTAATGTCCTGAACACTTTGCTGATACCAGAGAAGGTCAGGAAAAGGGCCCCAGCTGAATGAGATTTGGAAACCTCACCTGCACCCTGCAAGGACCCACCAGGCCAAGAACAAGGCTGACTGCCACCAAGACTGGCACATCAGCAGAAGCCCACACAGGGTAAGCAGGGCTGCCATGCTCTGACCCCTGCTCCTTCTCGCCTAGCTCTCCCGCCCTGAAGCTCAGTCACCAGTCACTGTTGAGCACCATTTTCCTTCGGCATTCCTTCTCATCAGCTCTCTGCATAAATGAGAGACTCTCATGTTTGTACATGGAAGTTTCTGCCTCTCATAGGCCCTTAAGCACTCAGGATTGTTTCCTATTCAAATCAAGAGAGAAGAATGAACAAATGCATTTTCATTCCCTTTCACAATATATCCATGACGGTGTCCAGGATAATAACCATCAGCCTCCTCAACCTACAAGGGTCAAAGTATCTGCAGCAAGCCCCAATGTGTAGGAGGCCTTCCCTCAGTATTCTCTGTACCCCTGTAGAAGGGCCAGACACACACCCTTGTGCAAAACACAGGATCCTGGCATCCATGCCTAACAAGAAGGAATGGCTTTAGGATGCCTCCTCATATGATCTTCCCTGTCAGATCTCCAGCTGTCCTCTCCTCTGATTACCTCCAGCCGTAGATGAAAGTGATTATCACCCAAGATCTACAGAATGTCTGAAATGATGACACAGCTGGGGATACTCATCAATGAATGTTTTGCATGAAGGGTGAGTAGGCCAGTACTACATGGGATAGAGTGGACAGCAACTGAATCAACAGGAAGCAGTTCCATACCCAGAGAAATTCTATTGGAACAAAATAATTAGTCTCCATTTGGAAATAAAACATGAAAAAAATTTTTTGCAGGATAGACTAGACCCTGAATTGGAAGTTACATAAAAGTATTTTTCCAAAATGCCAAGAAGGATAGCCAGGTATAAGATGCTGAATGAATATCTCCATATGTCACAATACATCCAGCATCAGATTCAGAAGGAGGACCTCCAAATCAAATATTGCAGAGAAAGTTCTCTGTGAAAAACAATGTGAGAAAGTAGCACAGGATATGCCTGTAAAGGAAACATGAATGCACTGCAGTTGGGAGGTTGAAGTGAGCAGTTGATTGCACTGTTCCAATCCAAATTTTCACACAATGATTTCAACAATTTTGGTACTGGAGGTTGAACCCAGGACCACTTTCCCACTGGGTACATGACCAGCACTCTTATTTATTTTTTATTTTGAGACAGTGTGGTGCTCATCTGGCTTGAGCATTGCTAATATGCTGAGGTTGGCTCCAGCCCCTGATTGCAACTGTTGAGATGTTCAAGCAAGTCCAGGTTCTTGGTGTCCTGAAAAAAAAATTTAGCAAGACACACAAAGGTAACAGAGAGAGTACATAATTAATGATGGTGAAGGTAGCACTCTGTTAAGATGAACAGAATGGGCCAAGTGAGAGAAAGAAGCTCAAGGCTCCAATGTCTGGAAATTTGTGTCTTGTATCCTGAACTCTGGAATGTTTTCTTCCCTACGCACACCTGATTGAATATATTACCCCATTGCTTCTATTTATTTTCTTTTGATAACTGATTAAAATATTCTCCTGTATTCTTTCCCTGGTTACTTTAGAAAATCTAATTAGAACTCTGCCTACTCCCCCATCTACTTTGGTCATTTTGTTTATTTATTTATTTATCTTTTTAATTTATTTAATTTTGATTGTACACAAATGGAGTACAGCTATTGTTTCTCTGGTTGTACACAAAGTAGAGTCACACCATCTGTGCATTCATACATGTATACAGGGCAATGATGTCTGTCACACATTCTGTTATTATTCTTAACCCCCCATCCCGACCCTACCCATCCCTTCCCTCTATGCTATCTATCCTTCCTCCATTCTTGCCACCCTTCCACCCCACAATAAGCATCATCATTCCCTTCAGAGAGAACATTCAGCCTTTGGATTTTTGAGATTGGATAATCTTACTTAGCGTAAGAGCCTCCAACATCATTCATTTACCTACAAATGACATAATTTTATTCTTCTTTATGGCTGAATAATATTCCATTGTGTTTACATACCACAGTTTCCTTATCCAATCATCTATTGAAGGGCATCTAGGTTGGTTCCACAATCTAGCTATTGTGAATTGAGCAACTATGTACATTGATATGGCTGCATCACTGTAGTAATCTGAATTAAGTACTGTGGGTATAGGCCAAGGAGTGGGATAACTGGGTCAAATGGTGGATTCATTTTCAGTTTTCTAAGGAATCTCCACACTGCTTTCCAGAGTGGCTGAACCAACTTGCAATCCCACCAACAATGTATGAGTGTACCCTTTTCCCCACAACCTCGCCAACACCTGTTGTTGCCTGTATTCTTAATAAAAGATATTCTAATTGGGGTAAGATGAAATCGTAAGGTGGTTTTGATTTGTGTTTCTCTTATAACTAGGGATGTTGAACATTTTTTCATAAATTTGTTGATTGCTTGTAGATCTTCCTCTGTAAAATGTCTGTTCATTTCCTTGGCCCATTTATTGACTGTGTTATTAGTGTTCTTGGTGTAAAGATTTTTGAGTACTTGGTAGATTCTGGAGATTAGTGCTCTATCTGAAGTGTGTGTAGCAAAGATTTTCTCCCACTGTGAAGGCTCTCTATTCACATTGATGATTGTTTCCTTTGCTGAGAAAAAGCTTTTTAGTTTGACTTTATCCCAATCATTGATTTCTGCTTTTATTTCTTGTGCTTTGGGAGTCATGTTAAGGAAATCTGGTCCTAGGCCAACATGATGAAGATTTGGACCTATTTTCTCTTCTATTAGGTGCAGGGTCTCTGGTCTAATTCCTAGGTCCTTGATCCGTTGTGAGTTGAGTTTTGTACAGGGTGAGAGATATGGGTTTAGTTTCATTTTGCTGCATATGGATTTCCAGATTTCCCAGCACCATTTGTTGAAGAGGCTATCTTTTCTCCATTGTATGTTTTTGGCTCCTTTGTCAAGTATGAGATACCTGTATTTGTGTGGGTTTGTCTCTGTGTCCTCTATTCTGTACCATGGATCTACCTGTCTATTTTGGTGCCAATACCATGCTGTTTTTGTTACTCCTGCTCTGTAATATATTTGAAGGTCTGGTATTGTGATAACCCCTGCTTCACTCTTCTTGCTAAGAATTGTTTTAGCTATTCTGGGTCCTCCTATTCCTCCAAATGAATTTCATGGTTGCTTGCTCTATTTCTATGAGGTCCATCATTGGGATTTTAATTGGAATTGCATTGAATTTGTATACCACTATTGGTAGTATGGCCATTTTTACTATATTAATTCTGCCTATCCAAGAACATGGGAGATCTTTCCATCTTCTCAGACTTTCTTTAATTTCTTCCTTTAGTGTTCTGTAGTTCTCATTGTAGAGGTCTTTCACCTCTTTTGTTAGATTGATTCCCAAGTATTTTATTTTTTCTTGAGGCTATTGTGAATGGTATAGTTTTCTTAATTTGTCTCTCAGAGGATGCATCACTTACAAATAAAAATGCATTAGATTTATGAGCATTAATTTTATATCCTGTTACTTTACTGAATTCATTTATGAGTTCCAGAATTTTTCTGGAGGAATTTTTAGGGTCTTAATCATGTCATCAGCAAGTAGGGATAGGATACTTTGAGCTCTTCTTTTCCTATTCGTATTCCTCTAATTTCTTTGGTCTGTAGAATTGCTCTGGCTAGAGTTTCAAGGACAATGTTGAACAGAAGTGGAGAAAGAGGGCATCCCTGTCTTGTTCCAGTTCTCAGGGGGAATGCTTTCAATTTTTCTCCATTTAGAATGATGTTAGCTGTGGGCTTAGCATAGATAGCCTTTACAATGTTAAGGAACTTTTCTACTGTCCCTATTTTTTCTAGTGTTTTGAGCACTAAGGGGTGCTGTATTTTATCAAATACTTTCTCTGCATCTATTGAAATAATCAATTGGTTCTTGACTTTAAGTCTGTCGATGTGGTGAATTACATTTATTGATTTCCGGATGTTGAACCAACCTTGCATCCCCAGGATGAAACCCATTTGATCATGGTGCACTATCTTTTTAATATGCTTTTGTATGGGATTTGCTAAAATTTTGTTAAGAATTTTTGCATCTATGTTCATTAGGGATATTGGTCTGAAATTTTATTTCCTCGATATGTCCTTCTCTGGTTTTGGTATCAGGGTGACATTAGCTTCATAGAATGAGTTTGGAAGGGTTCCCTCCTCCTCCATTTCATGAAATACTTTGAGGAGTATTGGAATCAGCTCTTCTTTGAAGGTCTTGTAGAACTCGGCTGTGAATCTATCCGGTCCTGGACTTTTCTTGTTGGTAGGCTTTTGATGACTTCTTCTATTTCCTTGCTTGAAATTGATCTATTTTAGTTGTGTATGTCATCCAGATTCAGTTTGGGTGGCTCACATGCCTGTAGGAACCTGTTGATATCTTCCAGGTTTTCTATTTTGTTGGAGTATAGATTTTCAAAATAACTTCGAATTATATTTTGTATTTCAATTTTGTCTGTTGTAATTTTTCCATTTCCATCACGAGTTCTAGTAATTTGGATTTTCTCTCTCCTTCTCTTCATTAGTGTGGCTAAATGTTTATCAATTTTGTTTATTTTTCAAAGAACCAACTTTTTCTCCTTCAAATTTTTGAATTGTTTCTTTTGTTTCAAAGAAACATTCATTGATTTCAGCTCTGATTTTGATTATTTCCTGTCTTCTACTATTTTGATGATGATCTGTTCCTCTTTTTCTAGTGCTTTGAGCTGTAATTTTAGGTCATTGATTTGTTGACTTTTCATTCTTTTATTGAATGCACTCCATGCAATGAATTTTCCTCTTAGCACTGCTTTCATAGTATCCCAGAGATTCTGATATGTTGTGTCTTTGGTCTCGTTGACCTCTAAGAATTTTTTTATTTCCCCCTAATGTCTTCTGTTATCCATGCATCATTCAATAGCATATTATTTAATCTCCAGGTGGTGGAGTAGTTTCTGTTTCTAACTTTATCGTTGATTTCTAATTTCATTCCATGATGATCTGATAGAATACAAGGTAGTATCTCTATGTTTTTGTATTTGCTAAGAGTAGCTTTGTGGCATAACATATGATCTATTTTAGGGAAGGATCCATGAGCTGCTGTGAAGAAAGTGTATTCGCTATTTGATAGATGGAATATTCTATGTATGTCTGTTAAGTCTAAATTAGCGATTTAGTCTTTGAGTTCTATTGTTTCTTTGTTCGATTTTTGCTTGGAAGGTCTGTCCAATGGTGAGAGAGAAGTGTTAAAGTCCCCCACTATTATTGTGTTTTGGTCTATTTGGTTCCTAGAATTGAGAAGGATCTGATTGACGTACATGGATGTGCCATTGTTTGGTGCATAAATATTTATGTTTTTTATGTCTTGGTGATTTAGGCTTCCCTTAAGTAGTATGAAATGTCCTTCTTTATCCCTTCTGACTAAATTTGGCTTGAAGTCTGCTTTATCTGAAATGAGGATGGAAACTCCTGCTTTTTTACTCAGTCCATGTACATGGTATGTTTTTTCCCAACCTTTCACCTTTAGTCTGTGGGCTTGTTTTACTATGAGATGCATCTATTGAAGGCAGCATATTGTTGGGTCTTTCTTTTTAATCCAATCTGCCAGTCTATGCCTTTTGATTGATGAGTTTAGGTCATTGACCTGTCGGGTTATTATGGAGATATGTCTTGTATTCCTGGTCATTTTGACTTATTTTTGGATTTTAATCTTACTTGGTTTTCCCTTTAATTGGCTGTTCCTTTAAGGTAATTCCTCCCTTTACTGACTTACATTGTTGTTTCTCATATCTTCCTCTTGAAATATTTTGCTGAGGATTTTATGTAGGGCAGGCTTTCTATTTGTGAATTCTTTTAGCTTGTTTTTATCATGTTATCATTTCATCTTCAAATCTGAAGGCAAGTGTTGCTGGGTATAAGATTCTTAGTTGGCATCCATTTTCTTTCAATGCTTGGAATATGTTGTTTCAGGTCCTTCTTGCTTTTAGGGTATGGGCTGAGAATTCTGCTGATATTCATTTTGGTTTCCCCCTGTATGTAATCTCTGGCAGCCTTTAAAATTCTATCTTTGTTTTGTATGTTAGGTTTTTTCATTATAATGTGCCTGGGTGTGGATCAGTTGTGATTTTGTGCATTTGGTGTCCTATAAGCCTCTTGAATTTGATTTTCCATTTCATTCATCAGATTTGGGAAATTTTCTGATATTATTTCATTGAACAGATTATTCATTACTTTGGTTTGTGTCTCTGTGCCTTCCTCAATACCAATAACTCTTAATTTGGTCTTTTCATGATGTCCCATAACTCTTGGAGGTTGTGTTCATGATTTCTTACCATCTTCTCTGTTTGGTTGAGTTTGTTTTCGAGATTAAATATTTTTCTTCGTTGTCTGAGGTTCTGTCTTCCAAGTGATTTAGCCTGTTGGTTAAGCTTTCTATTGAGTTTTTAATTGGGTTTTTTGTAACCTTCATTCCAAGGATTTCTGTTCGCTTTTTTTTTTTTCAGAATCTCTAGCTCTTCATTGAAATGATTTTTTGCCTCCTGCTGTTGTTCTTTTAGCATTTCCTGCATTTGCTCTTATGACTCTTTGTTTGCTTCTTGGATCATTTTAGTTATGTACAACTCCCTTTCTGACAATTCTTCTGCCACGTTGTCATTGGATTCTTTTGGTATAGTATCTGGGTTTGTTTGGGATGTTTCTTCCCATGTTTTCTCATGTTGCTAGTGTATCTTCCTCTCTAGTAGTGTGAATCCTAGGTATTGCAGTTTCCCCTTCAAGACTTATAGGGTTCCTGCCTTTTTTCCTTTCCTCCCCTTGAATTGAGAGATTAATATTAGCAGCACACTGTATAAACAATATGTATCCTTAATCTAAATAGTCCATATTAAGATATTAACAGTGTTGTCTTAATAAACAGAGATGAGTTCAAATTATTATCTAGAGCATAACCAGTAAGTTTGCCATAAGGACTGCAAATCCTAATGTTGGACAGGAAGAATGAGGAGGGGTATAGGACGAAACACTAATGAGATAAGAAGTGAGTCTATAGATATACTTTGTCATATGAATAGTGGAAGCGGAATCAAATGAAATAGGTTGTTAGCATGAGGAAAAAGATATTCTCCAAGGAAATGGATATATAAGAGGGAGATAAAGTGATAAGCATAATAATAAAAGAAAAAGTTAGGAATATAGTGGGTATATTAGGAATAATCATAGTATTACAATTAAATTAAAAAACGTTCTGCGATAAAAATATACTGTGCAGTTCAAACCTGTAATTTTTCAATGGTCTGATATTTGAGAGGTGCTGGATCAAGCAGTGACCCAAGAAGGGTGCTGTCCCACTACCTCCAGGTTGGGGATGATCAATGCTTCTGGGCAGAAGAGGCCTGGTGTTGATAGACGATCAAATGCAGCACAGGTGATAGATGCCAGGCCAGGGTGTGGGCCTGGGCACTAGACTAAGTTGGGGTGGGGACGCAGAACTGTGCTCAGTGATGGAGACACTGGGCTTGATACCCAGGCTGGCATGAACTCTGCGCTGGGGGCTCAGGCTGTCGCAGGTGATCGCTCTCTCCTCAGGATGCTGTAAAGTGGCACCGAGGAGCCTATGATCCCCACTGGGACTGGAGACTCCAGTTGCTGACACGCTGGAGCTCTCTCCAGGAGCCACTGCAAAATAGCGCCAGAAGTCCGGAGCTCCAACTATTCTCTTTTTGAGCAGAAAGCAGGAAGTCAAAGAGGATGCTTCTTCCTCTGCCTTTTCCCAATTACCTTCAAATAGCATTTCTGTAAAAGCATATTTGGGGATGAATGAGTATGTCACCTTTCCATCTCTCTGACAGAATTACCTGACAACAAGAGTTTAAAGGAGGTAAGTTGATTTTGACTCTCAGTTTCAGACTTTCAGTTTTTGGTTGGCCAATTGCCTTCCTCTCGTCCCAAGGCTAGGCAGAGCTTCAACACAGAAGGGAATGCTAGAGGAAAGCTATTTGGCTACTGGTTGCTGACAAAGAGAAAGATAACAGAAGGAGGCGAGGACAAAATTTATCTACCCCAAGGCATGATTCCAGACCCACCTCTTCCAGGAATGCCTCATGTGCCTCCGGTTGCCACCCATATTCCAATCAAATGATGAATCACTAGCTTAATCCACTAATTAGATTAAGCTTTTGGGATCTAATCATTTCACTTCCCACATTCACATGAGAGTTTTGGGTGACATTTTATATCCAAGCCATGACATTCCATTCCTGGCCCCCCCCAAAGCTCATCTGCATTTCACAATAAAAAATGCCATTACTCCATCTCCAGGGTCCCCATACTTTAACATTTTTAGCATTGCCCAAAACTCTGAGTCCAAAGTGTCCTACAAGATTCAAGGGAAACTCTGGACTTTGAGAACCCCCAAAACAAAATCCAGTTATATGCAGCCAACACTTACAGATGCAGAATACACATTTCCAGTACAAAAGGGATGACTGGGGAAACCAAAAGAAGGATTGGCACATAAACAAGACTAAACTCCAGAAGGGTAGGCATTGGGTCCAGTCATTCCACATTCAGTATTTGGGACATATGCTGATGAGATGTGATCTCGAAGAGGCCTGGGAAATGTCACCCCTCAGGCCTTGCCAGTTGCACTCCACCTGGAACCTCTCTTAAGCTGGCTCTGTTCACAGCCAACAGTTTTTTTCAGCAAACATATCATGTTCCTCCCATATCTTCATTCTGGTATTTTCCACTCCAGCTTTAGTTGTACCTCACAGCTTCATACAACACCCTCTCAGGAGCTGCCTGCAGGAATTCTAACCCTGCCAAACACTGCTTGAGCTCTCAGACCTTCCTTGGAAATCTCAGTGGAAGCATTAATTTCCCTCTAACTCCAGCACACTGTATTCCTGCAATGCACCCTCCACATGGAGGACTCCTCTATGGTGCCAGCTTGAGCACTAGCTGGGCCCCTCGGGACAGGGCTGTAGCAGCCTCTTAGTGCCTAGGTGAAGGGGCATGGTGAAACAAACTCTGGAGAAACAACTTCCTAGGCACCCCCATGGGAGGAGGGCTCCCCAAGATCTCTTCAAAGGGTTTTCCCTTTTACACCCCTGAGCCTGCAATGCATGTGGTCTTGCTGATTCCTGAGATGCTCTACGGGAATCTTTTCCTTATTGTCTTGGTACAAAGGACTCAGTTTCTCATTAGTGATAATAATCTCCCCAGCAATCATAACTTCCTTTGCCCCTATATTACCAGTATTTCTGCTCTTGACAAAGTGAATGTCTCTTAAATCTTTCCTCTCTACTTTCTTCTCCAGTATCCCACAGTAACCTGGATGAAAGGTTCTAACAACATTGATGCCACTACCTGAATTCTCTGCTGCCTTCAAATTTCCTCTGCCAGATTAAATAGTCCATCATCTTTAAACTTACCTCACAGAAAGTCTCAGGATATCACATCATGTTCACATCTTCATTGCCAGACTGTAACCCAAACTGCCTCGATTCCAATTTCCAACAGAGTGCCCATCCTATAAATCTTCTGAGCACACCCCTTACTATTCACGTTCCTATCTTCATTCTGATTATGGAAGCTCTCTACAGAATCACTCATGAAGCTCTCCTTACAACACTTGAAGCTTTCTTCAGCCTTCATCTCCAAACTCTTCCAAACTTCTCCCACTGACTAGTTCCAAAAACTTCTAAGGATAGTGCCAGTAGTGATTCCACTTCTTGTTACCAACGTTTCTATTAGTCAGGTTTTCATCTCTATGACCCTGACATTCAGGAGACCAACTTAGAGAAGAAAGAGTTCATTTTGGGTCTTGGCTTCAGAGTTCAGTCCATGGTTGACTGATGCCTTTTCTCTAGGCATAAGTTGACCAGAACATCATGGCAGAGTAAAAGCTGTAGAAAGGCTAGTCAACACATTGCAGCTGGGAAATAGTGCAAGGACCCTGGGACAAAACTTAGAATCCCAAAATCATGACCCAGTGACATGCTTTCTCTAGCCACACCCCACCTCCCTAGGTTACCACCCAGAAAATCATTCAAATTTGTAATCCATTAAAGGGAGTAATCTAGTGCTTAGGTTATGGTTCTCAAAATCAAATCATTTCACAATCTGCATGAACACAGAATCTTTTGGGGCATTCCTTATAGTCAAATGATAACTGGCATTACTTTCTCAATGCTATTCGATAGACAGGAAGTAATGATTTCTGCCTTTCCAATCACACATTTGTCATTGAAAACAGAGTTGTGTTCTCTCCACATTTGTTAGAGTTGTCAATCCCAAGGAAGACAAAGTGTTTCGCTCAGATCATCCTGAATGCTGACCTGTTAATTTTATTAAATCCAAAGTCAAGCTTTCCCTATTTACTAAAGATATATTTGGTCACATAAACTTTAAAATCCTTTCAGATCATTTTCAAACTTGTCAGAGATAGTGTTCATTTTATGTAAGCACTTATTTTTATAAGAAACAATGGAATAGAGTTATCAGTTCCTTTGTTAATACTACAGAGTTGAAAGATCCCACACAGTTCAAGAGTTATTTGAACATAAATAGATTCAAGCAGAACTGATGCCTTCCATTTAACATTTTAGAGTAACAAGAAACACATCACATTTTTTCATGAAACCTTCAAGATCCATGATTTTTTTTCCAATACATTGAATGGAAATCCAACAGCTATGTAGACCTCTTTTTCTTCACATACTGGGGATTGAAAATTAGAGTTGCTTTACTTCTGAGCTACAAATCCAGTTCTTTTATTTTTGTATTTTGACATCATTCTAGGTTGCTAGGTCTTTGTTAAATTGCTTATAATGATTTGAACTTGCCATCTATCTGCCTCACTCTTCCAAGTCACTGGAATGAGAAGCATGTGCCACCATGACTGGCTATGATATTATTTGTCCTGTTTTGAAAATTTGTTCTAATTAGTTACACGTGACAGTAGAATGCATTTTGACACATCATACATAAATGGAGTATAACTTTTCATGCTTCTGGTTGTCCATGTTGTAGAATGACAATGGTTGTGTTATCATTTAGGTACATGGGGCAATAATGCCTGATTCATTCATGCATCCTTCCTACATGCAAACTTCCTCCCCTCCCCTCACTCCCTTCTGCGTAATCCAAAATACCTGTGTTGCTCCCTAACAGCCCCCACTTCTTGTGAATTAGTATCTTCACGTCAGATCAAACATTCAGCTTTTGGTTTAGGGGGATTGGCATATTTTGCTTAGCAGGATATTCTTCAGCTCCATCCATTTACCTGCAAATGCCATAATTTCCTTGTTCTCTCAAGCTCAGTAATACTCCATTGTGAATATACACTACATTTTGTAATCCATTCACTGTGGAAGGGCATCTCATTTGATTCCGAAGTTTGGATATTGTGAATGGACCTGAAAGCAGTACGGAGATTCCTTAGAAAACTTGGAATGGCTATGACATTCTTCAGTTTGGAAACTCCTCTCAGTGGCCATGGTATGCTCAATTACTTCATGAGTCTATAAATTTTTAGAAATTCCAGTTTCTGCAAGGTAAGAGAACCTGAGGCCCTGGATTGAAAAGTACCCTTTACTGCTGTCTCTTTGAACTTCTCCTACCTGAAGCCTATTTACTCACCTAGTCCATTGACTCTAATAATTCTGAAGTGGAAACCAGTGTGATGTTTGAACCCAGGCAGAGTTGAAAATGCTCAAATATATATGGGCTACTTGGCAGATTGTTGGATTCATACTTGAAAAATATCTCAGTTACTACCTTTGCCGTGGTTGGATAGGATTAGAGTCTGCCAAGGCTTCATGGGTTGAAATTTAATCTTCCTAAGATAGGAAGAGGATGGATTCTTTATCTAACAGCTACTAGTGATGACCTGTAAGTGTTCAATGATAAGCAGTGCACTCAGGTCTCCACTTGGTTCCCAAGCTTGTTTGTTTATTTCTTCTGGTCATTACCTGAGATCTCCTTGAAATTACAAACCTGCTATCAGAACAAGTAAAATATAGCTTTGACATGAATTTATCAAGTGTGCTATTGACCTCTAAATCTCAGTTCTGTGAGTGTTCATGGAGCTCCTCAGAAGCAACACATACTTCAGTCATTTTATTATTCCCTTTGATCAAAATATGTCTCTTAATTGAAGGCTTTAACCACTTATATTTAGATTCAAGGTAATTTTCAACCTTCAAAGCAAACCTTTGAATTTGTCATTTCCTTTTGGTTCTTCCTTTTGTAAATAGTCTTCTATTGTGCTTACGTGGCATATCTAATAGTGTCTTCTGATTTTTCATTTATGAGTTTGACTTTATCAATCACAGACTTTTGCTTGAACCTTACCAAAGTAGGTATTGCCTTCAACAAGCCATTTTGAAATGATAGCACCATAATATGATCTTAAGTGTAAGTTGGAAAAAACAAAACATAATGCCTCCTAATAAAACACTCTGGGCTTGCAATCCCTTCCTCCCCACATTTTGCGTTTTTGATATCCCATTGAAAATATCCCCATTGTATTTGTTAATATCTGTTGTAGTATTTATTCTTAACTCTTTTTCTTTCAATCTCATAATAATGACACGAATGATTTTTCAATAGCACAGAATTTCCTATTTCCTTTGGTACGCATGCTAACTAGTGAGTTTTATAACTTCTTATGTTCTCTTCTTACCTATTGAGGTTTCAATCTTTCAATTTGAGGGAATCCATTTAACGCTTCTTGTAGGGTGTCTGGTGGTGATACATCAGGTCAGCTTTTATTTCTCTTCGAGGGTCTTTATTTCTTCTTAATTTCTAAAGGAGACCTTTCTTGTGTACAGGTCTCTTGGATCACAGTTTTTATCCATTCATTACTATGAAAGACTCATGCTTCTCTTTTCTAGCCTACAAGGTTTTCTGGGTTGGTTATCTGCCCAGTTGGGGCACACTTCAGTGTTTTATGTTCCTTTCTTGCTTGCAGGTTTGAGAACTCTCCTTTTACCAGTGACTTTGACAGTTTGATTACAGTATTCCTGGGTGTAGATTTGAGTCAAGTCTTACTGATAACTCTTGACCTCATTGCACCTTGACTTGCTGTTTTTCTCTGACTTTGTAAGGTGTCTGCCATGATTGCTTCTGATGTGTGTTTCATAACTTGGTTATTTCAAGTTCCTCTTGCCCCTCAATACCTAGAATACTTGCTTTTAATTCTGTTCCATATTTCCCACAAGAATTCTCCTTTCCACTTCATCATTTTTCCTTTGTTTCACACTAACTTTGTAAGGTCAAAGCCCCCATTCAAAATCATTAATTCTCCCTTTTGATTGACCTGCCATGGTTGATTCTTCTTCTTATGTTTTTTCCTGTATTTTTCAGCTCAAGAATGTCCACTGAACTTTTAATAGCTTCCAGCTCTCTATTTTCTACTATAATTTTGAATCATGTCTCTGTGCTCTCTTGAAGCCCCCTGGATTTCCTTACATCAGCTGTGTTAATTATTCCATCCACAATTTACCCATGCTGGATGTTTTCTTGTCAGTATCTGTCAGTTTACATTAATCTATAGCAAAGGCCCTGATTCCCTGAAAGTTTTTGAAACCGATCAGTATGGAAGATACTCTGCATATTCAAGGATAGGTACTAATACCTGTGCTCATAATTTGAAAAATTTAGTGTATGTCTTGGAAATGAATCCAATAAAGCTGCTGTTTATTTTCTCTCAGCCTTTAGTCACTTCTTCTATTTCAGTACTCAGTGGTGGCCTAAGTGTAGATGTGCTCTGAGTTGGCTTTTGGTATGTTGCTACTACTGTAGCAGTAGAGGCCAATTCAAGCCTAAGTTGCCACAATCTCTGTTTAGTGTGCACCATACCAACAGGTTGAACACCTCAAAATGCTACTCTGTCCCTTCAAGCTTCTCCCTGCATCTGGTGAATACAAGGGGTCATTGTCAACAGTCACCTGCCTTGGATGCAGCACTGCTTAATTCAGTTTGTCGCAGCAAAGGATCATGTGGGATTGGCTAGTTTCAGAACTCTGCCAGTCCTCTGGCCATGCACACGTAATACTGCTACATTCAGAAGTCAATGTCCTCTGAGACTACTGAAATTCTGGATAGGAAAGACACCTCCTGTGTTGATTGCCACTAGCTCTATTCCTGAGCCAAGACTACTGCAACCAACCAGTGATTACGTGAGAGAGAAGAGAAATTGGATAGGCTTTGGGTCATTTGTTTCTCCCTTGCACCAGTTTTGTCTCAGAGGCTCAACCATGGGCACCAGTCTGCTTCTTTCAATTTGTCGAACCTGCCCTCTCTTAGTTTCAACCAGAACGTTCCTGAGTTCCAAGTATTGTACTTGGTGCTCTGTCTTACCCCTAGGAAATGGAGTTTCCCTCCACACTCTGATGGCTAAACTATCAACAGTGTTGATGGAGGCAGCACCTTGGCTTTCAGGTCAGGATTAACTAACTCAAAATTGAGTGCCAAAGCCGCAGGGTTATTCAGTATCCAGAGTTTCAGTATGAGCCAGCCCCACTCCAAGTTTCATCAAATGCAGGCCCAAACTCCATTTGGTCCAACTTGTAAGAGGGTATCTTCCTAAGGCAGATTGATCTCAAGGTTCTCTCACGCAGGTCCTGTCCTAGGAATACTAGCCTTTTTGGTGTGCCCAGTGGTGGGTCTCTCCATGATGGACACTGAGTTTCAAGACAGATGCCTGTCCTATATTTCATGCCCTGTTTTCCAGCTGTGGACTCTCACATCCCCTCTCCTTCCAAGGTGGGTAAGGAGTGTTGTCAGCAGTCCCTTGGACTCCTGTTTAATGCAGATGTAGCAAGTCAGGTTTCAAGAACCAGCATTATACAGGACTTGTGGGGAACTTCCAGGAAGTGGGATTCATCAAATTTTGTCGAATCCTGTGTTTGAAGAGTGAAGCCTGGACTCCAGTCCTTCTCTCTCCCAATAATAGTAGGTGCCTCCCAACTTGGTGGCATGGAGCTTGCAAAAGAGTTACATGACCATCTCTTCCCCTTCAGAGTTACTCATACCGCTTTCCTTTAATTGACCTCAAACTAGACACTATGATTTCTCACATGGCTTTCATGGCTCTAATGAAGGTACTTTGGTGCATGACTACCTATTCCAGTTCATGTCTTTGGCCAGATGCTTATGAAGTGATCTGACTCTGCTGCTATCTGGCTTGTCTTCAATTTGTCAAGGGTGTGAGCATTTCACATTCTCTTGTTCATCAGAGCCAGATCATAAGTACTTTCTCCAAGATACTCAGGAATCAAACCAAAAGGCTGCCAAAGCCCCTGAACCAAGATTCTACCCCCATCAGTCTACTTGAACAGTTTCCATCCAGTTAAGAAATGACTCCCAGCTGGCTGCAACCAACGGATATCTTTCAATTGTCTATTGACCTTTCTTCTTAGCATGAATGGATAGAGCGTACAATCCTGTCTTAGAGCACTCTATTCCTTCATTTCCATGATCCCGTTTTGGTTCCCTGGTTGCTCCATTCCATTTTTCTCTCATGTATGAAATAATTATTAAGTGACTTTTCTTTCCCTGGAACAATACTGGGAATTTATTTTGATTGTGAATACAAAATCGTATTTCCCATCAGGATGGGGACAATGGCTCCATTTCTGTCAACGAAATGAGTATATTTACACAAGAGGTTCAGAGATTTCCATGATATTTCCTTTCCATCTTGCAGCGAGGGTCTCACCCTTCCTTCTTTATCCTTTCTACACACATAATACCATGAGAAACTGTCTCATAAAATCAGGCCCTCACCTGACTCCAAATCTAGCAGTGCTGTCACCTTTGACTTTCCATGCCACAGAAATGTGAGAAATCATTGCCTATTATTCAAAATTACTAACTTCTTATGTTCTTGACCCTGAATAGACCAAACTAAAAATTGGCATCAAGAGTGGGTGGAGCAGTCAACAATATCTACAATCGTGGAAATAATTTTGCAGGGAGATAAGGACATGAAAATTTGGGAGAAAATGGGAGAGCGAGTCCATTATTCCAGTCATTCAGGCAATTTTCATGAAGGCTCGCAAGGAAAGTAGAGCTGTAATGAAATCTTCAATCTATATGGAGTTAAAATGCAAGGCAGTGTTCACAGTGTTTGTAGAAGTAGGAACACTAAAACCCATTGGGATGAGGAAGCAGAGAGAAATGAATACACTGATTCTGGGAATTGTAGTGAAGGGAGTCATTGTTTAAAATGTGCATGACTAGGCCCAATGGAGTTTCTGTAGTTTCCATTTCATTGTTGTATAGAGACAGAATATAAGAACAACGAACTAAGACATTAAGTAATGTAGACCCCTGGGCAGTGTGCTGTATGTATAGCTTCCATTCTGACACGTTTACAGTTAATGAGGGAAAAGAATAATCAATTTAGGACACGGTTGTAAATTCCTTAACATGAGAAGAATAAGAAAGACTGTGAGGGAGAGAACACCAAGATTTGGATCAACAAACTTCCTTTAATAAGGGGATTCCTATGGAGAGAAGGAAGAAGGATGCTCATCATGAAGACAGTGGAAGAATGAACCCAATTGCATTCCACAGTCCCTCAGGACAGAGAACCCCATCTCAGATCATCAGAGCTACCAGGTAAATAAAGATGATCACAGCAGTTCAGTATGGGTTGATAGATATTCAGAGGCCAAGAAGAGAAAATCCTTGCTTGAACCAGTGTTTTGTGGTAGAAACGGTGTGAGGGGGCATATTGTTGTTTTATTTTGAAGGGAGAGCCAAATCCATTTGGAGATCGCCACTATCATGGGGAGTGAGAGGTCAAATATGATCCGTATATGGTTGAGTGATTGGGAGAAACAACTGTCATTACCTGAGAAAGAGTTGGGAATTATTATGAGCTCTATTTTGGTTGACCTCTCCAATTTTCTTGGTTCAAAACCCAAATGCAGTACCTCAAAGTGTGAGTGCATTTGCAGGCAGAACCATGAAAGAGGCTTGAAGCTACAATGGGACTCTTAGTCTAGGAACCTCTCAAGCATGACTGTGACTGATGTTCTCACAGGAAGACACTATGGGTCCTTGAATGGCCCAGGGATGCACAGAGAAAACCCTGTGAGGATGTAGCAGGGGTGAAGCTCTGGAAGCCCAGGAGAGTGGCCTCCGAAGAATCCAAACCTGTTGTTACCTTTCCCTTGGAGGGCTAGCCACAAAGCTGCATGAAAGTAGATTCCTCCTGTATACGCCATCTTGCCCATGGATACTTTGACAGACACAGCAAACCAGATAGGGGGCAGCAGGATGGGGAAGGTAAGAAATCCACTGATGGCATGTGAATTGTAAGGTACATAATCCATTCAGGAGCATTGCCCAGGGCTGTCACATCACCCAAAGGTCTCTAAGTTGCCTGCTCTACTCTTCCTCTTGCTTCAACCCCACTTCCTGTCAGCTCTTCCGCAATCAGTCTTTGGTTTTGTCTGGTGAGATCAGTGGTGGCATTTTTCTTTCATGAGACATTAATGTCCTGGACTCTTTGCTGACACCAGAGAAGGTCAGGAAAAGGGCCCCAGCTGAGTGATATTTGGAAACCTCACCTGCACCCTGCCCGGACGCACCAGGCCAAGGACAAGGTTGACTGCCACCAAGACTCGCATGGCAGCAGAGGCCCACACAGGGTGAGAGTGTCTGTATGCACTGACCCCTGTTCCTTCTCACCTAGCTCTCCCACCCTGAAGCTCAGCCACCAGTCTCTGTTGAGCACCATTTTCCCTCGGCATTGCTTCTCATGAGTTCTCTGCAGAAATGAGAGACTCTTATGTTTGTACATGAAAGTTTCTGCCTCTCATAGACCCTTAAGCACTCAGGCCTGTTCCCTATTCAAATCAAGAGAGAAGAATGAACAAATGCACTTTCATTCCTTTCACAATACATCCAGGACCATGCCCAGGAAAATAAGAATTACCCTCCTCACCCTGCAAGGGACAAGGGATCTGCTGCAAACCCCAATGTATAGGAAGCCTTCCCTCAGTATTTTATGCACCCCTGTAGAAGGGCCAGAGACACACTCTTGTGCAAAACATAGGACCCTGGCATCCATGCCTAACAAGAAGGCATGGCTTTAAAATTTCTCCTCATATGACCTTCCCTGTCGGACCTCCAGCTGTTCTCTCCTCTGATTACCTCCAGCCATAGATGAAAGTGATTATCACCCAAGATCTACAGAAGGTCTGAAATGATGACACAGCTGGGGATACTCATCAATGCATGTGTTGCATGAAGGGTGAGTAGGCCAGTACTACATGGGATAGAGTGGACAGCAACTGAATCGACAGGAAGCAGTGCCATACACAGTGAAATTCTGTTGGAACAAAATAATTAGTCTCCAGTTGGAAATAAAACATGAAACAAATCTTTTGCATGATAGACTAGACCCTGAATTGGAAGTTACATAAAAGTATTTTGCCAAAATGCCAAGGTGGAGAGCCAGGTATAAGATCCTGAACAAATATCTCCATATGTCACAATGCATTCAATATCAGATTCAGAAGGAGGATCTCCAATCCAAATATTGCAGAGAAAGTTCTCTGTGAAAAACAATGTGAGAAGCAGCACAGGATATGCCTGTAAAGGAAACATGAATGCACTGCAGTTGGGAGGTTGAAGTGAGCAGCCAATTGCACTGTTCAAATCCAAATTTGCACACAATGATTTCAACAATTTTGGTACTAGGGTTGAATCCAGGACCACTTTCCCACTGGCTACATGCCCAGCACTGATATTTATTTTTTATTTTGAGACACTATTGTGCTCATCTAGTTTGGGCATTGCTAATATGCTGAGGTTGGCTCCAGCCCCCAATTGTGACTGTTGAGATGTCCAAGCACGTCCAGGTTCTTGGTGTCCTGAAAAAAAAATTTAGCAAAACACACAAGAGTAGCAGAGAGAGTACATAATTAATGATGGTGAAGGTAGCACTCTGTTAAGATGAAGGGAGTGGGCCAAGTGATAGAGGGAGGCTGAAGGTGCCAATGTCTGGAAATCAGTGTCATCTCTCCTGAAGTCTGGTGGGTTTTTTCCCTATACTCACCTGATTGAAAACATTACCCCATTTTGTCCATCAGTTATCTATTGAAAAGTGAATAAAATATTGTCCCATATTCCTTCCTCACTTTCTTTAGACAACCTTATTAGAAAACTGCCTACTCCACACCCCACTGTGATCACTTTAAAAGAACAAACCTGTGGTGGAGTTCTTGTGGTGATAAGTCCTCAGTGCCAGGAGTTGTCAGGTTCATGGACATGTCTTCAACAGGGACATGATTCACTCCTTGTCCCATCCTCCAGCAGCAGGTTCCTTATACCCTGCCTCTGACATCTTGGTGCCCTGAACTCCTAATTAACATGATCACCAACCTCAGCTTCCCAAATGCTGAGTTGATAGGTTTGAGCCACTGCCCCTGGCAAAATTATTCCCAATTTCTAATAGGGTGATAGCAATGTTTCCTAGAAGAAATGAAGCTGAAAAAGCAGTGCAGAAGGGAGTGTGTGGCCCTAGGAGAGTGTGAGGCCCAAACATCTTGGTTCATCCAGGAATGGGATGTTCTCAGGGCATGCCATGAAACTCCATAGAATTTCATGGCCACATTTGATCTACTAACACTCAGGGATCTCACTACAAAGATCATGTTTTAGCCATCTGTCTCAACAGTGCAAAGCCTGCCTGATTAGAACCAGATCCACTGAATCCTGGGTAATCACTCTGGAAATGTGAAGATCAAGTGGGAGACTTAGTGCATGTAGTAGTTTAGGTTATGCATGGTGTCCAAGAGGATGACAGAGTAGAGCATGACTGGTCTGGATTTCACCAAGAATTCAGTTGAAAATCATACTCTTGTGGACACATCCATCATGTTTGATGAAGGTGGAGATGTAACAGGTTCAGGGATATTGATAATATTCATTTGTGTCAATAGTGTTGAGATAAATAAACAGCACAGCATTTAGAACACATTCATGGTATCTTAAGGAGATTCAAATTCAGGTAATGGTGAAACTTCAGTTCTAATGTCTGTGCTGAATGTGTCACCAGTTTCCTTCAACACTGTTACCCAAGTCACAGATTGTACCTTTTAGAAAGGAGACACTAAAATCCACCTGCCTGCCCCCATTTGACTGGGCAGAGGTCCCAAAGAGAAAGCAGGGATGCAAGGCACAAGGTGTCAGGTGTGAGGTCACCCAGCCTGAAGATCAAAGGCATCACTGTTCTGCTCCTCCTTATAAAAAGAGCAGTCTGGCTTCCCCCAGCACAGACATGGGAGGGGCTGCACATTCTCTTCCAAGATGCTGGTGGTCCTGCTCACAGTGGCCTTGCTGGCCCTGAACCCAGCAAGGATCTTATGTGAAGGTAAAAGACAAAGGGGATTGTAGTAATTCCTGTGGTTTAGAAGACCACACTGCAGAGTGTGAAGGCGGGGATGTGGGGAGGAAAGATTCTGAGGACAGTGCTGCAGATATCTTATGAAAAGTCTGTAAAAGTACTTATGGCCCTGATTCATGTCAGGGCTTTAGAAATTCAGGTGACATTGTAAAATTCCCGAGATTTTTCATCCAGAAACATGGCAAGGTCCATTTCACATTTGAAGATAGATCTCTTCATATTGCCATAGATGCAAGGAAGGTAGGAGACGGACACAGGGAAGCCTCCTGTGGAGATGTTCTTGTGCTGCAAGCAGACAGGCTGGAGGCTGCCTAGTGGGACAGCAGATGCAGCACAGAGGAAGGGAAATCCACACCTCAGAGCTGTGTCAGAGATGGAGATAAAGAGATTAAACTGGACTCTCTCTCTACGAGGGAGATAGATTGGAGGGCCCCAGTTTTCATTTATCCCTGTACCTATATTCACTATACAAATGAACTGTGGGCATGAGGTGTATCATTGGATGTAAGAGTTCATTGCAGTTTTCCATGCTTAGATAAGCGGGTGAATAGGATGAAAGGGTTTAAAAATTGAGGAAGTCAGAAAATGCTCAAATGCAATATTGGAACACCCAGAATACTTATCAAATATTAATCACAAGATTTTGGAGAAGCTAGTGAGAAAGATAACGGTTCACACACTTTCACCAAAGGGGAGAGTCTAACAACAGGCAGTAGCAGGCCAGTTTCTCACATCTTCCTCCTTTTTCATCAGCACCACAAAGCACAGCTCTGATTTCACTTGAGGGGTGTCCAGGTTGTGGTTGGAAGTCAGCTGACCCTGTAGGACACGAGTGAGCCCTGAGATTGGTGACTGACTTCTCACTCCATCCTCTTCTTATTTCCTAGAGGTCAGCTCTGAAGACTCTTCCTCCCTGTCAACAAGTGAGGCCCATTTCATCCTTAGTCACCCCTTCCCTCCTTTTCCTTCAGAAAGTTCATTTCTGCAATGTCTCATTAGCATCATTCTTATTGTTAGGAATCAAGGAAGGTCAGTTCCCCTAATAACATCAACAAACTACCCCTAACTTGAGTCCCAGGAACACAGCAGGAATGACATAATAAGCTTCAATGACAACAGGAATAGTTTGGTGTAGCCCAGGGGTAGATAATCCTGAGTGGTGATAGACAAATACAAATGTCCTAACTCTGACTCCTCAGTGGTAATGAGTCTCATTCAATGGTTTCCCTAAGCCCCAGTGTTCCTCCCTCCAGCTATATGACTGTTTGGCAGAATATGTGTCTGTGGCCATTGCCTGGAGCAGATAAATCTATGCCACAGGTCATGAGTGATTTGGCTGTGGGCCAACACCTTATTTCTCTATACTGTCACATTTCATCAACATGAGTCTAGGAAACTAAGAACTATGTCTTGACTCAACACCTGGCTTAGGTGTCTGACTTGGATTCATGGCAACAAGGTACAACTGGGTCCTCAGATAAGAGGGACTTTCCATGTGGACACAGTAGAAGTGAGGGAGGTTGGCCATTGAGAAACAATTTGGGAAAAAGCATCTATGTATGCCAAGGTCAGTGAGGTGCATAGTAAGAGGTTCTTCTAACATAACTCCCATGTACTCTTGTGCTGCACCCACACAGAGGTTGAGGACCCAAGCCAGAATTCCGAACAAGGCCGTCCAAAACCACCTCATGGAGGACGCCCATCCAAACCCCCTGCTCATGGTGAAGAAGAGAATGAAGATGATGATGAAGATGATGATTCCTAGCAGGTACCTCCACAAGGAGGCAATCAGAAGCCTCCTAAACCTCCTTGTCCACGACACAGCACAGACCACCCCAACAAGGAGACGAGCAGCAATAGCAGCAGCCAAATCGTCCTCCTCTTCCTGGAAACCAGCAGGGACCTCCCCCACAAGGAGGCCATCAACGTCGTCATCGCTTTGCTCCTGGAAACCAGCAGGGACCACCCCAACAAGGAGGCCACCAGAGACCACCCCAACAGGGAGGCCAGCAGCAGCAACAGCAGCAGTACCAGCAGCAGCAGAAGCCCAAAGGTCCGCTTCCTCCAGAAAACCAGCAGGGACCACCCCAACAATGAGGCCAGCAGAGACCACCCCAACAGGGAGGCCAGCAGCAGCAACAGCAGCAGCCGCAGCAGCACAGAAGCCCAAGAGTCCCCCTCTTCCTCGAAACCAGCAGGGACCACCCCAAAAAGGAGGCCAGCAGGGACCACCCCAAAAAGGAGGTCAGCAGCGTTAGCACCAGCAACAACCAGGTAACCCTCCTAGACTTGGAAACCAACAAGAACCACCCCAGTCAGAATGTAATTGGGAACTTCCTGCCTCATGTCATCCTGCAAAGTCCTGCCATCATCAGGGAATTTCTAAGTGGACAGAGTACAAATACCTCCTCAGCCTCATCTCGCCTAGTTCTTGAATTCAGTGACAGCAGACAGTTCAGCTTACTCTCCAATACAGGCCCTAACTCTTGTGCTTCTCAAAATTCAAAGTGTTAACAAATCATTGGGGAGCATGTGGTTAGGACATGGTCATGGAGCCCATTTCTAAATGTTTCTATTCAGGTATTCTTGGTAGTGTAGTATGACCCTTGTAGCTCATCGAGATAAGGCTGATCTTCAGTCATTCTGCACCAAGTACTTTTCCCAGTGCTAACTGGGAGGTGAAACTTAGTGGAGGTGGATCAGTGATTCCCCCTTGGTCCTATGTTTCCTTGTTCACTTTCAAATGATTTTCTCTTTGCTCTTTCCATCTAACAATGACAAGCCAGTATTATCTCACGCTGGGCCTCTCAGTCCATAATCCCTGCTACATGATTTCCGGTTGGTGCTCCTAAATGTATACTAGACTTTGTATATGCTTTTTGGCAAATTAATCTATTCTTGTGCTCTAAATTCCATCTGAGAAGAAACTGATGAAACTGAATCAGGCAAGCGCTTGTCATTCTGCCCACACACACATATACACTGATAGAAATCTTGATAGAAGATAGAAATCAGTAATATTTTGTGTATCCTCTTGGAGACAATTATACACATATATGCACATTACTGTATTCTACAATGGGTACTATGTATTATAAGCAGTTTGCTATGTTGCTCACATCGAGTACCATATTTTAGGACACCTTCAGGTAAGTTCATGAGATACACAGGTCATTCCACCAACTTCTTTCCTTCTCTCTTATGTTCTTTCTTCTTCTCTGTAAACACATTCTCCCTTAGTTTCTGAATGGCTTCATCTCTTACTCTCTCAAACTCCTCCTCCATTTGCATCCCCTCTGCCACCTCCTATGCTTTATTTTCAATTGTGAAGTATTCTGTGCCATTACTGTACTGATGTGTCTCTAATCAAACCCTGTAAGTTTCTTTTAACACCCCTACTCGATTGATTAATACCTGTAGTTTAGTTCAATGCTGCAGTCAGTCTCTTGGTGAAGGTAATCTTGATTATTTTCAATAACATCCCCAGAACACGTAATCTAGGAATTATCTTGTTAAATATCCATTGATACATCATAAATATACATGATATAGGGAAATGTTGTTAAAAATCCTACAGCCACACCTCCCCTTCCAGGAATAATCTTTATTACCTCAGCTTGTGAGCAACAGTGTAGAGCATGTTCAGTGCTCCCTGCCTCAGCAGAGGGAAGGTAACAGAAATCAGGAAGGGAAGGGAGGAAGAAGAAGCAGGAGACCAGAGGAGGTGGGCTCTACCCCACAGGTTTTCAGTGATGCCAGCCAAGGATTAGAAGCCTCCTGCATGTCATGTCTTCCCTACAACCTTCCCTGTTTGTCTGTTTCAGAGAGTGAATAAGAAGACGATGCCCCTTGGATTACTCTGCCATTGGAATGATATGGTCATAGTCATGCCCTCTCTAGACCAATAAAAGATTCAGCATGCATTTTCTGATTGCTGTCTCTCTTTCTGGGGTGGGAGAGTGTGACATCTGTGCCTCATGGACACCAGTGAGAACACCCTGGACCCCTCTCATGGATGCTTCCAGAGAGCTTCCCTCCCTCTTCACCCACCATTGAGGTGAAATCACTGCAGTGTTCCCAGCATTCCTTCCATTTCATGAGACAAGTATGAGCTTTACAACTATTTCACAATATATGTACTAAGACTCTTGTAATTCTCTGGAAAGAAGGAATATAGAACAACAGGGAGACATTTGCACAGACTGAGGAGTTCTACCCATTTTCACAATACTGACCCTGCTTTCCAAGGGTGTGAGTGTGGGCTCAGACTAGTTCTCCTTACAACCCAACTCTTCTCTCCTCAGTTTATCATTGCCTCAATCTCTCCCTCTCTAGATTCCCACCTTTCTTCATCCAAACTTGTGTGAATTGGGGAAATAGGCAGTAGGATCCATTTTCAGAGATATGAGAACTGGAGTCCTTCAGAATCCATTTTCAGCTTTCCTGTTTTTTTTATTTCTTCCATTGTGCACTCTTTAGATGGTCCCCAGGCATGTAGAGTAGACCTGTGGCTGATTATATTGCACTATGATGTATCAGGTGTGTGGCAATTTCATACATTTCCCTGAACACATAACAATCACATACACTTATAAAACTCTACAAAGGTGAAATGTCATCTTTTTTCCCATGCATTTATAACATACTGAAATATCATAAGTATTTTATGTATTTATTTATTTTATCTATCTATGCATTATTTAATGTTGGTCTTGCTATGTTGGTGAGGCTCACCTTGAACTCACACTCTTCCTACTTCATATTCCCAAGTAGCCGGGATTAACAATGTGGGGCTCCATGCCCTGTCGATCCTAATTGATTTAATCCTCCCACCAGGTTTTTTGTTTTTTTAAGAGAAAATAACAAGATATTCCCAAGTCCTCTGGAATCACTATCAATTCTCCAAAGTACAAAAGGGCTTGAGTGCGTGTTTGATTTTTGGAAGAGTTCAACCATAGCCAAAGGTTTACAAATAATGGAATAAATAGCATTACACCTCAATTTCAAGCAATCCCAAAGTGCCCAAATATTATGCAAACACATTGGGTGAAGGATTTGTAAGGTGAAAATGGATGTATTGTAGTATTGAGGAGACTCACGTTTCTTAAGCATCAAGGCTCTCAAAGAACAGGACATGATGCATATGGAAAATATCTTGATGAAAGGAAATCTTTACTTCCTTGGCTATTTGCACAAAAGAAAAGGAATTCCCTTTACCATTAAAGGTCAGTATTCAGAGAGAACTTGAACAATTCAAAGATTTCAAATCTGTTGCTTTTTTTCTTCCAATGTCCATATGATATTGGAAGTATAAACCAGTTTAAACCATAACTTTTGAATAAATGTATCCAAATCTTACCAGATTATTAACACGTGATCTCTTTTTCAATATTTTCAATCCAGAAACCTTCTATGACTTTCTAGAATCTATTCAGATTTTGTCCTGTAGCTTTTGTTTTCCTGTTGTGAACCAACTGAGTAATTCTAATTTGGCACAAAAATTACTCTCATTTGTCTTCACCAAAACAAATCTCTCATAACCCATGACTTCACTTGTTGGAAACATGATTTAGTTTTCTCATATGCAGGAGTGTTATTTTCCATATTTTGAGTTCTGGGCTTAGTTCCTTTGACTTTATAAAGCTCTGTTTAGTCCTACTAGAATTATTTAATGTGCCACAGAATGGAATTATTATTACATTGACTAGTGGCTCATTTTTATGTAATAAGTCAAGAGAAGATATATTTCTGTGTGCAATTCGCAAATAATATTATTTAATGTTGCCTAATTTCTTAATGATCCAGATATTACTAAATATACTTGTAAGTGTTAAAGACATAAAGGTCTGAGCATTGGAAAACAATTTAAGAGACATTTTATGAATGCAAAATGGCTGAATACTTTTATACACTTTCATCTTTCTTGCACATTTTCATTTGTTATCAACAATAATGTTTAGATTACTCATGAAAATTTCATCCTGCATGACCAAGGTAGCCATCAGCTCGTGTGAATTCTGTGTACTGTATTAACGTGTCAGGCAGTCCTCATCAGAGTGAGACTCTAGTAGCAGTTAAATACCTGGATTCTTGTTGCTTTAATTTCCATCCATGAGAATTAAGTTATTGGTTGTCCACTTTTCCCTGAGCATAAACTTATTTCCATTCTTAGATAACAAGCATGTTAGTGTTTCCTGACATGAGGGGATGTCTTTCACACTGAATTTTTACAACTTCCTCTGAGGAAAAGAAGGAAGTTGAAAAAGTTTGTTTATATTTTACTCTGATGTCAACCTCTGTGATGACAGAAGTCTAGAGTTCCTTTCAATAAAGAATGACTCTTCTTTTTTTGAACAGGAAGCAGGAAGTCAAAGAGAATGCTGCTTCTGCCTTTTCATGATTGTCCTCAAATAGCATTTCTGTGAAAGCATATTTGGGGGTGAATGTGGATGTCACCTTTCCATCCCTGGGATAGAATTACCTGACAACAAGAGTTTAAAGGAGGAAAGTTGATTTTGACTCTCAGTTTCAGAGTTTCAGTTTTTGGATAGCCAATTGCCTTCCTCTGGACCCAAGGCTATGCAGAGCATCAGGACAGAAGGGAATGCGAGAGGAAGCTACTCAGCTACTGGCTGCTGACCAAGAGAGAAAGATAGCACAAGGAGGCAGGGACAAAATTTATCATCCCCAAGGCATGATGCCACTGGCCCACCTCCTCCAGGCATGCCTCTCCTGCCTGCAGTTGCCACCCATATTCCATTCAAATGATTAATTCATTAGGTTAATCCACTAATTTGGTCACAGCTATTGGGATCTATTCATTTCACTTCCCACATTCACATGAGGGTTTTTGGGTGACATCTTATATCCAAGCCATGACATTCCATTCCTGGCCCCACAAAGATCATCTTCATCTCACAGTACAAAATGCCATTAGTCCATCTCCAAGGTCCCCATACTTTAACATTTTAACATTGCCCAAAAGTCCAAGTCCAAAGTCACCTGTAAGACTCAAGGGAACCTTTGGACTTTGAGAACCCCTGGTTTGGAGCAATACAGGTATTTTGGATTACACAGAGGGGAGTGAGGGGAGGGGACAAGGTTTGCATGTAGGAAGGATGCATGAATGAATCAGGCATTATTGCCCCATGTACCTAGATGATTACACAACCATTGTCTTTCTACAACATGGACAACCAGAAGCATGAAAAGTTATACTCCATTTATGTATGATAAGTCAAAATGCATTCTACTGGCACGTGTAGGTAATTAGAACAAATTTTCAAAACAGGAAAAATAATATAACAGCCAGCCATGGTGGCACATGCTTCTCATTCCAGTGACTTGGGAGGTGAGACAGATAGATGGCAAGTTCCAGGTCATTCTAAGCAACTTAACAAAGACCTAGCAACCTAGAATGATGTCAAAATACAAAAACAAAAGGTTCATGTCTTTGGCCAGATGTGATGAAATGACCTGACTCTGCTGCTACCTGGCTTGTGTCAATTTGTCAAGGGTGTGAGCATTTCACATTCCCTTGTTTAGCAGAGCCAGATCTTAAGTTGGTTTTCCAATATACTCAGGAATCAAACCAAAAGGCTGCCCAACTTTGTGACTCTTTTTTTAATTTACTTATTGATTCATTGAACACAAATGGAGTACAGCTATTGTTTCTCTGACAAAGTAGAGTCACACCATCTGTGCATTCATACATGTACACAGGGCAATGGTGTCTCTCACACATTCTGTTATTTTTCTTACCCCCCCCACACTCCCACCCCACCCCTCCCTTCCCTCTATGCTATCTATCCTTCACACAGTTGAGCCAGGCACAGCTGTAATCCCAGTGCTAGGGAAGCTGAAACAGGAGGATTTGAGTTCAAAGCCAGCTTCAGCAACTTAGTGAGGCCCTAAGCAATTTAGTGAGACTCTGTCTCAAAATAAAAAATAAAAAGAGTTGGGATGTGTCTCCATGGTCAAGTACTCCTGAGTTCAATCCCTGATATAAAAAAATAAAAAATGTCACACAGTTGAGTTCCAGAACCTGAATCTGAATCCAGGCTCTCAGCATTCTTTTTCTTGGTCATTATAGCACACAACTCTCTTGGGCAATACAAGCAACATCGTATAGGTCCCCAAAGAAATGTGTTGTGATCTACCTTTAAACTAGATAGACAGATATGTGTGTTCACAATGTAACATTGTTTAAATGGTAATCATATCACAATTCTGAAGTAACCATACTTTAAATGGATCAAGATAGTTGGCTTTGCTTTGTTATAATTAGAACTTATGTAAGCCATATGGCTAAATCAAATTTAATAGAAAAATTGGAGAGGTGATATTTTTTAAATAACATTTTTATTTTGAAAAAAAAAAAAAAAGGCTGTCCAAAGCCCCTGAACCAAGATTCTGCCCCTATCAGTCTATTGGAACAGTTTCCATCCAGGTAAGCAATGGCTCCCAGCTGCTGCAATCAACGGATATCTTTCAATTGTCTTTTGACCTTGCTTCTCAGCATGAATGGATAGAACTGACAATCCTGTCTTTCTTAGAGCACTCTCTTCCTTCATTTCCATGATCCCATTTTGGTTCCCTGGTTGCTCCATTCCATTTTTCTCTCATGTATTTTATAATTATTAAGTGACTTTTTTCCTTCTGGAACGATACTGGGAATTTATTTTTGATTTTGAATACAAAACCATATTCCCCATCAGGAAGCAGGTAATGGCTCCATCTTTGTCAATGAAATGAGTGCATTTACAAAGGAAACTTAGAAGATTTTCATGATTTTTTTTCCCTCCTGTATGTGGTTCTCACCATTCCTCCTTTGCCTTTTCTCCACACATGACACCAAGAGAAACTGTCTTATAATAAAGGGGTATCTCCTGACTCCATATCTAGCAGTAGTATCACATTTGATTATCCATGCCACAGAAATGTGAGAAATAATTTCATATTATTTAAAATTACCAAATTCTTATGTTCTTGACCCTGAATTGACCAAGCCAAAAATTGGCACCAAAAGTGGGATGGAGCTGTCAACAATATCTAAAACCGTGGAAATAGTTTTGCAGAGAGGTAATGGCAGGATGAGTTTGGAAGAAAATGGAAGAAAAAGTCCATTATTCCAGAGTCATTCAGGCAATTTTCAAGAGGGCTCAGAAAGAAAGTAGAAATTTGTAATGAAATCTTCAATGTATATGGTGTTAAAATGGAAGGCAGTGTTCACAATGTTTGTAGAAGTAGAAACAGTAAAACAAATTGTGATAAGGAAGCAGAGAGAAATGAATAATGTAATTCTGGGAACTGTAGCCAAGGGGGTCATTGTTTAACATGTGAACGACTTGGCCCAATGGAGATTCTGTAGTTTCCATTTCATTGTTGTATTAAGACAGAAAATAAGAGCAATGAACTGAGACATTAAGTAATGTAGACCCCTGGGCAGTGTGCTGTACGTATAGCTTACACTCTGACAACTTTACAGTTAATGAGGGAAAAGAATAATCAATTTAGGACACAGTTAATCATTTAAAGGGAAGCATAGCTTCAGCAGCTGTAAATTCCTTAACTTCTAAAGAATAAGAAAGACCGTGAGGGAGAAAACACCAAGAGTTGCATCAGCAAACTTCCTTTGATCAGGAGATTTCTAGGGAGAGAAGGAAGAAGGAGGCTCTTCATGAAGACAGTGAGAGAATGAACCCAACTGCATTCCACAGTCCCTCAGTGCTGAAAACCCCATCTCAGATCATCGGAGCTACCAGGTAAATAATGATGATCACAGCAATTCAGTATGGGTTGGTAGATATTCAGAGGCCAAGAAAAGAAAATCATTGCTTGATCCAGAGTTCTGTGGTAGAAATAGTGGGAGTGATCATACTATGGTTTTATTTTGAAGGGAGAGCCAATTCCATTTGGAGATGGGCAATATCTTGGGGAGTGAGAAATCAAATATGATCCCTATATGGTTGAATGATTGGGAGAAACAACTGTCATTACCTGAGAAATTATTGGGAAATATTACGAGCTCTATTTTGGTTGACCTCTCCAATTTCCTTTGTTCAAAATCTAAATGCAGTTCCTCAAAGTATGAGTGCATTTGTAGGCAGGGCCATGAAAGAGGGTTGAAGTTATAATGGGATTCTTAGTCTAGGAACCTCTCAAGCATTACTGTGACTGATGTCCTCACAGGAAGACACTATGGATACTTGAATGACCCAGGGATGCACAGAGAAAACTCTGTGAGGATGTAGCAGGGGGTGAAGCTCTGGAAGCCCAGGAGAGTGGCCTCTGAAGAATCCAAACCTGCTGTTACCCTTCCCTTGGAGGGCCAGCCACAAAGCTGCATGAAGGCAGATTCCCTGTATATATGCCATCTTGCCCATGGACACTTTGACAGACACAGCAATCCAGATAGGGGGCAGTAGGATGGGAAAGTTAAGAAATCTACTGGTGGCATGTGAAGTGCAAGGTACATAATCCATTCAGGAGCATTGCCCAGGGCTGTCAAATCACCCAAAGGTCTCTAAGCTGCCTAGTGTACTCTTCTTGCTCATGCTTTAACCCCACTTCCTGTCAGCTCTTCCACAATCAATCTTTGGTTTTGTCTGGTGAGATCAGTGGTGGCATTTTTCTTTCATGAGACATTAATGTCCTGAACACTTTGCTGACACCAGAGAAGGTTAGGAAAAGGGCCCCAGCTGAGTGATATTTGGAAAACTTACCTGCACCCTGCCAGGACCCACCAGGCCAAGGACAAGGTTGACTGTCACAAGGCTGCCACCTCCGCAGAGGCCACTCAGAGTAAGCATGTCTGCCATGCACTGGCCCCTGCTCCTTCTCACCTACCTCTCCTTCCCTGAAGCTCAGCCACCAGCCACTGATGGGCATCACTCCTTCAGCATTCCTTCTCATGAATTCTCTGCAGAAATGAGAGACTCTCATGTTTGTACATGGAAGTTTCTGCTTCTCATAGGCCCTTAAACACTCAGGACTGTTCCCTATTCAAATCAAGAGAGAAGAATGAACAAATGTATTTTCGTTTCCTTTCAGAATACATCCATGACCATGCCCAGGAAAATAACCATCAGCCTACTCACCCTGCAAGGGTTACACTATCTGCAGCAAACCCCTATGTTTAGAAGGTCTCTCCGCAGTATTATATCTGCACCCCTGTAGGAAGGGACAGACTGAAACCCTTGTGCAAAACACAGGAGCCAGTCATCCATGCTGGTCAAGAGGACATGGCTTTAGGATTTCTTGTCATGTGTCTTTCTCTCTGTCTTACATCCAACCATCATCTCCTCCAATTACCACCAGCTATAGACAAAAACCAATAATCACCAAAAACCTATAGAAAGTTTGAAATGATGACACAGCTGGGTATACTGATCATTGTAGGTTTTTCATGAAAGGGGAGCAAGCCAGTACTAGATGGAACAGAGTGGACAACAACTGAATAAACAGGAAGCAATGCCATACCCAGAACCTACTGGAGCATAATAATTTATCTCCAATTGGAAATAAAACATGAAACAAATCTCTTGCAGGATAGAATACACCATGATTTGGAAGTTATACAAAAGCATTCTTCCAAATGCCAGTGGAAAAATCAAGATATATAAATATAGGGTTGATTCACATTGAGAACACAAAATATCCACTATCTGATTTAGAAGAGTAGGAGGACTGCCAATCAGACTATTGCAAAAATGTTCTCTGTTGAAGACCAATGTGAGAAAGCAGCACAGAATGTGACTAAATAAAACATGAATGCAAGTATTTAGGAGATTGAATAGAGCAGCAGATTGCATTATTCACATGCATAATTGTGTGCTTTTTTTAAAGTTTTGGTATTAGGGATTGATCTCAGATGCATTTTACCACTGGGCCACATCACCAAGTCCTTTTTATTTTTTACTTTGAAACAGTATCTTGCTTAGCTGCTTTGTGAATTGCTAAGTTGCAGAGACTGGCCTCCAACCTGCAATTGCCCTACTTCAGCTTCCCAAATTGCTGGGGTGACAGGTTTGATCCTCCACCCCTGGCAAACTTATGTCCAATGTGTAATGGGGGTGATAGCAATGTTCCCTAGAAGAAATAATGCTGAAAATACATGTTGTAGACTACAGTGCAAAACAGAAGGTGTCTAACAGCGTCTGAGGTCCAAAACATCTTGTTTCATCCAGGAACTGGGTATTCATGTGGCATGCCATGAAAATCCAGGGGGTTTTGAGGCTATATTGATTTACTAACTAAGAGAATGTTTTAACCATCTATTTCTACAATGCCTGACTAAGGTCACAACCACTGAATACTGGGAAATCTCTATGGATCTGTGAAGACTGGAGAGTGAAATATAGTACATTTAATGGTTTAGGACTTGTATCCGAAAGATTACAGAGATGAGCATGAGTGGTCTGGATTTCACCAAATATTTAGTGTAATTACATACAGTTTTGGACACATTCATCATGTTAGATATGGTTGGGGATATGAAAATTTCAGAGATAATGACCATATTCATTTTTGGCAGTAGGATGAGTGTTGACATAAGTAAGCACACACAAAAAAGAATGAAAGACCTTGCAGAAACAGCCCAGTATTTAGCATGGATTCATGGTATCATTGAAATTGAGATAATGATGGAAATTTAGCTCTCATGTCTGTGCTGAATATATACCAGTTTCTTTCAACACTGTTGCCCAAGTCACTGGCTGTACCTTTTAGAAAGGAGACTCTGCAACCTCCTATCCATCCTATTCTGCTGGGCTGAGATCCCAAAGAGAAAGCAGGAATGCAAGGCATAATGTGTCAGATGTGATGTCACCCAGCATGGAGATCAAAGGCACCACTGTTCTACTCCTCCTTAGAAGGGAGTTCCCAGGCTTCCCTCAGCACAGACTTGGGAGCAACTGCAGAGCCTCCTCCAAGATGCTGGTGGTCCTGCTCACAGTGGCCTTACTGGCCCTTAGCCCAGCTCACAGCTCAAGTGAAGGCATTTTGAAATGCTGCTGGTGGTGATAGGGGGCTGTGATTTGTTTCTGCTTACAACCTACGAGACCACAGTGCAGAAAGGGAGATGAGGAAGGAAGGGAGGAGATGTGAAGAAACAGTAGACTTACATCCTCATTCTACAGCCAGTATATCAGTTATATTTTATTTATGGGATCACCATAAAACATTTTGACCAGAGGAATGACAAGGTGAGTTTGGATTTGTAGGCTAACCTCTGTGTGCTGTGAAGGACAGAATGGTAGATTTCAAGACTGAACAGGACTGTCCAGTTGTGAAGACAGCATCATAATCAAAGTAGAAGTGGGTTCCAGCAACCCTGCCACATAGAGACTCAGGAGAGGAGAAGAAAGCACACACACATCCGAGATGCCTCAGGTGGAGAATTGTACAGTAGTTTGACTTTATCCACACAGGAAGATAGAAATATCAGGGCCCTATTTTCACATTTTACTCTCAATTGCATTCAATATTTTCATATGCTGTAAATAGTGTATGTGACCTCCGCCCAAACGATGGCTGCTGGTTTTCCTTAACAGGAAAGAATGTGAATATCAGCAAAAGATTTAATAAGAAAGGGTAAAATAATGAAAAAATGAGATTTTCAAATTCCCAAAATACTTAACATATGTAAGCAGCAAGATCTAAAGAATTCTATGGAGGGCAAAATTTTTGTTTGGTTTGGTTTTTATTACTTTTTTGTTTAGTTCAAAACATGTGGTTGAGACTCAGCATGGCAAACACCAGCCATTGCATTGTGGTCTCCTCTGCTGCCCACAATCACCTAGACTGACTGACTATTTCACTAGGGGGTGCACAGGTTGTGGTTGGAGGTCACCTTTCCCTGTGGGATACCTGTGATCCCTGAGAATGGGGACAAACTTTTCACTTCATCTTTTGCTTCATTTCTTAGAATTTACCTATGAAGATTCTTCTTCCCTGGAATCAGGTAAGATCCAATTCATCCTCAACTTTCCTTTTGTTTTCCTCAGGAATGTTTCAATTTTCCAAAATCATGTTATAATCATTTTTGTTTTGGGCAATTACTGAATGCTACTTCTCCCAAAGACATAGAAGAACTTCACCCAACCTAAATTCCGGAGCTCATTTGCAGGATCAACAGCTTGAATAACAGGGATCCCTGGCTTCCATGACAAGACTAGGCTGCCTGCTCTCCCGGGCAGAAATGACTGTAGAGAGATGATGCATGAATGGGAAGGGTCCTAATTCTCGCTTCTCTCTGCTGTTGAGAGTCACTCAGCAGCTTTACTCTTCCTCAATGGTCCTCTCTAGCACTGTAGAGTATCAGGATGAAATGAGCAGAAGTAAGCATCTGTATTCTTTTGCTCTGTTTTTATATGTTCTGCTGTGTCCTGGAAACTGAAAACTTCTTCCACACTGTTTAGTGAATCTTTAGGGTCATCACTTGTCTTTTCTTCTGTATCAGTATTTCTCCATGTGGGTCTTGGGCCATGAACAACTAGTCTAGTGTTTCAGTACAGGGCACAGGTGAAAAGATTTGGATTCAATGGTCAGTCACTTATTATTGTGTCCCAAAACATAACTAGCCACATAATTCACATCCATAATCCTTTCATTTTGTTTCTCTTCTGACTGGGATGGTAAGGTATTCAAGAGATAGTTGTTTTTGTTGTTGCTGTTGTTTTCAAACTTAAGGACAAACACTTGTTCTTGAAACTAAATATGAGATGTTCCATATGAAAGTACACTGGTAAAGAGGAGCTCTTCATGAGGAGGGAGAGGACATAAGGAAGGCTGGCAGCTTATAGGAACTTTCGGGATAAAAGAGTGTGTGTGGTAAGATCAGACTTGTAAATAGTAAGGAATAAGGAGAATTTTCCACCACTAAATTCATCTATTCTTAACTATATCCAAACAGATGCTGAGGACCAAAACCAGGTCTGCCACCATTCTACCTCTCCATCTCCCTCACCAAAACCACAATCATAATTTCTGACATCTTTTTAGAAATTTTTATGCATCTATAAGCACATCATCCTTTTTACTACAAATGATAGTAAAAATGATATACGTATCTGTATGTTGCTCATTTCAAGTGGCATACTTTTTTAATATTTATTCCCTAATCAGTTTGTATTGATATACAGATAGTGCCTTCCTTCCTCTCTTCCTTCCTTTTTTTCCATTTCTCCTTCCTTCCATTTTCTTTCTTCTTCTTTTTTGATCCTCTATTCTTTTGGATCTTCCTTTCCTAATTTTATTGTCTCTTTATCTCCTTCTCTTTTTCTTACTTTCTTCTTCCACTTTTAATATCTTGCAATTGCATCATATTCCAGTGTGCAAATTTGTCATAATGTTTATGAAATTTTGATTTTAAACATTTAGTTTACTTCAACTTCTCTATTAAATTTTGCAATGACTATTTTTGAAGATATAGAATTGACCATTTTCAATAGAAACCCAAAGACAAACAAACTAAGAATAATTATCACTTCCTCATCTTACAAGCAAAAATGACAGGCTCTAAATGTGCTAGGTGTCTAACAAGAAAGAATAATGAAATTAGGAGGGAATGGGGGAAGGGCAAGGGGAAGAGGAAGAGGACGTGGGTTGTCACCTGCCTCACTTGAGTGATATCTACAAGTGATTATCAGTCGTCTGCCATATCAATTCTCCCCTGAAACCTTCCATGCTTATTTGTTTCAGACACCAAAAGAGAAGATGATGCCCTTCAGAGTGTCATGCTATTGGAATAATTCGGTCATCACTGTGTCTTTAATAGCCAAATAAAACAATCAGTATGCCATTTCCAATTTCTGTCTCTGCTTCTGGGGACTGGACAGTCTGGTGTTTGGACATTATGGACACAATGTAAGAAAAACTAGGATCTGTTCCCATGGGTGCTTCCAACAAGCTTCCCACCTCCTCCATCCACATGTCAGCTGCCTTGGATTCTATAGGAAAAATATCATTTTAAAAATTATTTTCAGAATATAATTTTTGAGAAACAAGGAACATATAATGAAGTTAGGAAAGGTACATGGGCTGAAAAATTCTTGAAATTTCCAAAACAATTCAATCAAATTTGGGGGACACAGATGTGGTTGTATTTTGATTTTTCCTTGAATACACTCTTCTCTTTCCCCTTTTGTCATTACTCCATCCTCATCTATGACTTCTACCATTCTTGATCCAAATAAAGACTGGTGAATTTTACAAAAGACACAGACTGAGGTGTTTTAAGGAGTATGGAATTTGGAGTCCTTCAAATCTGATTTTAAGATCTATCTTCTATCTTAAAAGCTTTGGACACCCAGTAAGCTGATATGATAACCAAAATCATGAATGATAACATCATAGAAGACCATGTTAGATTGCATAAATTTCATACAATTTCCAAGATACTTATTAATCATATTTATACACAGCCATGGAGAATATTGGTTGGTAGAATGTTAATTAGGAAAGAGAGAAGCATTGCCTGAACCAGGGTTTAGAGTAGAGATTATGCAAGCGGTCACATTTGGGATGTACTTGGAATGTAAAGTCAACTGGATTTGGAAATGCAAAGTGTCTTTGGAGTAAAGAACAAAAAGAGACTCCTATGTTTTTAAATAATTTAGTGAAACAATTGTCATTAACTGAAAAAGCATTGGGAGATATTATGAGCTGTATTTTCTCTCCTCAGAGTTCTCTGTTAAAGCCCTAATCCCACAATCTCAGAAATGACTGTATTTGGAGATAGAGCCTTTAAATAAATTCTTAAACTAAAATGAGACTGTTCATGTTGATCCTAATCTGAGATGACAGGGGTCCTCATAAGAAAAAGCTGTTAGGTCGCACTGAGGGATAGCTGGGATGCATGTGCACAGGAATCCCCACCTGAGCACACTGCATGGAGGTGACTGATGCAATGGGAGCCAAGTAGAGGCCACTGAAGAAACCAAACCTGGCATCACCTGAGTCTTGGACTTCTAGCTCCAAACTGTGTGAAAACAAAATTTTGCTGTTAATTTTATTCAGTCTCAAGACTTTTTCAGTGTTTGTTTTTATTAATGCATTCTAGTTATATATAATATTGGGGCTCATTTTGACATAATCATATATGCATGTGTATAGATATTCAGATATATGTAAAGGTGAAATTCACTGTGATATTTTCATGTATGTTTACAGCATATTTGGTCAGTTCCATTCCACAGTTCTTCCTTTTTCCCTTCCTTGTTTCCTCCCCTTTATGCTCTTCCTTTACTCCACTGTTCTCCCTTCTATTTCCATAGGGTACCCCACACCTGCTTTTCTTCTCTCTTTTTTTACTTATTTTGTTCTAGCATCTGCATATGAGTGAAGACATTTAACCCTTGACTTTCTGAGTCTGGCTTATTTCACTTAGTGAAATAAGTTCTCTAGTTCTTAGTTTCCCAAGTTCCAATCATTTACCAGCAATTGTCATAATTTCATTTTTTTTTCATGAGTGAATAAAATTCCATTGTGTGTGTGTGTGTTTGTGTCATCACATTTTTTTTAAATGCATTCATCTGTTGGTGGGCACCTGGGCAGGTTCCATAACTTGACTATTGTGAATGGCACTGCTATAAGCATTGATGTGGTTGTGTCACTATAGTACAATAATTTTAGTTCTCTCGGGTAAATATCAAGGAGTGAGATGGTTGAGTCATAAGGTGGTTCCATTCCTAGTTTTTTAAGGAATCTCCATACTGTTTTCCGAAGTGGTTGTACTTGTTTATAGTTCGATCAACAATTTATGAGTGCACCTTTTTCTCTACATCCTCTCCAGCATTCATTATTATTTCTATTCTTGATGATTTCCATTCTAATGAGTGAGATGAAATCTTAATGCAGTTTATATTTGCATTTCCCCGACTGCTAAGGATAATGAACATTTTCTCATAATTTGTTGGGCATTTATATTTCTTTTTTTTCATATAAATTATCTTTTATTTCCATAGGATACAAAAGGTATAAATATGACTTATGTAAAACCAATCACCTGCACACTCAAGCAGAAAGTACATGAAACTGGAATCCATAGCTTTCTGAGCCAGAGAGTAGGAAGAAGTAGGATCAAATCCAGTCGCCCCACCACAGGTCCTCCATTCCCAGACACTGTTATCCTAGGACTGGAAGTAAGTGGACAACTTTCTGTTTTGACAAGGGTGACTTGTTAGATGGCACAGTAGTGACAGAGGTATGCAGGCTTTTGGGCACTTTTATAAATGAGCCACTTGATGGGAAGCATGCCCCGAGGTGGAAACCAGTCATGTCAAAACAAGCACGCAGACTTGCCAGCAGGGATGAGCACAGGATCTTATCTCCTGGATCTCTTCCCTTTATGTGGCTGCTTAATGTGGAGAAAGGAGAAACAGGAAGCAGGGACAGAGGGAGGGAAATATCACAAAGCCTTGGCCAGACCAGATTCCTTGCCCCATGCTGGCAAACAGCTCAGTGCCCACAGGCTTGGGAGTTGAATGCACAATGTAGAACTCAGAGAGTTTTTGGATTCTCAAGTTCAGATACACTGTGGTACCCTTGAATTTGTGTAAGAATCATCATTTGCTGGGAAGTACTCATAATCTAAAAGACTTTCTTCTTTTGATAAATGTCTGTTTAGTTCTTTTGCCCATTTATTGAGTTATTTGGATTTTTGTTGTTGTTTCTTGAGTTCTTTATATATTCTGAATATTAATCCCCTATTGGAAGTAGCTGGCAAAGATTTTCTGCCTTTCTGTTTCTTCTCTTCATTCTCTTAATTGTTTCCTTTGCTGTGAAGAAGGTTTTAATTAGATGCCACTGTACTTGATGAGTCTTAATTTTATTTCTTGAGGTTTAAGGGTCTTGTAAAGAAAGTCAGTATTGAGCCTAAGTTTCCTTCTATCAGTTGCAAAGTTTCTGGTCTAATTACTAGGTCTTTGAGCCATTTGGAGGTGACTTTCATGAAGGACAAAAGAAATCTAGTTTCATTTTTCTCCATATGGATATTCAATTTTCCTAGCCCCATTTGTTAAAAAAAAAATGCTATCTTTCTGTAGCAGAAAGGGGCCAGGAAGGGGTAGAAAGGGAGGGGGGAAGTGCTGAGGAGGGATATTGGCCAAATTGTTACATTATGAACATATACAAATATGTAATAACAAATTCATCATTATGTACAACTATAATGCACCTATTAAAAATGTGGAAAGAAAGAAAAGGCTAACTTTTCATTCTGGAAATTTATTAGGCTCTCATAGAAAACCAATATGAGATAAAAGAAGAATTAAGACATGGAAATCAATAATTCTACTGATGACAGCTAAGTTTAACATACATATCCAAGGCAAGTGGGTTGCTTGAAGTCTCTAACTCACTGTAAGGTACCTCACCTGCCTGCCAAGGTATTACTGGTTGTTTCAACCCCACCCTTCCTGCTGGACAGACTTCCTTGTTGAATCTTCCTTAACCACTGTTTTGGTTGTGTACAGTGGGTTTGTAAGTGATGTTTTTCTTTCACAATACACTAATCTCTTTCACTCATCGCTGATATTGGAGAAGGTCAGGAAAAGTAATACTTGGAAGAATTACAAAACCAGTGAAGAATTGTAAGTTCATTTATATTCCCTTTTAGAGTAATTCAGGGTTATGCCAAGGGAAAAATACCATCAGCCTGATCACCTTCAAGGTCACATCTGCAACAAACCTCATGTTTAGGAAGCCTTCCTAAAAATGGTCTAAAATAGTCCTAAAATAGGAGGTACCTTTCACAGACATGCATGTGCACAGCACATTACCTAATCGTTCACACTGGATAGGGATTTGTCTTCAGGGTTTCCAGTCCCATGGCCCTCCCTGCCTTACATCTAACCAAACTCTCCTCAATTAACTACCAGCCCTGTAATAAGCTGAACAATCATATAAGACATGCAACTGACTTAATAATTGATGTCAATTTTTCTTGAAAAAGGATGTTCAGGTAACTGCTAGATAGAATAGAATGAGCAACAGGTGAAAGGAGGCCAAGTAATGCAGTTTCCCAGAGAAGACTTGGTGGAAACACAATAGCTTATTACCAAACTTTGAAATAAAAATGAAACAAAACTAGTGAAAACTGGAATAGATCCTAAAATGGAATAAATGCATAAATAAAGGTATTTATCATTTAAATGAAAGTATTCTTTTATATAAATAATAGAATTCTTCCAATATGAAAGAGTAAAAGCCAGATGAAAGATGAGAAATAAATAAATAGAATGAGGGTTGGTTCAGTACATAAAGCTATCAGATTCAGAAGAGGAATGGGAAGAATCAGCAACAGTATATTGCAGACAAATTTTCTCTATGGTGGAGGCCAACCTGAGAAAACAACAGAGTATGAATGTAAATCAGAACACAAACATAAAACAATGAAGACTTTTATAATGATAACACACTTCCTTACTCAAGTGCATAATTGGGGCCAGTGAATTATCAGTGTGGGCAATTGACAAGGTTTCTTGGGAGAAATAAGGCCCCAAATCATCTTACAGAACATTAAGCAAACAGAAGTCGAAGGAAGTCGGAAACACCTGAAATATTATGGTTCATAGGAGCTATGTGCTCATGTTGCTCTGCTGTGGAAATCCCATAGGGCTTCTGTGGCCATTTTTGCTAATAAACTCCAAGGATATTAACAAGAACAGAATAATTTAAACTATTTATGTCTAAAATACCGAGGGCTCCTAACGAGAACCAGATCCAGTGATGCCTGGACAATGTTTCTGGTCTCTATAGGCTGAGGGTCAATGTTTAGTTATCATTTGTCAATGTGATATCCTAAGCCAGTACAACATTGAGCTGCAATGACCCCAAATCATCAAAACTTCAGCTAAATACTATATGCAAGGGGACATGAACATCAAAATTGATGGAATTTGGGCTATGATAATATTCAAAGATGTTGACCATCTTCTTTGTTAGCTATAGGATCAGTGCTGACAAAACATACACAATATGCACAATCCAACCCCCTTGCCTTCCCCACCCCCTTGCAACACACAGAACACACAGTGTAGAACTGAATTATAGTCTTGTCAAATGGACTGAAGTTCATATAGAGAGGGAACTTCATTTCTAATATCTGGGCTGATTACTTGGGCAATGTACCTTCAACATTGTTGTCCATGTTACAAGTTTAGGGTAAACTCCTTCCCACCCCATACTGCTGGGTCTAAATCCCAAGAGAAATCAGGAAAGCAAGCCATAATAGTGTGCCAGGTGTGAGGTCACCCAGCATGGAGCTCAAAGGCACCACTGCTCTGCTCCTCCTTATAAAGGGAGCCTCTGGCTTTCCACAGCACAGATGTGGGAGTAACTTCAGATCCTCATCCAAGATGCTGGTGGTCCTGCTTACAGTGGCCTTGCTGGCCCTGAGCCCAGCTCAGAGCTCAAATGAAGGTATAAGAAAGCAAGTATTATGATCCTCAGGGTTTAAGAGACAACATTGCAGAGACAAGAGGGGGAGGGAGGATAGAAGTTAAGGTGAAAAAAGGAACTTCAGATTTCTTGGGACAAAGGTAAGAACAGTAAGTCCTCATTCTAGATCAATGCTTTAAATATTATTTTAGGTACAACTGTAACTCCATAAAAGTTGTTAACCAGAGAAATAACAAGGTATGTTTTTCATTAATAGAAAAATCTGTGTTGTGGAGGATGCATGTGAAGATGGGAAGGCTGGTACAGGGCAGTCCAGTTGTGAAGATGGTATCACACTCAAAGCAGACAGTGGGTGTCAGCAGCCATGCTGTACAGTGGATGCAGGACAGAGGAAGGAGGAACACATGGATCAAAGCTATGTCAGAGACAGGGGATCTCACAATACATTTGAATTTCCCCACTTTCTAGTCAGAGAGAGACCTTACTTCCCAATTTCCTCATTTTCTGATACACGTTCATTATTTCAAAGCATCGTGAGAACCGTGTGGAACATTGTACCCAAATGTGTGCTGCTGGTTTCCCTCTGTTGAGAAAGCATGTAACTGTTAGCAAAAGATTTAATGAAGGAAAAGTGGAAAAGAATACTAAAATGTGACATTGAAACACCCAGAGCACTGATCCTAAATTATGAGTAAGGTTTGAGGGACTCTAGAGAGGTCAAAACAGGTGTGTGTTTGTGTTTGAGTAAGTGGTGGACTCAACCTAGCAACGAACCACTCCCTCACAGCTTCCTGCCTCGCCAACAGTAGCACAGAGAGAGGCTGATGAGCTCACTTAGGGGGTGCACATGTTGTGGCTGGAAGTCACCTTTCCCTGAAGGACATTTTTGAGCCTTGAGATTGGTGATCCAATCCTGTGACTGAGATTGGTGACTTCATCCTGTGCTTCATTTCCTAGAGGTCGGCTATGAAGACTCTTCTCCTGTAATAGTAGGTAAGGCCCAACTCATCCTCAATCGACTTTCTCCTCCTTCTTTTCCTCAGGATTTTCCAGTTCTGCAATGTCTTATTCCCATCATTTCTATTTTTAAGAATGAGTGCCTGTTAGTTCCCCTAACAATACAGGTAAACATTCCCCAACCTTGAAACTGGAGAACATGATCAGGGGCATCAGTGAATAACAGGGAGACCAGGCTTCAATGACAAAGGGAGTAGTTTCCATGTTCCTCCAGACAGATGTGACTTCTGAGAAATGACACAGAAATGTGAAAATGTGATGTGTCCTAACTGACTCCACCATAGTAGTGGGAGTCACCCAAAGCCTTTCCTTCCCCAGTCTTTCTTACTAGAATACATGGTTACATATAAAATGCCCAGAAATATGTGCCTATTGTCCCTTTTCTGTGCTTCTGCTGAGCTTCATCCTTACACCTGCTAAAAATTTGCTCCACATGTTCAGTGAATATGGTGTAAGCCATTGCTTTATCTCCCTCTCCTGTCTCCTACTTATTTTATTCATGGGTCCAGAGCCCTGAGCAACACATTTGAATCACAACATTAGATTTAGGTGTCCTGACTTGGATTCACAGACATCAAGTTATCACTGTGTCAACTGGCAAGATGACTGACATTAGTAAGACTTTCACTATGTTTCTCCTCTGTCATAAACACTTCCTCTGTGAACTGTAAGGTTCTCCTGCTTTGGTAAAATTAAGGACAACCACAGTGTTAAGAACCTAGATTGAGATGTTCCGTATTATTAGTGTACAGATCCTAAAGAGCTCTATATTCAGAGGCAGGGGTCACCAGGGAAGTTGGCAGTTGAAAGGCAGGTTCTGAGACAAGGGAATTATATGATAAGGTCAGAGAGGTAAGCATTAAGGAGAGTTTTCCACCACTAACAGCATCTATTCTGTGCTGGAACCACACAGAGGCTGAGGACCTAAGTCAGAGCACTGAACAGGAGTCTCAGAGACCACCTCCTAGAGGACACCCACCCAGATCCCCTGCTGATGATGGAGATGAAGATGAAGATGATGATTCACAGCAGAGACCACGGCCGCCACCACCACCACCACCACCACCATGAGAGGGCAATCAGTGGCACCTTCACCCTCCTCGTCCTGGACAACATCAAGGCCCACCACAAGGAGGCTAGCAGCTGCATCCTCTCCCTCCTCATCCTGGACACCAAGAAGGACCATCTCAATCAGATGGTAATCATCAGCAATGCTTCTCCATTTCATTCAGAAAAGCCCCAGAGATCATCACCATCATTCCAACGAAGTAGAGTACTATCAAATCCTATCAAAGTCTAACCACCTCTGTAATCCACAATTCAGTAATAGGTATGATTTAAACTTAATCTCCAGTAAAGGACCTAATTCTCATGCTTTTCAAAATTTAAGGTGCTAACCAAGCAATTGGGGACACATTGTTATTTCATGGTCATAGAGCTCATTTCTGATTATTTCTATTCTGATAGTCTTTGGTAGGGTAGAAACACTTTATTTTTTGCCACATTTTTATTGGTGCGTTATAGTTGTACATATTGACCACCCCTTTCATACCTTTCCTCTACTGATCTCCCTTTGACTTTTAGGAGATCCACCCCCACATTTGTTTTTCTTTTTCCTCTCTAACTTTCACATATGAGACAAAACAGATGACCCTTAACCTTCTTAGTTTGACTTACTTTGCTTAACATGATGGTCTCTGGTTTCATCCGTTTTCCTACAAATGCCATAGTTTTACTTTTCTTTATGGTTGAATAAAACTCCATTGTGTGTGTATGTACATATACCACCTTTTTTTAATCCCTTCACCCATTGATGGACACCTAGGCTAGTTCCTTAGTTTGGCTATTCTGAATTGTGCTGCTATAAACATGGGTATGCATGCATCACTGTAGTATGATGACTTTAATTCTTCAGGGTGAATACTGAGAAATGGTATAGTCAGTTCATATGATGGTTCCATTCCTAGTCTTTTGAGGACCCTCCTTACTGGTTTCTATAGTGGTTGTTCTAATTTACAGGCTCACCAACAGTGTAAAAGTGTTTCTTTTTCTCCACATTTTCTCCAGCATTTATTATGATTTGTATTCTTGATGATTGCCATTCTGACTGGCATGAGATGAAATCTCAGTGTAAATTTGATTTGCATTTCCCTAATTGCTAATGATGTTGAACTATTTTTTCAAGTATTTGTTGGTCATTTGTATTTCTTCTTTTAAGAATTGTTTGTTTAGTTCATTTGCCCACTTATAAATTGGGCTATTTGATTTTTTGGTGCAAAGCTTTTGAGCTCTTTATATATTCTAGATATTAACCTTCTGTCAGAAGAGTAGCTAGCAAAGATTTTCTCCCATTCTGTGGGTTCTCTCTTCATATTTCTAATTGTTTCCTAGTTTTGCAGAAACTTTTTAATTTGAGGTTGTCCCATTTATTAACTCTTGGCATTATTTCCCAAAGGTTACCATTAAACACACTCTATCTTTAAGAAGCTTGCCAAAGTAATTAAGATTTTGAGGAGTGTTGCTCTAAAATATCATTTGCCTAATGATTACTTAAATGGCAATGCTTTGTGGGAGCAGAGTAGTATTCTCCTCTTGGCCTTCTGCCTCCTTGCTTAGACTCAATGATTCCTTCTTTTAAGTTCCTACCTCACCACCCTTCACTCACTTCCATTTCATACCAGGGTTCTTGGTCCAGTATCCCTGCTAAATGATATTCAAGTATATGCTCTGAAATGTTACCCAGAATTTTAAATGCTTACTTTCAAATTAATCCATGTTCAAGCTAAACAGTAATCTCCTTGAAGAGAAAAGTAGAAAGCTAAAATTTGAATGCCATATCTCATCCTATATCCCCATATGTCCCACTAAAAGTCAGAATCATCATTTGTTTTGAACATCCTTTTGGTAATAGGTATGCATATCTAAGGATATTCCTTTTGCCTACAAAGGATGCCCTATTATATGTAGTTTGTATCATATAACACATTTCCTAGAAAACTTCAATATTAGTTCATAGAAATATATAGATCTTTGAATGTATTCCTTCCTCCCTCCCTCCCCTCCTCCCTGCCTCCCTTCTTTCTTTGCTTTCTTGATCACTTTTTTTCCTTTTTGTCTTGCTTTCATTGCTTCTTGCTTCCTTCTTCCATATGATTTCTACGACTGCATAAATTTCCATTGTGCAATTGTACTATGATTTCTTCAGCAAACCCTGTTGATTGGCATTTATATTGGTTTCAATTTCACTATTATATGTTGCAAGATCATCTTTGTAAAAATATCCTTGAACATTTTCAACAGCAACCAAGAGATGAACAACCTAAGAATAATATTTTTTTCTTTATCTTATAAGCAGCAATTCAGACCTTCCTTTCAGCTAGATGCTGAAAAAGAGTAAGCAAAAAGAAATCGGGATGAAAGGTTGAAAGGAGAAGCGGGGAAAGGAAGAGGAGGTGAGCCTTCTCCTGCTTCACTTCAGTATACGAGCAAGGGATAAGCAAACTTCCTACTTTATCATGACGTTCCTATAACCTTCCTTGTTTGTTTCTTTCTTTGTTTCAGAAAATGAATGAGAAGATACTGTCATTCAGAAAATTAGGTCATTGAAACAATGTGGTCATAACTGTATCTTCAATATAGCAATAAAGTAAACAGCATGCAATTTCTGATTGCCATCTTTCTTTCAGGTGTTTGTTAGTCTGGCATTTAAGAGCCATGTACACAATCAGAGAGCATCCAGGACACCTTCTTGTGGTTATTCCAGCAAGGTTCCCTTTCTTTAAGGTTACCTTGCTGGAATAGCCACAAGCCAGCTTTCAGTTCAAATAATCATTGTTCCCAGTCTTTCCCAAATTCTACAATAATAAGAAAAAATTTAGAAATTATTTTCAGAAGATGTAATAATTTTTGCAATTTTATAGAAACAAGAATATATAATAAATGTGGTGAAGTGGCCCAGGATGAAGAATCCTTCAAATTTTCAAACCAATTTAAAAGGTTTTTGAGGACATGAATGTGGTTTTAGGCTGCTTCTCCCTTGAACTGACTCTTTTCTTTCACCTATTTGTAATTTCTCAGCCTCTACTCCCCATTCTTTTTTTCTTTATAACTTTGTCTTTTTAAAAAGTTTACTATGTGGTGCTAAGGATCAAACCCTGCACCTCACATGTGCTAGGCAAGCACTCTATCACTGAACCACAACCCCAGCCCCTCTGCATTCTTTATTAAAGACTAAGTAGATTTCATAAGATAGCATCATGATGGATTTTAAGAGGTAAGGAATTTGGAGACCTTCAGACATGATTTTTGTTTATTCCAAGAGCCCTCTGGAGTGTCCCAAAGTTAGAGTCCAAAAACTTAATTTTGCATTTCCCTAAAAGAAACAACTCACCAGTAAAGACACACACAGAGACTCAAAGTCAAAGAATGAAAAACAATATTCCAAGAAATTTGAAACCAAAAACAGGATTTTAAGACAAAAGTTGTTTGAAGAGATAAATGTCATTATATAATATTATATATTTTTATTATATCATTACAAATATATAACAAGTGTTATATCATTTTTAATGATATAACAAAAATATATATAATGATTGTAAGTCTATATACACCTAATGTTAGGACACAAACTTTTATAAGATAAATACTATTAGACCTAAAGGGAAAGAGAGACTCCAATACAATTATAATGTAAGACTTTACATTAATGAATGGACAGAATATTGAGACAAAAAAAATCATCAAAGAACTATTGGAGTTGAATTGTGCTATAGATCAAATGAACTTCGCACATATTTATAGGGCATTGTATCCAACAGCTACAGAATACACTTTCCATCAGTGCCTGAAGTACATCATACATTAGGCCACAAAAAAAGTTAACAAGGTCAAAAGACTTAAATCATATACTATGTATATGAGTAAAACTATGATAATTAAATAAAACTATAATTCAACAACAAAATAAATGTTAGAAATTATACAAATACATGGAGACCGAACAATCCACTTGTAAAGATGCAATGGTTTATTTAAAAAAAACTGAAAGGAAATTCAAAAGTTTCTCAAAAAAATGAAAATGGAAGTACAGCATACCAAACTGTACATTATATAGCGAATATAGTAGTAAGAGGAAAATTTACAGCAGTAAGTGCCTACATAAAAAAGGTAGAAAGATTTCAAATAAACGACCTAGTGCTGCATCTCAAGGATTGAGAAATCAATTTTTAAAAATCCAAAATTAGCAGAAATGAGAAAATATCAAAGATCAGAACATAAATAAATGAAATAGAAGCTAAAAACATACAGAATGTCTATTTAAAAGTTGAATAAAAGGGAGAAGCTCTTTTGGAATTACATGAAAATTACAAACCACTGATGAAAGAAGTTGAAGAAGACAGAAAAGGATGAAAAGGCCTCCCATGCTCATGAATGGGACAAATTGATATCATTAAAGTGTTAATACTACCCAAAGCAATCTACAGATTCAATGCAGTCTCCATTAAAATGCCAATGACATTCTTCACAAAACTAGAAGAAGAAATCCTGAAATTTATAGGGAGGCACAATGGAATCTGAATTGCCAAAGAACTCTTGAGAAAAAAATATGAAAGCTGGAGACATCAGAATGTCTGATTTCAAGACTACAGAGCCATCGTTACCATGATATTGACACAGAACCAGACACACAGACCTATGGAGTAGAAAAAGATAAACCAGATATAAACCCACACACCTACAACCAACTCATACTCTACAAAGGTGTGGGGAAAAAACATTTTCACTAAATGGTGCTGAGAAAACTGGACAAACCCACACAGAAGACTAAATATTCACTGCTGTCTCTCGCCTTGCACAAAAATCAACTCGAAATGGATCAAAGACTTAAATGTAAAACTGAACACTCTGAATCTACTAGAATAAAACATAGGGAAACACTTCAAGGCATTGGTACAAGCAAAGATTTATCTGGATAAGACATCGAAAGTGTAGGAAATAAAAACAAAAATTACAAATGGAATTACATCAAACTAAAAATCTTCTGCACAGCAAATGAAACAATGAACAGAGTGAAGAGGCAAACTACAAAATGGGAGAAAACAGTTGCCTACTACTCAGTCTAACAAAGGGTTACTATCCAGACTACATGAAGAAATTAAAGCTAACACACACAAAAAAACCCCACAGTAATTCAATTTTAAATGGACAAATGATTGGAACAGGCAAAAGAATAAAGATCAATGGCCAATAAATATATGAAAAAATGCTCAATATAAGTAGTCACCAGGAGAATTTAAGTATAAAATACAATAGATATAATCTCAACCCAGTTAGAAAGTCTATTACAAAAAAGGAAATAGCAAAAGCTGGTAAAGATGTGGAGAAAAATCAACTCTTATATGTTGTAGGAGGGACTCTAAATTAGTACAGCCATTAGGAGGAACAGTGTGGAGGTTCCACAAAAAACTGAAATTATTTCTATCATATGAGCCAGCTATCCCACTCCTGGGTATACATGCAAAGGAAATGGAATGAGGGTATACAAAATAAATACCTATGGTGAGAAAGACAGTGGAATGAATTGGACATTATTACCCTATGTGCATATATGATTACATGATCTGTGCAACTCTACATCATGTACAACCAGAGGAATGAGAAATCATATGCCTTTTCTGTATGATATGTCAAAATAAATTCTACTGTCATGTACAACTAATTACAATAAATAAATAAATAAATATCTCCATGTCCATCTTTATTGCAGAAGTAATCACAATTAGTAAGATGTGGAATCAACCTAGGTGCTCATCAACAGAAGAATAGGATTTCAAAATATGGTATATATACAGTATGCAGTATTATTAGTCATAAAGAAAAATTTAAAAATCCTATTATTTGCAGCAAAATGCATGAAACCTGACGTCATTATGTTCAGTGAAATAAGCCAAGCACAGAAAGACAGATGCTATATTTTCTTTCTAATATGTAGAAACTAAAAAGTTGACTTGAAAGTAGAATAGACTGGGAAGTGTATGTAGGGGGAGGGTAGAAAAGAAGATCGGATTTGATCAGTGCATGCCAGATGCATGTATGGAAATAACCAATGAACCCCACTAATATATACCACTAATGCATGTTAATTTTAAAAATTATGGCAACTTAATTTAGCATTTAATTTTGGTAAGTCCCTTCCCTATTGGCCATTTCCCACACTGCACGACTGGAAGGTGAAATGACTGATTTACAGAGATTCTCCTTCAGTCACAGACCTTCTAATGGCTTCTGGTGAGCTTTAGAAATGTCTCAAATGCCTCTTCTTCATTTAGAAAGCGATCATGCCTTGGGGACTCCTACCAAACACAGCATCCTGGAGTTCAAAGTCTCTAGCTCCCTCCCCAGGTGTGCACAAATCTGCATACGGCTTCTAAGAAGCAGAAATTAGCAATGGTCAAGGGAAATCACTCCAAAGGTTTAGTTATGGGAAGTCTTATTTCTGTGTGGCTCACTCTCACCTGCTTTCCTTTGGTTAGTCTCATTCTTCTTGTAGGAAATGAAGCTGAGACACTATGAACAGCCCTGTGGACAGTCCCAGGGGCATCCATACATGAGTTTCTTGACCAACAGACAGTATTAAGTCTCAGTAATGCTGGATTCTGCCAAGAAGACAGGAATGAGCTCAGAGACAGACTCTCTAGGACACACCTTCTGAAGGACAGAGCCCCAAGCTCCTGACAGACCTAGATATGCAGGCACCAGTTGAGCTGGCCTGGATCACGTTGCTCAGAAACTGTGACATCATCACTGCTATGGCTATCTGCAGTGGGATGCTGACCAACAGCAGTGGACAACTAGTGTGATGACTAGGTCTTGGGTCTCCCTTCCCCTTCCATCTTGGCCCAGTCTCTCGAAAGCCACACTGGCCTCCTTTCCAATATCCCACCCTGCCAAAGGCACTTCCCCCTCAGTCTCTGCACTGCTCAGTCCTCCCCATGGCATTTCTTACCCAACTGATCATGGCTGCTCCCTCTTGTCATTCTAGTTTCCACTCTCACACCTGCCCCTAGTTACCCCAGCCTCTTTCCCCTCTTATTCCTCTTTGAAATGGTTGTTGGTAGCAGCTGTTCTGAAACTTTCTCGGGTTCCCTCTTTTCAACAGTTCAGCATGATTAACCCCTGATTTAAGATTTATAGTCATCCTCCTCTTTATTGATGCCTGTATAGCTGAAGACCATGGCACACAGGGTCTGCAAGGAAGGGCTATCAGGGACTGTTTAGAGGGTTTGATGTTATATTACTTAAATGTTAGGCAACCCTGAGTGATTCTTCTGCCATGACACAAATCCCCACACATTCACTAATATTTTAGAACTTGTAGCCTGATACATGCCTCTGTCCCCCGCCCCCCATTTTCCACAATTAAAGTGAAGCATTGCATTTAAAAAGTATCTAACCCTTCCTGGGCAGTATCATCAACACTGTGACCTTTAAAATCCTGGTTATGTGATAGATGTTTTCCCTGGTTATGGAAAATAGAACATCACCTTCTGCTGATTTTCTGACTTTTCTTTTGATATACTTTCATCACCTCTGGTAAGCAGTATTTTGAAAATCTGTACATATGTTTGTGACAAGGTGACAACAGCATGTCTTGTCACAGTCTTTTTGTGCACTGGTCTTCAGGGAGACCAGGAAAAGGAGGGCTGAAAGGGGCCTCACAGCAGAGGGCACTGCTGGGATTCTAGACCTTTGGGGAAAGTTGGCATGGGAACAAGCAGGGACCTGGGACCAGAGAAAATGGCCAGGAGTTGGCGATCCTGGGCTTCCATTTCCAAGTGCTTCACATAGGTGAAAAAGGTTGGATTGGTTATTCATTCAGTGATGCACAAAATACATCAAAGAACAAGGGTGGAGTGAACCAGTCATCAGTTTGTCCAAGAGCTTGGTCACAACTCTGTATGTGGACTTCTCGTTCTGCATGTCTTTAGGGCAAGCCTGCTTTGCGTCTTCCAGGAGGGCAGCAGGCCACTTTCTCTTGTCTTGTGCAGGGGTAAAAACAGACAGTTTACTAAATGTCTTCCAGCTAAAAAGAAAAAAGTCCACAGTAGTAAAATCAAAGAGACATCTCAGAAAGCAATAATGATTCAATAGCTAATGCTGCTAGGCAAAAAGAAGGACAGACATTTCAGGTTTTTGTTTCCTTTTGTTAGAGCATTATAACTACACAGAGTATTTGGATTCATTTTGACAAAATCAAACACGCAACAAATTTGCTTTCAGTACCCCCATATTTTCCTCCCCTCCCTTCTCCCCCTTTTCTCCCTCCTCTACTGAACTTCCTTTCTTCCACATACACATAAATTTGAAATTCTTGCTTGTTCCATTTATATGTGACTATAACAATATTGGATTGAATTCATTTCCTTTTCTTCCCATTTCTGTTATGGCTTGGTCACCAAGCCATGCAGCCATCTCACGGGTCCCTCTCTAGAGGTGGCAGCAAAGCAACAGAGCAGCAGAGGCAGAATGGTGGCCTTGGTGCATGGAGCCCAGGCAGAGAGGAAGAGCTCTCTTGAGGCAGGACAATCCAGTGCCTAGGTGAGCTACAACCACCCACCTGTCATTCCACCAAGACTAGAACTAACCCACTGTACACCCCAGCTCCATTCAGCACTGCAGCTCCAGACACACCCGCTCCCCACTGCTCATGCGGGATTCCAGACCTCAACCTCCTGCTTTCTCCCAAGCAGGGAGAAAATGAAAGCAAGGTAGACCTGAATGGGATTGCAGGGCTAACCTGTAGCGTTAGTACTTTCCAAACTCTGATTATCATAGGTTTGGACCAATAGCATGGACTCAGGTGCCATATAAAACCCTACACTCGCAGACTCAGAGGACAACCCATATCAGGTCACCTGTTCCCCTGTAGGAGTTCCTGGTCTCTGGATTTTATTCTTGGAATATGTGAGAAAAGAACCAAGAAGAAGAAATTGGTAGTAAGCTGCTGGGATCTGCTGCAACACAGGAGGGCTGAGCCCACCACAAAGAACTGCAGCACGTTTCTGGTCTGCAGAGGCCTACGGCTTAGGCTTATGGAAGCAGCAGAGAATCCAACTTCATCTTAAAACTCCAGCTTCAGCTCCCTTCCTCCCTAGCTCTTCTTGTCCTCCTTCTACTCCACTGATCTTCCTTGTATGTCTATGATATCCAATCTCCTTCCCAACTGCCTTCTTTCCTTATTTTGCTGTAACTTCCACTTATGAGAGAAAACATTTGAACGTTGATTATCTGAGTCTGGCTTATTTCACTTAGCATGATTTCCTCCTACTGCATCTACTTACCAGCAAATGCCATTATTTAATTCTCTTTATGGCTGAGTCACACTCCATTGTGTGTATATACCGTGTTTTCCTAATCCATTCATCTATTGATGGACATCTGAGTTGATTCATATTTTGGCCATTGTGAATCATGATGCAATAAGCATTGAAGTGGCTGTATCATTTTAGTATGCTGGTTTTATACTTTTTGATAAATACTGAGGAATGGGAGAGGTGGTGATATGGTGGTATTCCTAGTACTGGGAATTTCCACACTGCTTTCCAGAGTGGTTATACCATTTTGCATTCCCACCTGTTTCCCCACATCCTTCCAGCATTTATTATTTGTGTTCTTGATAACTGCCATTCTGACTGGAGAGAGATGAAATGTTAGTGTAATGTTGATTTGTATTTTCCTAATTGCTAGAGCTGCTGAAAATTTTTTAATATATTCATAGTCATTTGTATTTCTTCTTTTGAGATATTTGTTTACTTCTTTTGTCTATTTATTTATCAGGCTACTTGTTTCATTTGTTTTGTTTCAATCATTGAGTTTTTTCAGTTCTTTATATGTTCTGAGTATTAATCCACTGTCAGAAGAACAGCTTACAAACATTTTTTTTTTCTATTCTGTAGGCTCTCTCTTTCCTCTCTTAATCATTTTCTTTCTTTTTCAGAAGCTTTTAAATTTGATGACATCCCCCTATTGATTCTTGGTTTGGTTTCTTGAGTTATATGCGTCTTGTTGAGGAAGTTGATGCCCACACCTATATGATAGACTGTTGACACTTTTTTCTTCTAGCAGTTGCAGGGGTTTTGGTCTAATTTCTGAGTCTTTCATCAATTTGGAATTTGACTTTTGGTGGCGGATAAAAAACAGGAACTAAGAAAAATCCAATATTCTCAAAACCATTTATGGAAAAACGTTTCTTCTTTCACATATATTTATGACACTTTCGTCGAGTATCAGATGACTGTGAAAATTTGGGTTCAGACAATTCGGTTTTGAGGAATAGAAACGGAGTAGGAGACCACTCCCCCCTGCCGGGGACACTGTCTAACGTAGGAATGTTTACATAGCTCTCTGTGTTCACTGCTGGACAAAACATATGAAGCTGAAGTCTTTACTTTCTGAGAATTCAAGAATTAGCTAACCATCCTATGTGAATTAGGACCATCTTGCTTATGCACACCTAGTTAAGTGACTATGCATCACCTTCCTACCAAAGGTGACAGGCAGACAAAAGATCACTGACCTTGAAAGACTGAAGCTCAATACTTACGCAAAATCACCCCTGTGGGAGGGGACCCAAGGCAGCACATGCTTCTGTGTTCTGTGACAGTTATCAGAGAAGGCAGATGGGGAGAGATGGCCAGAATGAGGACAAGCCAAGGAGAAAGGTGGTGGGCTGATGCACCCTTAGGCTCAAGTATATTTAAATGCAGGGGACATCCCTGTATTTGAAATTCTAAGCCTCTATTTGTGTTCTAAGTTGGCAGAAGTCAAAGGAATTGAACCTCCTCTCTCTTACCTCCTGCAGCTATGGGCATTTATTTGATGTCTTTGGGGTATGGCATTCTCTCTCCCACAGAAGAAAGAATCCAAAATTTCTTAATTTTAAAACAGGGTCTCACTAAGTTGCTCAGCATGGGTTGAACTTAGGATTCTCTTGTCCCATACCTTCTAGTCACTGGGACTACAGATGTGCACCTGTGTGCCCAGCAAATTTAAATATTTTATTGATTTGTTTTACTGTCAAATGTCAGGCACTGCAAACAATTTAGAAACACAGCATGTGCTCAATAAACAACTGCATGGGACTGGATTGGGGTCCATTGGTACAGTGTGTACACAACCAAAATATCCCAAACAAACCCAAACCCAATTGCATATATGCATAAATAGACCCTAAATCTAACTCCTGGCAGATATTCAGTAATTGTAGCTACTGTTTGTTTGTTTGTTTTTATCTTCTGAAACTCTATAGTCTTTCTGTTTGTAGCCGTCCTCTAGATTCTTATTTATTCAAGATGGAAACCTCATCCCTAACTTAGTCTCTGCTATTTTCACTGCACTGGCCCTCAGTCAGTTGTTAATCCTGCTCTTAGAGCTAGACAAAACTGGCTCCTACACACTGCTTCCACCCTGGTAGGGGTTGACTCTCAGCTCCTCCTGGATGATGACAACAACCTAAGCCCACTCACTGCCCTTCAGTTCATTGTTCACAGTTCATCTCAGAAAAAGAAGGAGGGCAGAGAAGACAGGTCACTTAGTAGGCAGCACTGATGGGGGCAGTGAGAAGATGAATGTGTTTGCCCAGCTTTGGGAGTGAGAGCCTCCTTGAATTCTGTGCTCTGGGCTCTCATTTGCTCCCTGCAACCTTTTTTTATTTCTTTTCTTTTGATGTGCTAGAATGAGACCCAGATTCCTTCACAGGCTAGACAAGTGCTCCACTTCTGACCCACACCCCAGGACCTTACCATGAACTTCATCTTGGTATATGTTGTTGAATATGACATTTCTTCTCCACTAGGACCCTCACAGTGGTCACTTCTACTTAAGTGAAAAGTCTCACCTGGCCTGGTGTTCTCTCTGACTTAACTTCCACTACTCCCTTTGAATTTTCTGCAAAACTCAACTAATTACTGCACCTTTAATTCCTCCTGGGCTTTTCCATCTTCAGGATTTGACTTCAGCTCTGGCCATCCATCTTCCCACTTTTCAAAGAACCACACTATACCCATCCTTCCAGGCCCAGCTCCACCTCATGCCATGAAGTTCATCCTGATTTCCTTCAGGAGAAATGGTCCCAACTTTTCTTTACAGCTCCCTCAGAATTGAGGTGTGCCTCACTTTCTTGCAGAAGATTTTCACCTCATCTCCATTACTACTAGAGCAATGGTGAGTTCAGTGTATAGCCCTATAATCACTTTTGCAAACACCATTTGGTTCAATCCAGGGTCTGTAGTCTAAACGTGAGGGGGAGTGGAGAGAGCATCAAGAGAAGCATGCAGGGGACAGACACCCTTGTGGTTACTGCAGGAACAGCTTCTGAAAACAAAGCCATTGCTGCCCATTTTTGCTCCCAGTATTTCCCAGAACTTTCCAAAAGAAACCAGAAATTTTATTCAGTTCATGATATTCCATCCAGGTCAAAGGAGGTGACACTGACTGGCTTGTGGAAACACCTAACACATTCTCATGTAGAAGATAGGGCTGAGAGGCAAGAGGCTGAATCAGCTGTTGAACTTCTGTAAAACTACCAGATGGCAGTGTGGTATCAGTACTAGGACACTTGGATTTCAGTGCAGATAGCAATTCTTGCTGGTGAGGTTGGACAGTCTGGGTCCAGGTCATCAGAGTCCACTGTTGGCTTTCATGATAAGGAGATTTTTCCTTTTCTCTTTTTCCTGTTGCAGTGTTGTTGATGGAACCCAGGGTCTTGTGCATGCTAGACAAGTGCTCCCCCACTGAGCTACATCCCTAGACCCAGGTAGAAATTCTAACCAAGGCCAAAATCACCTGGGGAGTCTCCTGCCTGAAAAACATGCTGATTTCAGTGGTTTGAATAGGACCTTGAACCTGTGCACTTTGAAAGAGTTTCTCACATAACGCCAGTGTGCACACTAGTGAGAACTGCCCTGGCCTGAATGCAGGAGTAGTGGAACCTCAACAAGACCCCCAGCTCAAACCTCAGTCTTGAGCTCAGGGATCCTCCTACAGATGCAGCACTGGTGGCAAAGGGGAGTCAAAACAGAGGCTGGGAAGAGAACATGGGGATTAGAATTAAAGCAGGTTAGTAAAATCTGGAAACAGATGCAAGACTGGTTGCACAGGTAAGATGGAAAGCAACAGAGCCCAACTCCAGAAGGGAACTAACTCAATTCCTATGTGGAATGCCTACGAGTTTGATCTGAAGTTAGTCATTTACCAGTCTCCAGGTCTCAGATTCATCATGGAGAAATGAGATTCAGAATACTTTTTCTAGTCTGTTTTTCTTACTTTCTCCTTCTCTACTCCAACCCTGCATCCCTTGCAGTGCTGGGGATTAAACACAGGGCCTCATGTCTGCTGAGCAAGAGCTCTACCATTGAGCTACATTCCTGCCCATTTTTCTGATACTATAAGTGTGCTTTGACCCAAGAAGTATGGTTTCAACCTGATTGCTGATATTTGCAACCCAAGAGGATTCTTGCTAACAAAATAAGCAACTTCTGACCTGGGTAGGTGATCCCAGCCACTCAGAATGCTGATGTACGATGACTACACATTCAATGCAAGGCTTAGCAACTCATTGAGACCCTCTCGCAGAAAAGAGGAGGTTGATAATAGAGCTCAGTGGTACAGTGTCCCTGGTTTCAATCCCTACTACAGAAAAACAAAAGAAAAGAATAGAGAACAGTAACTTCTGCATTTAGATCAAACAAGGACTGTTCTTCCCCATGACAGAAGGAATAGTCACCTAGTTATTTTCATCCTTTGTTAAATTCTCCATAAGGTAACAAGCATTCATAACTGGAAAAGTATTCTTTAAAATTAAAAAAGGTACAGTACAAAACATTTATTTTTTATTTCTTTCACTTAATTTTTCCTAGAATAAAGCAACTGATAAAAACATGAGTCATTGGACATACACAAATACTGATTCAGGCATATCCATAAATCCATATCTTTAACACCATCACTGATATTCAGATAGATGACCCTAAGACACAACAATATTTTGATTTATCCAAGAAAAATCCTACTATATTTGCTTGTGTTAACTCTAAGAAATACAGGAAAGCATTTGGCACATTCACAATGCAAAATTTATTCTATTTAAAACTTTATAACTCAGAATACTAAGTTTTTTGGTAGCACCTCCTTCACAGATGTTTGAAATTTCACATACTTTCAAATTAGCTGCTTGTAGCTCTGTTTAGGAAAGTCTAAAAGAAGATATATCCTAGGACTGGACCAATATCGCATCAGATGAAAATATTATGGATGCATTTTATGAATAAATTATTGCCTGAATCTGGATTTTTCAAACATCAACATTAAAATACTTCATATTTTATTCTAAAATGTTCATCTATAATAATATATAGTCCAAAAATAGTATCATGAGATAACTCTTTTAAAATTACTTGCTATGGTCTAGGGTTGTGGTTCAGTGATAGAGTACTTGATACCATGTGTGAGGCACTAGGTTTGATTTTCAGCACCACATATAAATAAATGAATAAACTAAAGGTCCACCAACAAAAAAATATATTTGCTACAATAGGTGAGGTCACAAATTATTTCCATTTTAAATATATATATGTATGTGTGTGTATGCACACATTTATTATATATGTAAACATACAGGTATGTCTATTTGCACATATATTACATATATGTAAATCCAATGAGAAGCAATATGGGTTTATGTATATATGTATAATACATATATGTATATTCATTCAGAGGTTACTATGCTTAAGACCCAGATTTTTAAACACAAATTACATTAATATGACCGATAGCAATTTTGCTATAATTAATTTCACAAAAAATTAGATTCTAAAGACTGCAGAAAGATTTGATTTTAAGGGGAATGGTTGCCAGTAACCTACCAGAAGAAAAACAGCTTTCACAGATTTTTCTGCATGTTTTCTGAAAGCAAATAAGTTTCATGTCTAGAAACGTACAAATATATTGCTCTAAAAATGTAATAGGGCAAAAATAGTAATGGAAAATGCCCAAATAGATATCACTAAAGAAAGCCTCAAAACTAGATGTTATGAAATCTCTGAAGAGAGCAGATAGTGATACTTCAAGTTCAGTAATCAAACAAGAAAAATCATGAGACATGAATGCGGTATAAAATGTCACCACTTAAAACAAAAAGATACTAGGGAAGAGGACAGTGGTAGAGGCTTCAAAATTGAGCAAATAGGATGGAAGCAAGAGATGAAAGTCACAGACAATCCCAGCAATCCTGGGAATACCATCCTGGCAGAAGGAAGCAGTGAAGACATAACTATGGTTGATTCAGAAGATGGGAGAGTGCAAGTCTGCTGGGCTGTGGACCAGCGCTTTGTCCTGTCCCTCTGCTAACGCCTGTCTCCTAACCATTCTAAATGACAGGCACCTGACACTGCTCACAGGCTACACACCTCAACTCTGCCAACTGTTTCAGGCAATGTATATTCCCAATTAGACCTTCTGGAAAATTATTATTTTCATTTTGTTTTAACTTAACATGTGCTCTGGACTAGTAGTGCATGTTCAAGTTGATTTCCATGAAAAATCACAACTTGCACTGGGAATGCTAAACTTTGAAGAAATCTTAGGGATCATTTAGTCTAACCCCTTTATCTTAAAAGCAAAGAAATTAATAGCAGTTAAGTATCCACTAGTTCAAGGTTATGGAGCTTGAACTATCATCTTCATCCCCTGATAAACATTTCATCTTCTTACCAGTAGCATTTCACTCTTCCATTATGATAAACTAATAATCACCTTCCAACAGAAAACAAAGGAAGAGCAACTTCCTTTCAGTATTCACTATGTGCCAAGGCCTTTGGCAGCCTGGGTGTGGGGAGCCTGCTTTATAAACATTATCCTACCTAATACCTAGGATAACTCTAAAAGCTAGGAAATAGTTGTTCAACTCTACAAGTGAGGAGAATGTAATTTGAGCATGATATAGTAAGTGGCAAAACCCAGATTCTCAGGTTAGCAGAGAAACTACATCCTGCCTGTCATCCTTCCAAATGCTTAAATCTCACACAGACTCCAGCACAAAGCATACCCACACATGAGAAGCTAATGCTTACATGACTCACTAAGTGGATTATTTAATTCAGTACAAACAAATGTTCTCTCATTGCCTGTACCTGCAAAGAGATCATTGTTCAGTTCATTACATAATCCCCAAGAAAGGTTTCAACAGTGAGCATTTGGCATACTAACAGGAGATTTAAGCAATGGACATTTCTCATCTTGCAAACAATTCATTTCTTTAACAAGTATGTAGTGAGAAACTATTTTTTTATAGTGTTGAATGTGAAGATGAAAAGTAAAACAAAATGGTTTTGCAAGACCCTATTCCACAATTAAAACAGGCATAAGTTTCTAAATCACTAAAGAATCCAAAATAAATGTGAAACCCTTCCTTCCTATTTCTGATGTAGGAAAAAGGGTTAACACCATCTGAGCATCTTCCATGTGCCAGTACTTGAACCTCCACCCATAGTCACACCTAATCCCTTACAACCAAGCACATGAAGCAGCATTGTATTTTCTGATCCTCAAATTGAGGCTTAGTAAAATTAACTTATCACGGGTCACTCAGTTATTAACTACAGATTCAGAAGTAGAAACTAAAGCCATGTTCTCTCCAAAAGGGAGTCAGAAGTACAATTTTTCACTGCTAGGATGGAGAATGAGCTCCTTTCCAAGAAAGAAAACACTGTTTGTTTGTTCTGTTCTGTTCTGTTTTGGTTTTGGTACCAGGGATTGAACCCAGGTGCACTTAACCACTGGGACACATCACCAGCCCTTTTGGTTTTCTATTTTGAGACAGGGTCTCTGCTAAATTCATTAGGGCCTCGCTCCTTTGGTGAGGCTGGCATTGAACTTGGGTCCTCCTGCCTCAAACTCCCCAGTAGCTGAACTTAAAGGTGTTCCCCACTGCACCTGGCAGAAAACAGTTTTAACAATAAAAAGACATTACCTCATTGAATCTTCTCAATAGCACTTTAGTTATGATCATTCCATTATTATAAAAGATGTAGCTGGAACTGAAATTGTATGCCCAAGAATACACTTCTGGTAAGCAGATGCAAGACACTAACCACAGAAAAAAGTGCAGGACCCAAGTCCACACAGTTGCAAACTGATTTTGCCTTGTGATTGATGGGTAAAAGGCAATGACACAGGAGGAAACAGAGGCTCCTGAGAGTATTGCTCTGAACCAGCAGTGTCTGAACATTGTGCTGCAGCACTGCAATCCATGCCTCTCAGTGGTCCCTCCAGCCCCTGACCCATGCAACCTAGGCAGCATTCCTTGCATTCCTGCTGCCATGACAGTGGATTCCCTGATCCCTGGCTCCCCTTGTTCTCCTACCTCTTTCTGCTTCCCTGAGTTGCCCCTGACACCACAGCCACCTTTTTGGAGGAGAGTGTGGAAGCAGCAGCCCTCTGGACTCCTAGAACTGTTCTGCTGCTCCTGAAGGTGCAGCACTCAGTCACAGTGGCCTCCCCAGAGCTCACCATCATGACATTAACTTAAAGACTCTAAAGGGGAAGGAAGAGTTTGTTGTGCCTGAGAACAACTTGTTCCAGCATTTCATCCCAGAAAACTCTAAAGGTTTCAAATCACACACTGACCTACTTGTGTTGTGATTTGCTGGAAATTTTTTGAAATTTTTTGTGTTGAGATACTTTGAGTCAGCATGGAATTCATCATGGACTTAGGTGTTTACAAACTGGAAACAGGCCTCCAGATCATTCCACCCCACAAATACCACTGGAAACAATGTTACCACTCATAAGCTCCAGACAGTAGCTCCATGTCTGGTTCTGTTACTAGTTGTTCTTTTGGTTTGGGTGGCCTTGGAGGACTTGCAGGTCTGAGATCTGAGTACTACCAACTCCTTTGAACTTCAGAGTCAAATGCAGGGACAACTTTTGTCCAACTCTGAAATTTTCAGATGCTTCAGACCATGGAAAATCCCTTCATGCAGTGCATGCTCTCCAATCCTGACCAACGAGGCAGTTAATTATGGACAAACGCAGAAGTAGACATAGAGAAATCCAGAAATGAGTCATATATTGAAATTCCAGTTAAAAGAGACAAACATTGGAACTTGCCAGGAATACAGAGATGACACAGGAAATGAGAAAACAGGATCAAGCCTTGAGCATCCTAGAAACCATCCCAGGGAATGTGATGCTTTAGAGTGCGTACACAGGGAGATTCTGGAACCTATACTTAGTGCTGCAAGAGAGCAGTTTAGGGGTTGTCCAATTGTTCCCAGAGTGAGCAATACCTCCTCAGGTGAAGGTAGTCTGGAATATCTATATGGATTTTTCCCCAATCCATGAGCTTCACAGGTGTTCCAGATGGCATCAACTTCAAGTGGCATGAGGAACATTGTTAGTGACACTGCTGGTCACAGTTCTAGTGGACCAACTCTGGTACCTGGAGCAGAAGCAAGTAAGATCAACAGACCAAGAATGCAGAGCTTGTTGCAACAACTAACTGAAAACCTAGGACTTATGCAAAACATGTTGTCTGCCCTCTATGTGAGTAGAATGGTGCAGTCACTAAGCAGAACCCTGACCTTGCTGCAAAAATGATACTGATTAACCATATTTGCTGGAAATCCTCAGTTTCAGGGTCAAATGAGACAATAGCTCCTAACTTTTTTCCAACAAAATGCAGAATCCTGACACTCTCTCAGCAATATCTAAGCAGCCCTAGAGCCTGCTTCATCCCAAGACTGACTCCTGGCCTGGGGGCATTAGGAAGCACTGGAGGCTCCTCAGAGACCAGTGGGTCTAGCTGTGCACTTCCTGAAAACAAGCCCCACAGCAGGAACCACTGAACCTGGGTACCAGCAGTGAATGCAACAATGTTGCAGGCTCCTAGCTAAAGTGCTGGGGCTAGCCTGGAATTTGTGATCCCCTGCCTCAGCCTCCTGAGTCACTGGGATTACAGGTGTGTGCCACTGCACCCAGCTTCAGCATGTAGTTTTGCAAACAAAATGCTCTAAGATTTATATTACTGGCAATATTTGCTTCATTTGTATGCAGTATATACGTTTGGGACTGCATTTCTAAAAACATACAGTAACATTATCTGGGGAAAAAATACCTGTAACCATAATATATAAAGTGTTTTCTAATCTTAAAGAATCTATAGCATCTTTGATTAACATCTCTCAGCAAACGAAGTTAGTCACATTTTTTAAAAATATAAACAATAAGCTGATTCTGTTATCTGTTTAGGGACATTTAATTGTGCACAGTGTAATGTTACATTGTCTCAACATTCACAGATTGACTGTAAATTACCTTAAATTTTGTGCATCTGGAAGGAGTACCATAATGTACCCTACAAGGCATTTGCCTAGGTCTTTTCAGTGTCTTCCACTGGTAGTTGAACTGATGTTGCAATTTGTAATTGAAACGTTGCTTTCACTGAACAAGTTGTTTCAGTGATTTAAACACCACATAAAAACAGAACAATCTTTGGGTTTTTCATCTTTATCATAGATAGGCAATAGGTGAATTTAAAATGATTAGTAAGCCATTTGTTTTTGAAGTGTTTAGATACTTCTATTAAGAATTTGTTAAGTATTCTGCTTTTCAGGGACACAGATTGGGTCAGTCTAAACAAATAGCACTGGCAACTGTTAAGATGTCAGTGAAAATAGTGAAATCAAGAAATATCATTTGGATGAAAAACAAAGAACACTTTCAGCAATGTTGACTACATTTCACTGTCCCACTGCCTTGTTCTTCCCTCCCCAGGGAAGCCCTTTTTGCCTGACTCTTAAACTATTGGGCTGGTATGTACCCTTAGGACTGATTAAAACATAACTTGAGGGTCAGTAATGTGTTTGGCTGCCTCTGCTTCAGTTTTCTTTTAGGTCATTCTGTTGTCTCATGCACAGTTTCTAGAAATTGCAATATTAAAGTCACCCAAACAGAAACCAGACCAATGAAATAAAGGGAAACATAAGACAGATTCCATTGCTTCTGTAAGTTGCTTGCTATTAAAACAGGTCAAGAGACCTAGTTACCCACCAGTCCTTGCACTGTCTGACACTTTCCCAAGAGAAAAACATGCATAGGTTTCAGGTGAGGCTGGCTGCAGAGTTAAGGATGGTGTTCATGTGTCTTGGCTCATTTTGCCTTCAACCTCAGCCTGGTGTAGATTTTCGACTGGAGAATGGCAGTATGCAGTGTGGGATAGTGTCATAACTAATTGTATGATATATTAATCTCAAAAGAAATTTCCAACTTTTAGAAAAAAGCAATGACTTGTATCATCATCACCAATTCCCACTTAGAATGATGAGGACATTCATTTTCCACTAATGTGTATTACGCAGCACCCTGAAGACTATTCTCTAAACTCTGATCCTACTGACAATTTTTATATGAAGTAATCTCTGTATCAGTTCCAAGTTAAAATTGTTCTTAAAGTAACAAAGAACATAGTATTTTACAAAGCAAAGGTTTATGAACAAAACCACAAAATGATGTACAAAAAACATATAATATTGAGACACATCTGCAGGAAGAGATGGATAGAAATATTCCTTATGAACATTTTCAAGAAATTATCTAAACGCTATTTCTCAACACAATTGTAGGGCTTAAGTGTAAAGCAAAAGAGATCCACCAAGGTCAGTTCAGAAAATGTTACCGCCATAGTCAAAAAAATATTCAGTCTTACCACAGAACTGTCAGGAATCCAAAGTGGCCTTTTTTACTGAGACTGATCCAGGCATAACTTTCTAAGGAACTGCTCCATCTGCTTAATCGTTTTTGTTGTTGCTGCTTTGTTTTTGAGTACTACAGATTGAACCCAGGTGCACTTAATCTCTGACTTACATTCCCATCTTTTTTATATTTTATTTAGGGACAGGGTCTCACTGAGCTACTTAGGGCCTCACCAAGTTGCTGAGCCTGGCTTTGAACTTGTGATCCTCCTTCTCCACCTCCTGAGCTGCTGGGATCACAGGTGTGTGCCACCATGCATGGTTGTCCCGTCTGTTTTTGATAAACCAAACTGAGGGTGAGAGGGTGGCTTGAGCATTAACATATAGCATGAGAGAGTGATTGTTGTTATTCACATTTTATTAAAATACATGAGCATCCTACAAAATGTAGAACTAAATAAAATCTTCTAATGCAAATAAATAAGGTAGAAGAATGAAATGTACATAATAAAAACTCAATTTTGATTCATGCCTCGACCTCATAAAAACTACCTTAGTTTTTTTCTTTTTTTTTTTTTTTTTTGGAACCAGGGATTGAACTCAGGGGCACTTGACCACTGAGTCACATCCCCAGCCCTATTTTGTATTTTATTTAGTGACAGGGTCTCACTGAGTTGCTTAGGGCCTCACTGAGTTGCTTAGGGCCTCGCTAAGTTGCTGAGGCTGACTTTGAACTCCCGATCCTCCTGACTCAGCCTCCCAAGTTGCTTGGATTACAGGCGTTCGCCACCACACCCAGTGGAACTACCTTAGTTCTTGAGGAAGCTGTGCCATTGCCCATCCCCAACACTGTGGATCACTAATAATCAGAATTCATGAAGAACAACTTCCAGGCCTTAAGCAGCTTAAGATCAGCTACAGCCTATGATGTAAACAAGTACAGAGCATGACTGGTCCTAGAGCAGAGAGCTGCTTACTTAGAGGGGAAGACACTCATTGTGATGGCAAAGGTATTGTGCTCTCCTCCCCAGTTCCTAGAAGAGCAGTTCTTTGACAAGCTGATGTGAGCATGGGTCTAGTCCCAAAGTCCACACCTCTCCTTTTTATTGCTGAAGGACAAATGCTCAAAAAAGTGCATGTGATCCAAGATGTCCCTTGGTGATACCTATGGCATAACCTGAAGAATATCCATTTGCCCAAGAATCTGTACCCCCACAGTGAACTACTGTTCTGGTTTGGATATGAGTTGTTCCCCCAATAACTCATGTATTAGACAACGCAAGAAGGTTCAGAGAAGAAAGTATAGGGTTACAAAAGCCTTATCGCAATCAGTGAATTGATCACCTGATGGGATTAATTGATTGGTAACTGAAAACAGGGGGAGTGTGGCTGGAGGAGATGGGACATTGGGAGCATGGCTTTAGGATATTTATTGTATCTGGTGATTAGAGTCGCTATCTCTACTTTCTGATCATCATGTGAGCTGCTTCCCTCTGCCATACTCTTCTTCATGATGTTCAGCCTACCCTTGAGCCTCAAAGAATGGAGACTGCTGTCTATGGATTAAAACCTCTGAAATTGTAGGCCCCCAGATAAACTTTTCCACCTCTAAAATTTTTTTGGTCAGATCCTTTCGCCATAGCAGTGAAAAAGCTGACTATATAGCTAAGGTGGAAAGAATAATGTCACTCTCCCTAGCAAAGGAATAGGGGAAAAACCCACTGGATGCAGTGGGTCACACCTCTAATGCCTATAGCTTGGGATACTAAAGCAGGAGGATCACAAGTTAAAGGAAAATTTCATCAACTTACCAAGACTTTCTTAGAATAAGACAAAGAAACAAACAAACTAACACAAATGCTGGAGATGTTGCTCAGTGGAGAACACATCAGGATTCAGTACCCTGTACCACACATATAGAGAAAGAAAGAAAAGTTCAAAAAAGACATGCTTCCTCCTTGCCCCCTCAAACCCCTAGACTTGGAAGACTTGGGTCAAAAGTTGCAGTTCCAAAAGAATACCAAGAACACCCTCTCATCTTTGCACCTGCAAGCAGTTCAGAGACAAAACAAAACCACAAACTCCCCATCTTGGTCCTCCAGCCACAGCCAGGCTAGAAGAAAATATCTTCCTAAAAGTTATCTCTAAAAGGTGGATAATGACTTGAAACCACTGGAGACAATACAGACCAAACCATATAATGTGAACAAGTATGGTGGACTAAAACTGTAGGAGAGAAGACTGAGCCCAAATGTCCCTTCCAGCCATTGACCTCCGTAGATCTTGCTGTGACAGCAAAATAGAGGTGAGGGGCAACAGAGGAGGGTCCAGGTTTCTACTTGCCTCTATTCTTCCCTTGGAGTAGTGGTTGGCTTGGTTTCCATCCATCTTATTCTCATCCTCATGTTCTGCCTCTGTAGGCAGCTTGTACAAGCCTGTCCCAGTGTTCCTAGTTTGGGGTGGAACTTAAAGCCAGAGAAGCTTTGGAGCAGGCATAGCAACAGCAAATTCATGAAACAATCATCCTCAGGGCCTGAATCATTGCTGACCTAAGATGAAAGGGAAGTTAGGAAGATTCCTGTGAGCCTGGGTCCTGCAGCTGAGCAGCCAAAGCGTTCCAGGTACAGCTGGGACTGAAAGAACTTCAGTGACCCAAGTGAGCAGGATCACAATGTGGAACAAGAGTCCTCTAAGAGGGCTCAATGTACACAGGCAGGGGCTGCTGCAGCCCCTTTCAGCAATGCCTCCTGTAGATTCCAAAGACAGAGCTCTAGTTCTACAGGTGATTCATCATCTATGCTTCATCTGAAACCTGAAGTTGGTGTGAACTTCCTGTACAGGTGGGAAGGTTGATTTGGGGAGTCAGGCAAATATCAATTGGATGCCATCCATGAAGTTACTTTCCTTTTCACAAGTCACAGGGTTCCTTCACCAACCTGAACTCACCTTTATGGCTCTCCTTCCAAAAGTTAGCATTTCTTTCTTTGGCATTATCTGCTCTGCAAGCTTAGGTTCCTACTAGGCAAATAAAAAGGGTGCATAAATGGTGGGGCATGGTGACCACAGATCAAACCCTGCCTTTGGCCTAATGTGGTGTACCTCCAGAGGCTTAATCAACATCCTACAGAAAGCCATCAAGGTAGCTCTACTGTGACCAGGAGAAACTGGAGTGAGAAGCCCCACCCGCTCTCTCCCTCAGCTTACACTGTGGTTGCCACTCACTCCAGCTCCTGTGCTGTGGGATGTAGAAGGGGCATTTCTGTTCTGTGGTCTACATTTGGAACTGGATTCTCAGATACAACTTCACAGATATGCATACAAATGTTCAAATCATCTCACAGAGTAACAAGTCTATGAAAATGTATTCAGAGCAACATTTACATATTTGCCATAACAGCAAGCATACCATTAGCAACAGCAACAACATGATAAAACTTTACCTGTTCATGTCAGAATCCCAAGGGGAGGAGGACCTGGGGGTGAGGCCAGTTGACCCCCTTGGTCTCTTGTGATGCCCAAGCTCCAGTGACAGTAGGAATCATGGCAGCAGCACTTCCCAGATTGTGGCAGTGAGCACTCCAGCTGCATCAGGATTACCAGAGGGATCACAGAGCTGCTGTGTTTCTGCAGCTCTTCCCTCTACCCGTTCTTCCACCCAATACTGCCAATACTGCCGACAATCCCATCCCAGCTGGCAAAGCAGAGTCACAAGGGGTGCGCCCAGATGCAGGCCTGGCTGGAAGGGTTTGGTACTGAAACTGGGGAGGCTGTCTTGGTTTCTCTGACAGCATGGTGCTGGGGGACTCTGAGGCCTGGTAAGCTAGCTTGCCCCAGTGCATCTATTAGTTCAGACACCCAAGTATCCTTGACTCCACCCAATTCACAGTCTTGGCCATGCCCAGGCCTCAGGAGGGCGCATCAGTAACAGGAGCCATGGGAAGATCTAGCACCAGGCACCAGGGTGTCTCGCAATGAAAACCCAGTAGAGCTCGAGGTCCTTCCCTGGACCTGTAAGTCATCCATCTATGCCAGACACATTGCGCCCAGCTGGAGGTTGCAGTCTCCTTTGGGAGACCCTGGGGCAGGTGGCAAGAAGCCTTTCTGACTTTAGCAGCGCACAGCTGCAGCCTCATAGGTATCTAGGATAGTTTTGAAAATCCTTGGGCCTGAGGAGATGGGGTGCCCATGAAGAAGGTTCTTGATGGTGCTCAGCTCAGTGTGATTAGCACTATTCAACCTGGTGCACTATGCACACCAGGACACGCTGGTTGCCCTTGTATCCCATTGGCACCATGGTAGTCCTCCCCCTTTTCCAGAGTGCGGGTGGTTGGGGGTCGAGGCATTGATGAGATAGGTGGCAGCTGCCTCAGTGGAAGTGACAGGAAGGCCAGTCACCTGGTTTCCTGGACATCTTCCTTGTCCTCTTCTTCCTCCATAAGCCACTCTAATTGAGCCCCAGCAGGGCGCTGGACGTGGCCAGTGCCCTTGGCTGGCCAAGTTCAGAGGCTGGCCTCTCCTCTTCATCTTTATCTTCCTCCATCTCCTCCTCTATAGCCTTTGGGGACCCCAGATCCTCAGCCTCGCCACAGGTCTCCAGGCCCAGGTGGGCATCCCAGTTATTGCTAATGACATCCCTCTTGGCGGGGACTCCACTGTAAGGAGTTGGAGTGTTTCCTACCCAAGTGTCACTTGAGGGGGCTGCACACCAGGGCTATGAACCTGCTCCACCACTTACGGTGCTGGCAGTGTTGGAGTCCATCAGGTACCCAGGAGTTCTGGTTGTAGCACTGGTGGTCACACAATAATATATTTCTGGCCTAAAAATGCTTGTCCCCTGCCCCTGGAAGGGGCTAGGGAGCCCATATTCTCTAAAGGCCCAGGACACCATCTTACAGCTGAGAATTTTGTCTGATGTGTCCCCTTCAGTCCAGTGCTGAGGCCACTGCTGGGCTGGGTCAGCTCCTGTGACCTCTGCTCTGGCTCTGGTGGTCCCCTCCAGGCTCCAGGCCTGAACCACCAGGTTGAGCTGCTGGGAGGAGGGCTGTTGATGTGCTAGTCCCCTGGGTGTCTGGCTGCATTGCTGGCTGGCTGCTAGGACCAGTTTAATTTTAAAGGGACTGTAACCTGAGGTGATAAAAACAAACAGCAGGGCTGTGGCTCAGTGGTAGAGCTCCTGCCTAGCGTGTGTGAGGCACTGGGTTCCATTCTTAGCACTGCATATAAATAAAAGAATAAAATAAAGGTCCATCTTAAAAATAAAGAAAAAGACCTGGGGCTGTATGTTTGTCCTGGATACTTCAACCATGGGCATTCTATATCAAACCTGGGGTTTGGTCATATAGAAATGCAGTAAGCTTCAGTGTAAGTACAGAAGAGGTGACTGAGTTAAAACTTCTTTAAGTATTCATGTTAATAAAATTCCATTGATTTTCCATTTTTGGTGTCATCCTAAATCCTCTCACATTCATGCCGTGCCACCAACAGCACTATCTAGCTGCAGATGAAGCCACCAGCAGAGTACTTGGGTCCTGTGGGGAGGACGCCCACAGGCCATCCTGGAGGAGGTAAGATAGACCCCTGTATGTGGGGCAGAAGTGATCGCCTAGAGAGTGCAAGGACTCCTGGCAACCAGGAGACACTGCCTTCCTTGGGACAGTGCCCTTGATGTTTAGGGACATAGGATCTGGGGTCGGAACAGAAGGGTGTCTTTTGATGGCTGGGCCCATTTGAGCTTTACATTCCTCATCTGTGAAATGGGACAGCAGTCCTGTGATGGCATGTGGCACTCCCCTACATCACCAGACTCAAGACTGTGGACACACACCTCTTGCAATCAGCAAAGACAACATACAGAATTTGAAGAGCAGAGAGGTAAGTGTTCAGGAGGGTATTTAATCTCTTTGAGATGTTTAAAGCCATGGTGGTTATTTTTTTTTAATTTTTTGATTCATTGAACACAAATGGAGTACAG
>JAJEJO010050291.1:104302-120402 GCA_020662805.1 Glaucomys volans
ATTGATCTATTTAAGTTGTGTATGTCCTCCAGATTCAGTTTGGGTGGCTCATATGCCTCTAGGAACCTGTTGATGTCTTCCGTGTTTTCTATTTTGTTGGAGTATAAATTTTCAAAGTAGCTTCTTATTATGTTTTGTATTTCAATTGTGTCTGTTGTAATATTTCCATTTACATCACGAATTTTAGTAATTTGGAGTTTCTCTCTCCTTCTTTGCGTTAGCGTGGCTAAGGGTTTATCAATTTTGTTTATTTTTTCAAAGAACCAACTTTTTGTTTCGTCAATTTTTTGAATTGTTTCTTTTGTTTCAATTTCGTTGATTTCAGCTCTGATTTTGATTATTTCCTGTCTTCTACTACTTTTGGTGATGATCTGTTCCTCTTTTTCTAGGGCTTTGAGCTGTAATGTGAGGTCATTGATTTGTTGACTTTTCATTCTTTTATTAAATGCACTCTCTGCAATGAACTTTCCTCTTAACACTGCTTTCATAGTATCCTAGAGATTTCGATACGTTTATCTTTGTTCTTGTTGACCTCTAAGAATCTTTTAATTTCTCTCCTAATGTCTTCTGTTATCCATGTATCATTCAATAGCATATTATTTAATCTCCAGGTCTTGGAGTAGTTTCTGTTTCTAACTTTATCATTGATATCTAATTTCATTCCATTATGATCTGATAGTATACAAGGTAGTATCTCTATGTTTTTGTATTTGCTAAGAGTGGCTTTGTGGCATAACATATGCTCTATTTTAGAGAAGGACCCATGAGCTGCTGAGAAGAAAGTGTATTTGCTTTTTGATGGATGGAATATTCTATATATGTCTATTAAGTCCAAATTAGTGATTGTGTCATTGAGTCCTATGGTTTGTTTGCTCAATTTTTGCTTGGAGGATCTGTCCAACGGTGAGAGAGGAGTGTTAAAGTCTCCGAGTATTATTGTGTTTTGGTCTATTTGATTCCTGAAATTGAGAAGGACCTGATTGACATACATGGATGCATCATTGTTTGGTGGATAAGTATTTATGATTGTTATGTCTTGCTGATTTATGCTTCCTTTAAGCAGTATGAAATGTCCTTCTTTAACCCTTCTGACTAACTTTGGCTTGAAGTATGCTTTATCTGAAATGAGAATGGAAACCCCAGCTTATGGTATGCTTTTTCCCAACCTTTCACCTTTAGTCTGTGGGCATGTTTTTCCATGAGATCAGTCTCTTGAAGGCAGCATATTGTTGGGTCTTTCTTTTTAATCCAGTCTGCCAGTCTATGTCTTTTGATTGATGAGTTTAGGCCATTTACATTCAGGGTTATTATTGAGATATGACTTGTATTTCCCATCATTTTAGCTTTTTTGGGGTTTTTAGCTTAACTTTGTTTCTCCTTTGATTGACTCTTTCTTTAGGGTAGTTCCTCCCCAGGGTGACCGAGATTGTTATTTTTCATTTCTTCCTCTTCGAATATTTTGTTGAGAATGTTCTGTAGGGCAGGCTTTCTCTTTGTGAATTCTTTAAGCTTTTGTTTATCATGGAAGGATTTTATTTTGTCATCAAATCTGCAGGTAAGTTTTGCTGGGTTTAAGATTCTTGGTTGGCATCCATTTTCTTTCAGAGCTTGAAATATGTTGTTCCAGGCCCTTCTTGCTTTTAGGGTCTGGGCTGAGAAATCTGCTGATATCCGTATTGGTTTCCCCCTGTAGGTAATCTGATGCTTTTCTCTCGCAGCCTTTAAAATTCTATCTTTGTTTTGTATGTTAGGTATTTTCATTATAATGTGCCTTGGTGTGGATCTGTTGAAATTCTGTGCGTTTGGTGTCCTGTAGGTCTCTTGTAATTGATTTTCCATCTCATTCATCATATTTGGGAAATTTTCTGATATTATTTCATTGAACAGATTGTTCATACCCTTGGTTTGTATCTCTGTGCCTTCCTCAATCCCAGTAACTCTTAAATTTGGTCTTTTCATGATGTCCCATATTTCTTGGAGGTTTCATTCATGATTCCTAACCATCTTCTCTGTTTGTTCGACTTTGTTTTCAAGATTAAATATTTTGTCTTCATTGTCTGAGGTTCTGTCTTCCAAGTGATCTATTCTATTAATTACGCTTTCTATTGAGTTTTTAACTTGGTTGATTGTTTCCTCCATTTCCTTGTTTCCTTCAAGGATTTCTGTTTGTTTTTTTTCTCAGAACTTCTATCTCTTTATTGAAATGATTTTTTGCTTCCTGCAATTGCTCTATTAGCTGATTATTCATAGCCTGAATCTGCTCTCTCATCACATCATTCTCTTCTCGGATCATTTTAATTATGAACATTCTGAACTCCATTTCTGTCATTCCTTCTACCACGCTGTCTTTGGGATCTCTTGATGTATCATCTAGGTTTGTTTGGGACACTTTCTTCCTGTGTTTTCTCATGCTGCTCATGTATCTTCCCCTCTAGTAGTGCAAATCAGAGGGATTGCAATTTCCCTGTAAAGACTTAGGGCGTCCCTGCAGATTTCCAGTAACTCACCAGATGTTTGAGATGTGCTTGTTCAAGTGGTGACCCAAGATAGCTGCTGTCTCACAACCTCCAGGTTGGGAATGATCAATGCTTCTGGGCAGAGGCAACCAGGAGACTCAGCACCGTGACCCTGGAGCCGCAGCGCCGTGTCTCCGCGGGAAGGGCTGAGCTTAGGTCCGAGGGCTCAGACAGCTGAAGATGGCATCTCTCCGCCCGGGAAGCTGTAGAATGGCGCCCACCGAGCCCAAATTCCCTGCTGAAGCCGGCAAGCAGCTCCGCTCCCAGCCAGATCTCACCTGGAGCCGCAGCACCGTGTCCCCATGCGGGGATTTATATTTTTTATGATATTCTTAGAGGTAAGAATTCATGAACTTATTTTATGAACTCTTAGACTTTATATATTTTGGGAGAGGTACTGTGCATTGATCCCAGAGGTGCTTTACCACTGAGCTACATCCCCAGCCCCTTTCATGTTTTATCTTAAGACAAGTTCTCATTTAGTTCCTTAGGGCCTGACTGACTAACTTGCTGAGTCTGACCTCCCAAGCTGCTAGAATTACACACAAGCATCACTGTTGCCCAGTGTGGACTAGTTATTTGACATGAAAAAAAAAAATACAATATTAATGTCAACCATCTCTTGAAAATTAACCTGTAAATATTTTTGTATATTTTCCTTTGGTGAGAAACATTTTGGTGTAAGTAGTGCCATCAGGATTGTGTTCAATGCCATTTAGCAAACCTACTATTTTTAGTGTATGCAACTAGTAAAATTTTGTACAATACTACAGAGAACTTTAGAGTTTTCACTTTTAAATTTCATTGCTGTTCTTCTGGAAACTAACAAGATTAGAGGAAACTTCCAAGGAGATTTACTTAATACAAAAAGTCAGCCTTTTCTGGCTAAACAGTTGAATTTACTGAAAATATCCAATAACGTCTACTATCTCAACCCTCCAAAGTTTGTAGACTATTATTTGTGCTTGTTTGTGGCATAGTTGAATAAAATTGGGCAGCTAAATTTTTCAGTCTGATATCCCTCATGTGAAAAACAAAATGAGTAGTTATCGTAAATTGCCTTGAAGACAAAGTAGAAACTGTCCCACGTGTTGTTTTTGTAAAGAAATGACATAGCCCAACCAAGCACATGCCATCCAGTTTCCTGTCGAATGTACCAGTGTTTAAACCAGCAACACTGAAGTGGCTGCTGTACACACTGAATTGTTGTGCTTGGTCTTATTTGAGATAATGGGCATAAGAATTTTGGCTCTTTTTTATCTGAGCATGAAAATAATTTATTGATTAGTCATCTGATTTATTTAAGCAATAGGCCTACCAAATATAAAGTTAACACAGTTCATGGAATAGAAAAAAATTCCATCCAGTACCGGCATCATCTCAAATTTCCTGGGAACAGTTGATCTATTTTCCAGTTTTAATGTTTGATCTTCCTCCAGCTCAGTCAGTATGGCTGTGAGCTGCCTCAAGGGTAAGAATGGAAATCAAGTCTCTTCTGCAAGAGGCAGTTCTGTAACCTGAGGTGTCACTAGAGCTACAGAAAAAAAGAACTTAACATAATTGCCTTTCCCTGGGCCTTTTCCAATTCATGCAAGAACCCTGCCCCTGAGAGTAAACTAGCCCTCTCCCCACAACAGATGTCTTTTCAGACTAGGGTCCACCAGGCTTGTCTGGCTTGGACCCAAATGCCAGTTCCTGGTGGGGCCAGCACAAGTCTTCCTCACGTACTTTGTCAACCACCCCAGGTCTCCTCATCACAGGCTTCAGACTCACTGGATCTGGGTCCTTCAGCTGTGTAAGGAGTGTGTGGACATGGAGGGTCAACTCTATGCAGATATGGCGAACTGGAGGAAGATCCTGAGATACATCAGAGTGTCCAGGTCAGGGGACTCCAAACAATCATATATATATAATATATATATATATACATAATATATATATATAAACATTTATATGTATAAACATTAGTTTATATATATAAACATATATATATAAACATTTGGATGATGGAGCAGAGGGTGATGTGAAGTTTGGAGTGAAACAAGCAGCCATCAGGAACTGTGCCTCTCCTTTAACTGAAACCTCCCAAGGCCCCCTGCATGATGGGCTTCCCAAAGAGTGGCTAAGCAGCCCACATGCAACTGGGCAAGGAGGGCAATCCTGTGAGGGATATGTGTGGCTAGGTGGTTCCTTAACTTCTGTCCAGTCTCTATTACAGGAAAGGTTGGGCAATCCTGGCTGGGATTAGCTGTGATGGGAAGGGATCCTCACAGGGCCTGGCTCTGAGGCCCCAGCTACACCTCTGCTCCTTGGGTATCCTGAACCCCACCACCCCTCTCTGTGTTCCTACTACAGACAAAGCCACATACCTTAGACCTCTGCTGGGAATCAAACAAGGGTGGAACCTTGGGTTTGCCCAGCCCTCCTCAATGCCAGCCTCCCAAGTACCCCCATCTGGAGGTACTTTCCTCCCTCTCGGACAAAAGACCACTCACTTCTTTAATTGGAGGTACTCCTCCTCAACATCTGACTGGTTTCCATACCTAGAGAAGGCAAGGAGGATGTCACCTCTTACATCCCATGCTCCTTACCTTCCTAGATGCCTAATTAACTTCCTTATAGTAATGGATGCTCGTGAGGGCTGGGAGGTTTGTCTGCACTACTTCCTGAAGGATAGGCTATGTGCCTGCCAGTAGTAGGTGCTTCACATACATTTGAGTGATGAATGAACCCAACCACCTATTGCCAATCTATCTCAAGGCCTTGGTCCCCTCAGTGCATCCCAGGGGTTCATGTTCTTGCTATGTGCAAATTAGAGACCCTCCCAGATGCAATCCACACTTTCCTATTCTTCCTAAATATGGAAACTGCTTTTCCTGAGACCTCAGAGCAGTGAGGCCTGAGGCAGAAAACTTCCTCAAAGGATAGATGACAGGCCCAAAGGAGAAGCTCAGATCCCTAGGCAGCCTGCTCCACAGGACAAGGCCAGAGGCAAACAAACTAGGGTTCACACTACTTGGTCCTCTAAACACCCAGGCAGAGTGGTCCTCTGGAAACCCTACTTTCCACAGAGCTGACTGAGGCTCAGAGTGATTCCTGGCATTATCAACACCATGCCTGGAGATGCCCATGTCCCTGGGCTTGGAGGTTATGCACATTTTACACAGCAGCTCCATCATCTTGTATTAGTCAAATTTCAGTAGGTGCACAAAAAATCGTGGACAAAGTTGGTGTGCCCACTCTGCAGGGCAGATACCAAACCACTAATAATTTCCTCCAGAAAGAGTGCCTTGAATGTTTCCACTAGGCTGGACAAATCCACTGTGTTCTTCCTAGGATGGAGGACCAAAAAGGGACATTTCAACATGGAAATAGTAGCAAACTGCAGAATGACTCACTGCCATACAGTCAAGTGTTTTCTCTGATATGCAGGTGCTAATTCCCAATAGGGGGAAGATAGGGAAAAATAGTTACTTCATATTAGGTAGAGGGGAGTGAAGGGAGGGGAAGGGGCATGGGGGTAGGAAGGACAGTAGAGTAAAACAGACATTATTACCTCATGTACATATGTGACGGCATGACAGATCCTACATTGTGATCCTACAATATGTATAATCAGAAAAAATGAGAGATACACTCCATTTATATATGATTTATCAAAATGTATAAATGCATTTACTGTCATGTACAGCAAGTTAGAACAAATAAAGTTTTTAAAAATAATTTTCCTCCTTATTCTCAGGGGATATCACATAGACACACACACACACACACACACACACACACAATTGGGATGGTTTGGGGATATCCAAGGGGGAATCAGTGGTGGGCTAGCCTAAGCTCACCTTCTGTGGGCTGTCTCATTCCTAGTTTCCTTGAAAAAAATTGCCAGTCACAACGGGGCCAGAGCCCTAACACAGTCACTTCCTTGGCATCCCCATACCTGAAGCACTTCCTCACAAAATATGAGCCACCTAGGAGGCTGGTTGGTCCCCTCTCCCTGTGACACATGCACAGGTGAATATAGTTATACCAACACATCCTAGCTCAGTTTTCAAAAAAGGCCTGGATAGAGCAAGTTTCCCAGGTGTGGGGAGATGGAGATGGATTCAGATCCACCCCCTCCTTTCGGCTATGTGTGGGCCACTGGATAAGTCATTGTACCTTGCAGGGTCTCCCTAGCTTCCCAAAATATTTTGCAGAGATCATTCTAGCTTCTGCTTTTGAGTTGTCATCAGGTGTATGGGTCTCTACATAAGTGTATTACCTGTGAAACCTCTAATGCTAGAGTCACAGACTAACAAGGCACAAACACACAGATGACAGATACAGAGAGGGGAGGGACAAAGGATGACATGCAATGCTACCCATATCTGAGTCCCACAGTGAGGTAGGGAACTGGGTACCTACATTTCATTAGCAGTATTGATCATTCAATGTATAAATTAAATTTATCTAATTTAATTTGTTATCACTATTAAGCTTGCTATCCTTATTTTTCCTGTAGGTCATAGGAATCTTTAATTGGTTCATATTAATTGTATGATAGTGGATGTCAGTGTGGTGTGCTCACATATGCTTGTAATTTTTAAATTTGCTATCTTTCAGGTTTGGGGGCATATTTTTTCTGGTAAGAAATCTAAGTATTTATTCAATACTAATTAGAATATTTTAATTTTTAAAATTGGCATTTTAAAAGAGGAATACTTATTTGCCAAAAATTTCTATGTAAAATTAAAAGCCATAATTTTGTCAAAAAGTTTTAACAATGCATTTTCATTAGCAATGAGAATAACATTCTCTAACTGCAAAATCATTGGCTAAATCTCTTTTGATCCAATACAATAAAAGTGGTCACTTGTAAAAATAAATCTCCATGGTTTCTACTTTTATAGAATATTGTTTCTTCATGCATCATGAGTTTCCTGGTCACCTATCATTTGCACATTTTCTAATAGGAGTATTCATATTGTTCTTGATTCTTTGTATGATTTCTGAGTAAAATAAAGACATCAGCCATGCTGATATCTGTAACATCCTTTCCAGGTATTCATTTTTCTTTGAATTTGTATAGTACTTTGTATATGTAGTTTTTTTTTCTTTTTTTTCAGTTAATTCGATAACGTTGTTTAAAGTTCTCACTTGCATAGTATGGTAAGAGCAACATCAAACATAAAACAAACATTATAGAACTATATATCCATACTTTTTATTAATTACATTCACTTATTAGTTGTTTTCAATTATTAACTAACTTATTATCTATTTTGATATAGGCATGATAGAGATAACTTGTAGCTTTTTGTGTTTTTTGTTTTACATATATTTTTTTAGTTATGGGTGGACACAATACCTTTATTTTATTCTTATGTGGTGCTGAGGATCAAACCCAGGGCCTCCTGTGTGCTAGGCAAGCACGCTACCACTGAGCCACAATACCAGTCTGACAACTTGTAGTTTTGAAATGAGTAACCAGTTGTCTCATTGACATTCATTAATTTATACAACAATTAATCTTGCTAATTTTTCAAAACACTGTTTTTATTGGTAAATAAAATTATATATATTCTTTTCATTTTAGGTTTCCCATTTTTTTCCACTAACTTTTGGCCTTATGTGTTTTAATATTTGATAGCCTGACTTAGTAGGCATTTTGAAAATTTTCATGTATCTTCTCTTGTGTGTATCAAATTAAATGACATTTTTGTCTTCATGAAAGAGCAGAATGGAAATGTTGCCATAAAACCGATTGACTTACGTACTGGGAATTGAACCCAGGGATGCTTTACAACTGAGCTATATCCCTGTTTTCTTCAGCTTTTACACTGCTATGAATAAAAGACCCAACCAGAACAATGATAGAGGAAGAAGTGTTTATTTGGGGCTCATGGTTTCAGAGGTCTAAATCCATAGACAGACAAATCCATTCCTTGTGGCTGGAGAGAGAAAGAACATCATGGCTAAAGAGTATGGGAGAGGGAAGCAACTCACATGATGATCAGAAAGCAGAGAGAGATCTCTACTTGCCAAATACCAATATGTACCCCAAATTCACTCCCAATCTCCTCCAACCACACCCCACCTGCCTTCAGTTATCACTTAATTAACCCTATCTAGTGATTAATTCACTGATTGGGTTAAAACTCTAATAACCCAATCATTTATCCCCTAAACCTTCTTGCAGTGTCTCACACATGAGCTTTTGGGGAACAACTCACATCCAAACCACAACAATCTCCAGCTCTTTTCATTTTGTGTTTTGAGAGAGGGTATCATTATGGTGCTAAGGACCTCTCTACGTTGCTGACATTGCCTGAAACTTGTGATCCTTTTGTCTCCGCCTCTAGAGTCACTTAGATTACAGATGTGCACTACTGCACCTGGCAAAGCAAACAAAAACCCATTCATTTCCATAAATTATACAATGTCCAAAACAATGTAGTTTCCAAAACAATGAAAAATAGACAAAACACGCAGTAGCTTTTATAATTAATTTTGAATGAAACATAGCTTTATTTGACTGTAAGTTCTAAATCCTGTAATATGCCCTAATACAATTCTGTCATTATTATCTTAGGATATTATTGTGGCTCTCCAAGCTCTAACTCTATTCCAAAGTCTTACTTATTCTAAGAACAGACAAGATTTGGTGCAAATTTCCTCTGACAAAGCAGTCAATATTGCTGTCCAAGTGCATGAAGAGAACCTATCACTGCTACAACAAATGCCATTGCCAGAAATTCAGTAAAACTACACTGTGGGAAGTGAGTGGCAATGATTGTGTATATGTGCAGGTAAATCTGAACTTTCTCTCCTAACTTATCAAAATTGTCAAATACACATGAAACTAGAAAGAGTACTAGAACCAATATTCAGAATCCAAAATATGTTATAATGCAGCTCTAAAATGTTCCATCATGTGGCTACAATGCCATTATCCTTATCAAAGAGAATAATAGTTTATAATATAATTTAATTGCCATCAAATATATTTTGCAGTTGTTTTCTTTTTCCATCCATATTTGATCAAGGAAATGTTTTTTGATTGTTTATTATTCTTCATAAATCTCTTTTAACTTAATAGATCTATCAGCTCTTGTATATTCTTGTGATATTAACCTTTTGAAGACATCAGGCTATTTGTGCTATAGAATGTCCTTCATTGTGGATTTATCAGATTGTTTTCTTTTGGACTTTATTTAATTTGTTGCCACATTACCTGTGTTTTCTATAACCTGAAAGTTAGGTCTGTATTCATTTTATCTCACATACAGAGATACATCATCAATCTTAATGATATTATGTTTTATCATTAGCTTAAGGTGATAATAGCCAGATCTCTTCACTGAAGGTGCTGTTTTTCTCTGCTTTGCACCTACCAATTAATATTTAAAATATGTAAATTGGGACCATGCAAAGTCAATTTCTGCATCAATTTTCATTAACTTCTCTTAACATGTATTGATGATCTTTGCCTAAATAAGATACTTCAATAATTGCTATGAAGTGGTGAATTTTAATTCTAACTTATCAAAAATATCGAAAGGTTAAATATCAAAAGGTTGGAAACAAATCTTTCATAACTCAGCTTATGAAATATCATAAATATGATTTACTTTTCCATTTGCAGAGTTTTCCTTATTCTTTCCATTTTTAGTTTTCATATTTCAGTGTTCTTAGTTTCTTTAATAATGTGAAGCTTGTGCTGAGTCACATTATATGATTATTAGCACACTGAAAAGTCTTAAATTCCTGTTAATTGTGTTTCTAATATGCAACTATCAGGCAAGTCATCATCAGAGTGAGTATCTTAAAAAGTTGAATATATAGCGTTTTTGTTGTTGTTGCCGTTATTGTTCTTACACTTGAGAACTACAAGTCTGTTTGTAAGGATTTCCCTCAGCATCAACTTCCAGTCTTTGACAGTAAGAATGTTAGTAAAAGTTGGTATAGGAGATACATTTTTTATTAGTGCTTTATGGTTGTTCATGGTAGTTGAGTTTATCCTGACAAACTCGTACAAGTGTAGAAATTAATTTCAGCTCATGATTTAGGGGAGACTTCTTTCATGTGGAAATTATTATCCTGCTTTAAAGAAAAAAATCAAAGTGTTTGTTTCTCTGACGTTAGTCTCCAGGAGGAGCAAATGTGTAGACTTATCTCCAGAAAAAGAAATAATATTATGTCGTTGGGCAGAAAGGAGGAGACAAAGAGCATCCTACCTACAGAAAAAGCTACAACCTTAACAGGGAATCTGAGACCTCCGTGACTGACAGGCAGTAACAAGGAAACTCAGCCCTTCTCCCTTTCCCTCCACTGTATGACTCACTAGACAACAAATGAGGAACCTGGATCCCTTCGCAAACCAGAAGTAAATAAGTGCACTTCCTTTCACACTGGGTCATTTCAGTGGAAACCACCACTTAAGAAACAATAACAAGGCATTCATACCCCTCAGTCAGGATGGTTTTTTTTGGTTGTTTGCTTTTGTTTATTCATTTGTTATTGTTGCTATGGTTGTTTCAGTACTGAGGATTAAACCTAGGGAGTGATTTAGCACTGCTTCATCCCCAGCCCTGTTTTTAGAATTTCATCTTTATTTTGGCATAGGGTCCCACTAAATTGTTGAAGCTGGCCTTGAACTTGAGATCCTCCTGCCTCAGTATTCCAAACCATTGGGGTTACAGGCATATGCCACCATTCTCAGCTGATAGGGTGGTTTTTGTTTTTTGTTTTAATAATTGGTTCTTTTTAATTATACATGACAGTAGAACCCATTTTGATATAATTATGCAGCAGGGAATATATCTTTTTTTTCACAATGTAGATTCACACGATTCATATAATATTGCATATTCATAGGATAATACTATCTGTCTCAGTCTACTATCTTTCCTTCCCCAAACCCCTCACATCCCATTTTCCTCTACACCATCCATACTTCCTCTTTTCTTCTCCCCCACCACCATGAAACCTCCCCCCAACCCCTATTATGTATCTTCTTCCACTAATTGGAGAAAACATTTGGCCTTTGATTTTTTGAGCTTAGCTCATTTCACTTAGCATGATATTCTCCAACTCCACCCATTCACCAGCAAATGCCATAATTTTATTTTTCTTTACAGCTGAGTAATATTCAATTGTGTATATATACCACAGTTTCTTTATCCATTCATCAATTGAAGGACATCTAGGCTGGTTCCACAATCTAGCTATTGTGAATTGAGCAGCTATGAACATAGATGTGACTGCATCCCTATACTTTGCTGATTTTAAGACCTTTGAGTATAAACCTAGAAGTAGGATAGCTGGGTCTATTGGTGGGTCCATTCCAAGTTTTTTGAGGAATCTCTATACTGCTTTTCAGAATGGCTGTACCAATTTGCAACTCCACCCGCAATGTATGAGTGTGCCTTTTTCCCCACATCAATGCCAACAATTATTATTTCTTGTGTTACTAATGATAACCATTCTAACTGGAGTTAGATGAAATCTTAGGGTGATTTTAATTTGCATTTCTCTAATTACTAGAGATGATGAGCACTTTTTCATATATTTGTCACTTGTATATCATCTTTTGTGAAGTGTCTGCCCAGTTCCTTAGCCCATTTATTGATTGGGTTCTTTGTATTATTGGTGTAATGTTTTTTAAGTTCTTTATAAATTTTGGAGATCAGTGCTCTGTCTGAAGTGTGTGTGGAAAAGATTTTTTCCCACTCTGTAGGCTCTCTTTTCACATTACTGATTGTTTCTTTTGCTGAGAAAAAGCTTTCTAGTTTGAATCTGTCCCATTTATTGATTCTTCCTTTTATTTCTTGTGCTCTGGGGGTCATGTTAAGGAAGTCTGGTCCTAAGTTAACATGAAGAAGATTCAGGCCTACTATTTTTTCTATTTGGTGAAGGGACTCAGGTTTAATTCCTAGATCCTTGATCCATTTTGAGTTGAACTTTGTACAGGATGAGAGATGGGGATTTAATTTCATTTTATTGCATATGAATTTCCAGTTTCGCCAGCACCATTTGTTGAAGAGGCTATCTTTTCCCCATTGTATGTTTTTGGCACCTTTGTCTAGTATGAGATAAGTGTACTTAAGTGGATTTGTCTCTGTGTCTTCTATTCTGTACCATTGGTCTGCCTGTCTATTTTGATGCCAATACCATGCTGTTTTTGTTACTATTGCTCTGTAGTAGAATTTAAGGTCTCTTGTTGTGATACCTCCTATATCATTCTTCCTGCCCAGGACCGTTTTGGCTATTCTGGGTCTTTTGTTCTTCCATATGAATTTCATGATTGCTTTCTCTTTTTCTATGAGGAATGTAATTGGGATTTTTATTGGAATTGTGTTAAATTTGTATAGCACCTTTGGAAGTATGGTCATTTTGATTATATTAATTCTGCATATCCAAGAATATGGGAGATCTTTCCATCTTCTAAGGTCTTCCTCAATTTCTTTCTTTAATGTTCTATAGTTTTCATTGTAGAGGTCTTTCACCTCTCTTGTTAGATTGATTCCCAAGTATTTTATTTTGAGGCAATTGTGAATGGAGTTGTTTTCCTCATTTCACTTTCAGATGATTCATCATTTATATATATAAATGCATTTGATGGATTGTGTTTATTTTATATCCTGCTATTTTGTTGAATTCATTAATTAGTTCTAAAAGTTTCCTGGTGAAGTCTTTGGATTTTCTAAATATAGGATCATGTCATCAGCAAATAGTGACAGCTTGAGTTCTTCTTTTCCTATTAATTTCTGTATTCCTTTAATTTCTGTATTCCTTTAATTTCTGTGGTCTAATTGCTCTGGCTAGCATTTCCAGCACAATGTTGAATAGAAGTGGTGACAGTGGGCATCCCTGTCTTGTTCCAGTTTTTAGAGGGAATGCTTTTAGTTTTTCTCTGTTGAGAATGATGTTGGTCATGGGCTTAGCATAAATAGCCTTTACAATGTTCAGGTATGTTCCTACCATCCCTATTTTTTCTAATGTTTTGAGAAAGAAGGGGTGCTGTATTTTGTCAAATGTTTTCTCAGCATCTATCAAAATAATCATATGATCTTAACCTTAAGTCTATTGAAGTTATGAATTATATTTATTGATTTCCTGATGTTGAACCAACCTTGCATCCCTGGGGTAAACCCCACTTGAATGGGGTGAACTATCTTCTTAATATGTTTTTGTAAGCAATTTGCCAGAATTTGCTAAAGATTTTTGCATCTATATTCATCAGAGATATTGGTTTAAAGTTTTCTTTTCTAGATGTACCTTTGTCTGTTTTTGGTATCAGAGCGATACTAGCTTCATAGAATGAGTTTGGAAGGGTTCCCTCCTTTTCTATTTCATGAAATACTTTCAGGAGTATTGGTATAAGTTCTTCTTTCAAGGTCTTGTAGAACTCAGCTGAGAATCTGTGGTCCCGCACTTTTCTTGGTTGGTAGGCTTTTGATGGTTTCTTCTATTTCATTACTTGAAATTGATCTGTTTAAATTGTTTATGCCCTCCTGGTTCAGTTTGGGGGGATCATATGTCTCTAGAAATTTGTCGATGTCTTCAGGGTTTTCTATTTTATTGTAGCATAGATTTTCAAAGTAGCTTCTAATTATGTTTTGTATTCAGTGGTGTCTGTTGTGGTATTTCCTTTTTCATCATGAATTTTAGTAATTTGAGTTTTCTCTCTCCTTTTCTTTGTTAGTGTGGCTAAAGGTTTATCAATTTTGTTTACTTTTTCAAAGAACCAACTTTTTGTTTTGTCAACTTTTTGAATTGTTTATTTTGTTTGTTTCAATTTTATTGATTTCAGCTCTGATTTTAATTTCCTATCTTCTACTACTTTTGGTGTTGTTCTGCTCTTCTCTTTCTAGGGCTTTGAGATGTAATGTTAGGTCATTTAGTTGTTGACTTTTTATTCTTTTCTTGAACACGCTTAAAGCAATGAATTTTCCTCTTAGTACTGCTTTCATAGTGTCCCAGAGATTTTGATATGTTGTATTGTCATTCTCATTTACCTCTAAGAATTTTTTTATCTCCTCCCTGATGTTTTCTGTTATCCATGCTTCATTCAATAGCATATGTTTTAGTCTCCAGGTGTTGGAGTAGTTTCTGTTTTTTCTTTTGTCATTGATTTCTAATTTCATTCCATTATGATCTGATAGAATACAAGGTAGTATCTCTACTTTTTTGCATTTACTAAGGGCTGCTTTGTGGCATAACATATGGTCTATTTTAGAGAAGGACCCATGTGCTGCTGAGAAGAAAGTGTATTCGCTCATTGATGGATGGAATATTCTATATATGTCTGTTAAGTCTAAATTATTGATTGTGTTATTGAGTTCTATGTTTTCTTTGATTAGTTTTTTTTTTGGTAGATCTGTCCACTGGTGACAGTGGTGTGTTAAAGTCACCCAGAATTATTGTGTTGTGGTCTATTTGATTCCTGGAATTGAGAAAGATTTGTTTGATTATATGAATGGGTCATTGTTTGGGGCATAAATATTTATGCTCGTTATGTCTTCTTGATTTATGGTTCCCTTAAGCAGTATGAAATGACCTTCTTTATCCCTTCTGACTAACTTTGGCTTGAAGTCTACTATATCTGATATAAGGATGGAAACCCCCACTTTTTACTGAGTCCATGTGCATGGTAGGTTTTTTCCCATCCTTTCACCTTTAGTCTGTGGATGTCTTTTTCTATGAGATGAGTCTCTTGAAGGCAACATATTGGTGGGTCTTTCTTTTTAATCCAGTCTGCCAGTCTATGTCTGTTGATTGACAAATTTAGGCCATTAACATTCAGGGTTATTATTGAGATGTGATTTGTATTCACAGTCATTTTGCTTTAGTTTTGGTTTTTATGTTGACTTGGTTTCTCCTTTGATTGGCTTTTCCTTTACGGTAGTTTCTCCCTTTTACAACTTACATTCTTGTTTTTCGTTTCTTCCTCATGGAATATCTTGCTGAGAATGTTCTGTAGCACAGGTTTTCTATGTGTAAATTCCTTTAACTTTTGTTTGTCATGGAAGGATTTTATTTCATCTTCAAATCTGAAGGTTAGTTTACTGGATATAGAATTTCTGGTTTGCAACCATGTTCTTTCAGAGCTTGAAATATATTGTTCCAGGCCCTTCTAGCTTTTAGGGTCTGGGAAGTCTGCTGATATCCATATTGGTTTCCTCCTATATGTAATGTGATGCTTTTCTCTCACAGTCTTTAAAATCCTATCTTTATTTTCTATATTAAGCATTTTCATTATACTATGTCTTGGTGTGGATCTGCTGTAATTTTGTGCATTTGGTGTTCTGTAAGCCTCTTGTGGTTGAATTTCCATTTCATTCTTCATGTTTGAGAAATTTCCTGGTATTATTTTGTTGGATAGGTTGCTCATTCCTTTCGTTTGCATCTCTGTGCCTTCCTCAACCTCGATAATTCTTAAATTTGGTCTTTTCGTGATATCCCATAGTTCTTGTAGGTTAGGTTCCATTCATGATTTCTTACCATTTTCTCTGTTTGGGCAACTTTATTTTCAAGATTCAATATTTTGTCTTCATTGTCTGAGGTTCTGTCTTCCAAGTGATCTAGTCTGTTGGT
>JAJEJO010050293.1:0-67003 GCA_020662805.1 Glaucomys volans
TTTATACCCAAAGGTCTTAAAATCAGCAAAGTATAGGGATGCAGCCACATCTATGTTCATACTGCTCAATTCACAACAGCTAGATTGTGGAATCAACCTAGATGCCCTTCAATTGAAGAATGAATAAAGAAACTGTGGTATATATACACAATGGAATATTACTCAGCCATAAAAAAGAATGAAATTATGGCATTTGCTGGTAAATGGGTGGAGTTGGAGAATATCATGCTAAGTGAAATAAGCCAAGCCCAAAACACCAAAGATCGAATGTTTTCTCTGATCAGTGGATGCTGATACCTAACAGGGGTGTGTGGGGGGTGGAGGGGTGGCAGGGGTTATGGGGAGAATAAGAAAGAATGGAGGAAGTATGGATGGTGTGGAGGAAAATGGGATGGGAGGGGTAGGGGGCAGGAAAAATAGTAGACTGAGACAGACAGTACTACCCTATGTAAATGTAAGATTATATGAACTGTGTGAATAAAAAATAAATTAAATAAATAAGAAAATAAAATAAAATAAAATAAAAAAGACAGCCTACACAATGGGAGAAAATCTTTGCTACCACTCCTCTGATAGGGGATTAATATCCAGAATACATAAATAATTCCAAAAACTTAACACCAAACCAAACAAACAAAATACTCCCAAATAACGTAGTTAATAAATGGGCAAAAGAATTAAGCAGACATTTCTCAATAGTGTTTTTTAAAATTTTTTAAATTTGTTCTAATTAGTTGTACATGACAGTAGAATGCATTTATATATGTTGACAAATCATATATAAATGGAGTTTAATTTGTCATTTTTCTGATTATATGTTCATGAGGCAATAATGTCTGTTTCACTCTACTATCCTCAATAGTGTTTTAAGTAGAGGAAAATTTACAAACAAAACAGAAAAATAAGTGCTTTTCTAGTACTATAGTCATGTATCACTTAACAATGGGATGCATCCTGAGAAATGAGTCATTGGGTGATTTTGTCATTATGCAAACATCATAAGATGTATTTTCACAAATTAAAATAGCCATGATGTCACTACACAACATAATCTCATGGAACTGCCATCATATATGCAGTCCATCATGGACTGAACATTGTTACGCAAGCACAGGGTGGAACTCGTATTAGTTTTCAATTGTGGCATAAAATATTACCACAAATACAGCAGCTTAAAACAGCATAAATGTATTATTTCAGAGTTTCCTTAAGTCAGTAGTCTGGATATAGGTCCACTTAGTATCTCACCAGACCTATATCAAAGTGTCCACTTGGATTACAGTCTCATCTGATGGTCAGGTTTCTCTTCCAAGTTCATTCAGGTTGTTGGCAGAGGTCAGTTCCTTGCTGACTAAAAGCCAGGGGTCCCTCTCAGCTCATGTGGACTACCCTCAGGTCCCAGCGTGGATCTCTCTAACAACATGGCAGCTAATATCTTCAGAGCCAGTGGCTATGGTGTAGGCATATGTAGCTCAATCTAATCATGGTAGCGATATTTCATCATTTCCCTCGGTCCTTCCGACACTCAAGAGGGGACTACATAGGGCACATGTGCTAGTGAATGGGAGCCTCAGGGGCCATCATAGAATCAGTCAACCACACTACTATTTCTTTTCAACAAATGGAATAGACATATGCTGTTTATACATAAAACATCTGCATGAATACAGAAGGAGCTAAAATCAGATTTGTCTCTAGAGAGAAGTATTAGAAGACTAGGAAGAGAACAGGAATGTTTCTATATCTTTGGCCCTGTTTTAATGATTTTAGCATATTTATGTATTACCTATTCAAATGAAGTCTTTATCAAAAAATAAGAATAGCTGTTCAAAACTTCCTCAGGGAAAGAGCCACAAATGCACAACCATCTTTCCTGGAGGTATTACTGCAGGCTCAATGCGTGGCCCTGACCTTGGCCTTTCCTCGTAGATGTCTGTTTGAGGCTGGTAAGCACCTGTCCTGGGCAGGCCAGGAACGAAGTTTCACAGCTAGTCTTACTGACCCAGGTTCTTTTTTGCCTGCCTTGCAGTATGCCAATCACTGACACAAGTTTTGCAAAAGATGGTTTATTCTCAAGGCACCATTTGTGTGGAGATGGGAAATGAATCTCAAATCTACTTCTCCTGGGACAGGGATTAGGGGTACTTATGGGTTAAAGAAACAGGATAGCTTAAGATAGAGGAAAGGCATTGGAAGTGAGGAAGAATGAAGTAAGTGTTCAGTGGTCTGCACAAATTTCATGGCTCTTCCTAGGATGCATGTTCCGAAAATGGTGGCATTAGTATCTGTAGGTAGAGTTTTTGACTCTATAATATCAAAAGGTTATCTATCAGACCCTTGGGCAGGTCCAAGTGGAAGGGTTTGAGCTAGAAAAGGCTACTTCTAAATTCCTAAAAAGCTACTTCTAAATTCCTAAAAAGGAATCATTGTTGATTCCTCAAACAATCATTATATAATATCCATAAATGAGAGGTTTTGCCTATGACAAAACTAGTAGGGGTCTATTACTTTATTGTTTAGCTAAGCAACTTATAAATTCAGTGATGAAAGCAAGAAACTAGAAGCAAGTGAGGCTGGAGGGTTTATTTAGGTTTTCTCTCAGTTTTGCTGTGAAGTATTCTCTGGGAAAGTTCTTCCAAGTCCTCATGTACTGTAACCCTGTATCTACAAATTTAAAACATTCTTCACGTTGGCTGCAATTCAACCCAATGACTTTTTCTTGTTTTCAAATTAATAGGCTGTTTTTTTAAAGATGTTTTATAGAAATGATTACAGAATCTTAAATCCTAGCAGGTTTATAGAAAATTTGATCAGAAAGTTCCTAATACCCATCCCCTTTCCCTCTTCTACAATTCCGGCACTACTATTTTTAGTGTGGTATATTTTTTACAACTGATTACCCACTATTGGTACATTATTAACTCAAGTCTGCATTTTAGCATTAGGGTTCACTCTTTGTGTTATACCTCCTATGGGTTCTGACAAATGTATAAAGATATGTGTTTATTATTACCATACCAGAAAAAAAATCCCAGTGCTTTATAAAAATTGCTATTTGGGGCTGGGGACATTAATGCTAGGCTTGCCTAGAATGCATGAGGCCCTGGGTTCAATCCCAGTACTGCAACAAAACAAACCCAAACCTGCTATTTTTAGCATTTCATACAATTCATGCACCAGAACCTCCTGCAAGTTTGAAAGCCCTATACAAATCCAGTTCTGATTTGTCAAGGAAAAAATAAGTTTGAAGGTTTCCAACACAAAGAAATGATAAATGTTTAAGAGGATGGAAATACTACCAACCCTGATTTGATCATTACATATACATACATGTGTTAAAATATTGCAGTGTACCCTGTAAATATATATCATCATTATGTGCCAATTAGAATTTTTTTTTTTTTTTTGGAACCTGGGATTGAACCCAGGGGCTCTCGACCACTGAGCCACATCCCCAGCCCTATTTTGTATTTTATTTAGAGACAGGGTCTCACTGAGTTGCTTAGGGCCTCGCTAAGTTGCTGAGGCTGGCTTTGAACTTGCGATCCTCCTGCCTCAGCCTCCCAAGTCTTGGATTACAGGCGAGTGCCACCATGCCTGGCTAGAAATTTTTTTAAAAAACAGCAAAAAAAATTAATGAATCAGTTGTTTTGATTGAAGAGACTATCCTTAATTTTTCCAGAATTGCCAGAATAGACACTTTGCAGGAAAGTGTCCTTTTGTGCCGACGCTACAAGCAACAGCAAGAGGAGGTGTTTTCAGTTTTCTGTTTAAACCAGAAAGAGATGATATGGGCTCAAGACAAAGTGTATGTGAGGAGATTCTGAGGACACCATGGTGACACTGTGAAGAAGTGGCAGAGGGCAAGGTAGCCTGTGTGAGTCTGCACCCGAGCACAGAGATGGCCACACGTGGCTGCACCAGTCCTGCATCCGGAGGACCCCCAACACTCTTTTCTCCTTAGCCTGCCAATCCTGGAAAGGGACACGTACACACAGCTGTCAAGACAAATCCCAGCTGCTAAGTCAATCATAAAATAAGGCTGTCACTCATCCTGACTGGATGAGACGTGGCCCCCAAAGCACCACATGCTCAAAATGTCACCATGTCACTGCCCGATAACATCCACCACGCTCCCCTATTCGGTCCTCCACCACCTCTTTTGACACCTCTGTCACCTACACCACCCAAGTCTCAGTGCCAGCTGCTCATGGCAACTCGTTTAAAGAAAAGTTCTCTTCTCCCTCATCATAAGCAAGAATTTGGGGTTACAAGTAGCCATTGCTGTAGGTATCTCATGACAAAATGTCTCATAGGATTGGATACCCTGCATGGCATGTCCCTTCAGTCCCCAGCTGTCAGCGCAGCCACACCCCATGAACCCAGACGCACTTTCAAACCACCATGATGAGTTCTGCAGGCAAGTTCAAGCTACCAGCTGGAGCTGTTTTTAAATTGATAAAGATATTTGCCAGAGGAAACACAGCATGCTGTTTGGGTTGGAAGCAGCACTATTGATTATTCTGGTGGCAGCGTAAGTGTAACAATGAGAAGAACTACTGGGAAAGGGGTGTCTAGGATATTCACTCTAATTAGTAGACAGGAAATAAATCAGTGTCACCTCAGTGTCACCTAAGCAGAAGGCTAGACCTTCTAGCAGGGTAAAAAAAAAAAAAAAAAAAAAAAAAAGAGCATGCAAGATCTAAAAATAAATCCCACCCAGACAATTCTTGGTTTATTTCGTCCTTTCCTTGGGTCTCAATAAGTCATTAAGTTTCTTCAGAGTCAAACAAGTCTCCTCATTATGATGTTCCTGTAAAACCAACTTCCTGTTGCTCTGAGAACTGTGGATAATGGCCCCTGATACATGGAAGTTTGAATACACACTGATAAAAATCAGATTTTTCTGCATGCAATGGATATTAAAAATACCAAACTTTTATGATATTTGAATGTTAAACAGCATCCACGGGGCAGAGATGACCTTGCAGTGTGTAATAGGTGAGAAGAAGAAAGACAGGGGAAATGCCCTCACATCTCACATCTTTAATAATTTGCCTGTTCAGCCTTCAGCCGGTGTGGTCTTTTCATACACAGCCTGCCCAGCCGCAGTTGTTTGCGTAAATAGTCCTTAAAGCAGAAGTTTCCCAAGAGCTTTGTCAGTCCCCAGGCGACTGGCCTCCATCGAGCTTCAGGACAGGCACAACCCACCAACTTTCATTTGGGGATCCCTCCTGATGCAAAGTTAATCTAAACTCAAGAACAAAAGTATTCATATTTGTCCTTGTATGTCAAGGATTACCTCCATTGAAATCGTTCTCTATTATCGGCTTGTCACTTTCTTTGCTACTTAATCTCTTTCTTTCTCTTGCTCAATAGCCTCCTCTTACTTTCTTTCCTACTGAATGAAGAGGAGGGGTTTCCCCCCTCTCTCTCCTTTTCAAGTAACTCACAAAGTTAAAAGGCCAGCTCAGCCTGACCACCTGGATGGACGGGAGGCACTGTCCAACGGCACCCCGCCAGCAGCCAGCTGTGACATTGTACCCTGCCAGCTTTGTTAAGCCCTGCTCTTGGGATTGTCCTGACTCTGTTGACAACCACCTCCTGCTCAGCCAGTGTCCCATTCCAATTGTCCTCAACTTCCCTGTGTAATGCTGTTTTGCAAATTACGAAGCCCTGGGAGTCTGTTAATCGCAGTTCATGTCCCATGTAAGGCCACACAGGGGAGGCAGAGCTGGGTGGGGAGGCCCGCTGGCAGGGCTGAATGTCTTGGGAGGTGGCCCATTCACACCCCTAACGAGATCATTACTGCTAACTAAATACGAGCTTGGCCTCGTGACCTTCTGGGGACTTAGGGAGGCCCCTGCAGGACATCAATAGTGTTTCAAACTCTCACTCCGGCTGCCTTCCAGCACTGGAAGCTAAACCTGGGATCAAAAGGTCTCTAGCCCTAAGCCTCACGCACCTGAGTGACACCCCTGGTGGATGTCCCCGAATGGTCAGGACTTGCCAGCTCTTCAGCTAACTGGACACTGTCTCCCCCTGGGACCACCCGAGAAGCAGGCCTTGAGATGACACCATCGAGCATTCCTACAGTTCTCCAAGGAGTCTGGAGGTAAATCGAGCAACCATTTGTCCCAGATCTAAATCAACACTGTGCCTGACTGGAAAGTGGAGGAGATGAGCCAGGGGCTGAGGATTTGGGTGTTGCTGTTTAGAACCTGCTGACAATTTCAAGAAGATGAGCCTCCTTGGCATAGTCTGGTGCTTGATTCAGATCTCACCGTGCCTAAATCCAGAGAGAAGTTCCTTCATGACTTTAGCCATGAAGACAGCCTCTTGGATTCACCCGCATAACCAAAGGCAGGTCCCTGTGTGAGTATGTGTGTATGTATGTGATAGTTTGGGTTAGTGTGTCGATGTGTGTGAGCATGTGAATGTGTGTGTGTGTGCCTTGTATGTATGAGTGTAAATGGGTAAATGCATATGTATGTGTATGAGTGGGTGTGTGTATAAGTATGTGGGTAAACGTGTGTATGGGATCATATATATGTAAATATATATGTGTGTGCATTTGTGCATAAGAGTGAGCGTTGTGTGAATGTGTGTGCAACAGTGTTTGTTAACATGTATGTTTGCGAGTGTGAATGTTTGTGGATGTGTTCAAACGTGTGAATATGTGTGTGTGTGTGCAGAGTGAGTGCATATTTGTATATGATGTGTGCATGAGTGAATGTGTGTGAGGGTATATGCAAAGCATGTGTGTGAGCATAAATATAAATATGTGTTTGTGGGTGTTCATTTTCATGTGAGGGGGTGTGAGAGAGTGTGCAAGTGTATGTTTGTGAGCCTGTGTGCATGAGAATGTATGCACCTGTGTATCAAAGTGTGTGTGTGTGTGTGTGTGCGAGTGTGTACGTGTGTGTGTTTATGTATCTGTGTGAAGCAGGGAAAGGTCTACCTGGGTGACTGGCTGTTCGACAGTCGTGGAGTTCCCACAAGCCGTTCTGCCTGCCTGTTGATTTTGACAATCCCAGTGTGATGTGGAAACCACAAATTTTGAGGGAAGGGGAGGGCTTGATAATGAATTGGTTCTTATTAGCTATACTTTTCCTTTCTGCCCCTTTTCAAAAGAAATGGTAAAAAAAAAAATTCCAAAGTCAAGAAATATTTAAAATTACAAAGTACATTTACCTGTTTGCATTATGTTTATTCTGGTGGATTCAAAAATCACCACTGAATCCACTTATATTCCTTGAGAATATAAGGACTGCTATATACTATGGCCATGCCTATTTGAATCCTAATAAAATAGAATCAGTCCCTCTTAGTATGTTCATTTTGGTTTTCTTTTTCTTTTGAAGGACATGCTTTCTTTGAAGGCACACACACTCCCACGGTGCCTTAAGAACTTTGCTTTCCAAAAGAAAGTTTTTCAAGTCTTGAGCTGTCCTGTGTTTTCATTGTCACTGCCAATCCAGCAGGACCCCTGGACACTTACGGCTGCATTTAAACTCTGTTGAACTTGAAGAGTAAGTAAGAAAACTCCATCATCAAGAGAAAGGTGGTTTGGGGGTGGGAGGGACCCATAGATAAAAAAGCACAAAAAACAGATGGGAGCTGGTGACATCTCTCAAAAATGACCCCACCACAAATACAGTACTTGGACCCAGACCAGCCACAAGATCTGGGATCAGGGCTCCCATCTCTGGAGGCACGGGGCTTGGCGTGGGCATAACTCAGGGCACTCTCAGGGGGCTGGTTAAAGTGATGCCTGCCTGAGGGATGGATTCCCCCCTGCTCTCTGCCAAGTGAGAGGGTCTGTCAAGTTAAGTGAAGCAGAAGTTGTAGAGTGTCTGGTCTCTCATGCTCTCCTGAGTCCTTCTGTAAATTTACAGCCAGACATAGGCAGTGTTAACTTAATGTTCCCTTGGAGTATCTCATTGATGTGCCTCTGGCCATTTCTGACAATATGAAGGTGAGTCTTGCAGAAACTGACCTGTGATTTGATTGTTTGGGAGAAGGCTTTGCAAGGAGATGGGAAACGGGCTGGGTCTTCTGACTTAATGCATTGGATGGTGGATTATAGAACTTCTCTCTCTTCTTGCCAGAGAAGAATCCCCAGTACTACCCAATTATTCACCATCACAGCAAGTCACTTAAGCCCCACTATTTTCACTTGGATGACCAAACTGACAGATCCTAAAATTTAAACCCTTCCTTCCCCAAACTTGAACAGAAGAGTCTTGCTCTCAAAGGTTACAACAGAGTGTTAATGGCATCATGAACCATGAAATTGCTGCCTTGGTCTCTGCCTCTCCACTTCATTGGATGATGTTGTGGGAAACTTTCCCAGCAGAAAGTCCTGTTTAAACAATTATTTAATAAATGAGTATTGAGATTTCCATCGACGAGAGTAGATTTCACCCCCAGGACTTAGCAAAGCAGCATCGCTCTTCACAGAACCATGGCGGTGTTTAAAACCTTGAGTTTCTTCCTCTCCGTGCCTGACAACCTCTGAGGAAATAGCTACACCGGAACAGATAAGGGGCAGAGAAAAGGTTTTTCATTAAATCCTTTTCAAGTTTTATCTCAGGCATAAGAATTTTCATGAAGTAGAAACACAATTTTCAGGTTCAGGGAACTGGAATATAATTTTGGTCAGTCCTTTTAAGAATACGGCTTTATCCGAGTGGGTTTATTATTTTAGAATGTCCTTCTTCTTAATCTTGTACCCGACTCCTCTTGGTTCACTTTGCTGTGGCCGTCCTGGCCTTCTTTCTGTTCCTTAAACACTCCAAGGCTGATTTCAGAACCTCTGCGTTTGCCCTTCCCTCTGCCTGACTCTCTTTCCCCCAAAACTTCACCTGATACTCCAAGAGGATTTTTTCCGCTAACTCATCACGACTCCTGCCCACTCTGTTGACTCAGAGACATTTTCTGCTGTTTTCTCCTACCTGCTTCTTCATCTCCTTGTTCGTTGCCTCCACGACAGCCTCGTCTCTTTTTCTCCTGAAACGAAAGTGCCTGGCACCTAGGAAGCACTCAGCAAATATTTGTTGGCAGAGCTCTACTCGAAAGATAAGAAAAAGCCATTGAATATTGTTGTTTGGAGCCTATTTGGATATTTCTTGCTTCTGTTTTCAAGACTTTATTTTTTTTCTCTCTTTTAAAATTTGTTCTGATTAGTTACACATGACAGTAGAATGCATTTTGACACATCATACGTAAATGCAGTATAACTTCTCATTCTTCTGGTTTACATGATATAGAATCCCACCGGTCATGTAATCATATGTACACAGAGGATAATAATATCTGATTCATTTTACTATTCTTCCTACCCCTATACTCCTCCCCTCCTTCACTCTCCTCTGCCTAATCCAAAATACTGCTATTTTTCCCTAGCCCCTGCCCTTATTGTGAATGAACTCCGAATATCATAGAAAACATTCAGCCTTTGGTTTTTTGGGGATTGACTTATTTTGCTTCACATGATCATCTCCAGCTACATCCATTTACCTGCAAATGCCATAATTTCATTCTTTCAAGACTTTATTTTTATGATGGCATCAAGCATGTAGTATGTTGAATTTACTTACTGCCATGGATTTTACATATTAGAAATCATATATGTGTGTGTATATAAATACATATGAGTGAAATTGAGATTATGTATATAATAAGTAAATCTCAGCTTCACTCATTTTAGCAACCAAATGTCTGTTGTGAACTCTACTCATGTTTATTATCCATAAAACTAAAACTACTTAAAATTGCTCTTGCACTAAGAACCCATGAAAACCTGTGCTGAAAGAGCTTTGAAGGACCATTTTAAAAATCCATTCTACCAAGTTTTCTCTCCTCTCTTCCAGGGTTGTTTTTGCACAAAAGTACCATCTTCCATGCTAAAGTAGGCTTCTAGGGAAATAAAATTCTCCAGGCCACAATAGGTTTGGACCAAACAATCGTTTCTCTCTTTACTGTGATTATGCTATTGTTCAAAGTCCAGTTAAGTTTGTTCTGTTTACATTTCATTTTAGGATTTTTATAAATTGTTCATTGATTTTTTTTTCTGTGTAAAAATTAACATGGTTCAAAAATCCACCCCAATCACACCCTACCATCTCTTTCACCCTATACCAATTCATTCTTCAGAGATATTCTTGTTAATTTCTGATTTATCCACCTTTTATGAAAAAACTTAGAAAATAAATATGCATTCTGTTTTCCACTTTTTCTTACACAAAGGAGGCATATTATCTCTTGTTAACTTTTCTTTCTTCACTGAACAGTTAAAAATCATTCTGTAGCAGTTCACAGTAATCTTCCTTGGTATTTTTCAGAGCTGCCTAGGACTCCACTGTGTAGATATACCATAGTTTATTCAAATACTCTCCATGATTGGGTCTGTAGTTGGTTTTCAACATTTTGAAATTATAAGCAATGCAGTACTGAATTACCTTGTGTATGTGTATTTTTGAGTTAAAGGTGTGTCTTTAGAGCATCTTCCTAGAACTGGTATTGTTGGGTCAAAGCCAAATGCATTTGTAATTTTGTTAAATATTGCCAAGTTCCTTTCTTCAAGAATTGGAACAACTTGAGGGCTGGGGATATAGCTCAGTTGGTAGAGCGCTTGCCTGGCAAGCACAAGGCCCTGGGTTCAATCCTCAGCACCGCAAAAAAAAAAAAAAAAAAAAAATTGGAGCACCTTGAATTCTCACCAGTGTGTTTGAAAGGTGTCTATTTCCCTAACAGCGTCATAATGTTTTCTAATCTGATAGATAAGAAATAGTGTCTCAGTATAGTTTTAATTTGCCATTGTTTTAACAAGTTAGAACATATTTTCAACTATTCAAGGGCCAATTTAATATCTTCTTACTGAGAATACTCTATTCATGTGTCTTCTCCATTTTCCTATTTTACTTTTTTCTCTTCAATTGTTAAGTCTATATTAGAGATATTCATCCTCTATGAGAGATGTATGTTGAAAGTATTTTCTCCCAGTTTGTTGACTTTTGACTTTGGTTATGGTGTATTTCATCAGACAAACTTTTCAAAAGATTTTAAATGGTCACATTTTTCAATCTTTGCCTCTGGATTGTGAGGAATCACATTTAGAATGCTTGTCCTTGATGCTAGATTATAGAGGAATTCACTGAATTTTCTGCATAGGATTTTATGTCTTCAGTTTTTACATTCTGAATTCTAATTCTTTTGTATATCATTGCTGTGTATAGTGTGAGGTATGGCTCCAATTTTATTATTATTCAAAAATTATTTGATCATCCCAGTGCCATTAATTGAAAGTCCCGTTTTCAAAAGGACCATTGAGAGCAAGGAAAAGTAAAGAAAAGGCAAGTGAGAAGAGGAAGAAAGACAGACCTTTGCACAATTCATTGGTCTCTCCCTTGTGCCAGACAAAGCACAAATGGTGAGCATGCCCAGGAAGGACGTTGTCTTAGTCTATAGTTCTGTTGCTATAATAACGAAACTGAGGCTGTATACTTTATGAAGAAAAACAGACCATGTAACTCACCATTCTGAAGATCCAAGAGTATAATGCCAATATCTGCTTGGCTCTGGTGAGGGCTTCATGCCTTATGTCATCACAATGGCAGCAGCACATACATGATTGGCAAGCAATACATGGGGAAGAGGGATTCAGAGGAGGTATCAGGCTCACTCAGAATCACCTATTCTCATGGGAACTAATCTAGTCCCATGAGACCTGACCATTCCTAGAGGATCATAAAATTACCTTCCACAAAATCTCCCCCACCCCACATGTGTACTGGGAACAGAGTTTCCAACACATGGCCCTTTAAGGAGCAAACCATTGCAGATGTGATTCTTAAGGGGCCTGTGGACTTTGCTGGCACTACGGAGCAGCTTCTCCTTCTCTGGCCTAAGCTTGTACCTGAGGCTTTGTGGTTATGGCATTTGCTGGTAAATGGATGGAGTTAGAGACCATCATGCTAAGTGAAATAAGAGAAACCCAAAAAACCAAAGGCCGAATGTTTTCTCTGATATGCAGAAGCTAATTCACAATAAGTGTGTGTGGGCGGGGGAAAGGGAAAGATAGAGTACTTTATATTAAGTACAGGAGAGTAAAGGGAGGGGAAGGGGTGTGGGGGTAGGAAGGATAGTAGAGTGAAACAGACATTATGACCTCATGTACATGTATGACTGCAGGACCAATGTGATCCTTCAATATGTACAATCAGAAAAATGAGAGATTACACTCCATTTATGTATGGTCTACCAAGATGTATAAATGCATTCTGCTGTCATGCACAACTACTTAGAACAAATTTTTTAAAAAATTTTAAAAGTCAGGATCAGGCGACCAGCTGTGGATGGACAAAGGAGATCTGGGGTTAGTGGCTCTGGAGTAACAGTCATCTGAAGAATGAACTGTGTCCAGTTAGTCACAGGCAACATTTCTCATTTTCTGGCCCCAGCTAATCACAGTTATTCTGACTATACACTTGGAAGACTCCAAAAATTAGCATGACCCACAGGCTGTGGGCAGAAGGAGGTAAAAATGGACCAAAAGACTGTGAAGAGATCCTCACACATTTCTGGGGCCTCACTTTTCTCTCAGATCCACCTTGATATGCAGTCATTGCAAGCATTAACCTTAGGGTCTTCCTGAAATATTCTGATTTTTGGTTCATTCTGTTATCTGAATGTCTCCCACAGGTCATAATCTTCCTCCATGGTCTCCTCCAAACTTCATTCCAGAGCAATAACAATGAAAGGACCTCATTTGTCTGAGACTTCGCCCTGCCCAGACACTTCTTAGACCCTTTCCACAGCCCCATCAGGTTTCTATTTTTATAACCATTTTGCAGATAGGGAAGCTAAAACTCAGGTAGGCTACATTACATGCAGAAGCCATATGGTGCATGCTGGGATCAATGGCAAGGCAGGATTTGAACTTAGCACTCACCTTTATAACTACCATGACTGTGTTTGATAAGCAAGAAATATCTGATGGGCATAAGTTGTTAATTTTTCTACTTGTTCATTGCTCAAATTGCAAAATGTCAATTGGGACACTTCTGATTTGTGCCCAAGCTCTTGGGTCATTACAACCAACCCCAGGTCCACCAAACAAGAAAGTCTAAAAGAAATGAACAGGTTGCACTGTCTTGTATCAGGTCTTCAGAAATCACTTCCATGTGTTTTCTAAAGGTAATGCAATATTAAATAGAAAAAAAACTATTTTCTAGGTAGACTAGGTGCCAGTTATAAATTTGAAATGCAAACAGTGTGAGCTAGCTACACTTAAAAAGTCCTGGGGTGCAGCTGACTAACATTAAATACTAAATGTCCTTCCATCTCTAGCATTCATTTGCTAGTCACATTGTCCGTTAAAAGTAGTCATTTTGAAAGCAGTAATTCATTCTCTACAGTCCTTCCTTAACACAATTTTCAGCCTGCAATTTAGATGATAGGAAAATTACAACCTCAGTGCACTATATTATGTGATATAAATGTTATTGCAATTAAGCCTGCTAGGAACACACACACACACACACACACACACACACACACACACACAAATACAACTGATCCATGCTTTAGTCTAAGTAATCATTTCCTATAATCCAAGAGGTTTAATGTTAGTCTAGTAGAATATAGGACCAAAATAGGTCTCAACATGAAATGAAGTATCCAGATTTGAACAAAAACTATAGTGGAATAGGAATAAATGGTTGGTGACCTGAGAAGTTCTGAGTTCTACCTTTATTGGTCATGAGATGGGTGTAGTGGACTCACCTTAGTATTACAAGCATTATTGGCTAACTAGCCATTGAAGCTAGAATCTCAGCTTCAATCCAAGATGCCCTTCCCCTCATCCCCAAAGCCAACTGGCTGCCATGACCTGGACCCCCTAGAAAACAATTGTGCCTCATCAACAATGCCCCCATAGCCACTTTCTTGGATCAGCACATCACACTTTGTTCGAGACTATCATGGTCCCTCTCCTTTGCCAGTCATATATTCCCTCCTCATTTATTCTTAGCACTATTGTGCAAATGGTGGTTGTCCATTGAAAATTGCGTTAGGCTCTTTTCTTGCTTAAAAGCCTTCAAAGACTCTCAGACACTTTTTCATACCAATATCATTTTTCATTAGGAATGTCACTCCCCAATTCACCTTCCTTCCACTTAAACTTTTCCATGTGGACATTTATGATTATCAGGTAACAGCTCTTCAGACCCTACCTCTTCTGGTAAACCAGCTTCATTAAGCCCCCAATGGAATAAGTCACTCTCTTCATCTATCTGTGGTCTTCTTGTATCTGCTAACCATGTTCATTGTGGCACTTAATGCAATCAGGTATGACCATAACTGGATACTTCTTGGGAGAAGGGCCTATGAAAGAACTAGTACTGTCCATTTCAGGGCATTCCTGAGATGTTGAAAAAAATCAGGAAATGCCAATACAAGTTTTCAAATTGTTTTGTCTATTATATGGTGAGTGACTCCTTTTAATCTTGTTGGGTTGATTCTGCAGTCACATTTACAGCCTCATTTGCAGATAACATGACAAAGCTAAATCACCTGGTAAATTGGGAGTTTGGGCCAACCAGCTCTCTGGCTGCCTACCCTGGTCTCCTGCATGTGATAGGTCTCATTTTCACACTGCTTATAAATCACCTTCCTAGTTTGGAGTATCAGAAGTGATCAGTAAATGTTAATTAAATCAACTTTAAAGGAGCAAAGATCCCTTTGAATCCTAGGTCAATAAAAAGAAGAACTAGTTCTTTTCATATTCCTTTTTTAATGTTAACTTTTAAATAGTAGCTGTTCTCTCTGGACAGATTAGTTAAAGGTAGCTTCTGCAATAAATAAATTGATAGGTGCACAATAGTTCAAAGACTATAGAAGATTTTTTCCCTTCATGCACAAAGTTTAAAAAGAACTTTCTATCAAGAACTAATTCTAAGTCACGCGCGGTGGCACATGCCTGTAATCCCAGCACTTGGGAGGTTGAGGCAGGAGGATCATGAGTTCAAAGCCAGCCTTAGCAACTTAGCGAGGCCCTAAGCAACTCAGTGAGACCCTCTCTCTAAATAAAATACAAAATAGGGCTGGGTTTGTGGTTCAGTGGCCGAGTGCCCCTGAGTTCAATCCCCGGTTCAAAAAAAAAAAAGAAAAACTACTAATTCTAATTCTAGGGCCCATGGTTCTTCCATTTTTTGGCTCTACTATCTTGTCCATGTGGCTTGTAAAGTATGCATGGAATTAGAAAAAGGGTGGTGGAAGGTTTTTCACTCACACCCCATTGGCAGGATTCAGTCACATGAGCACAACATAATTGCAAGGGATTCTGGGAATACAGTACAGCTGCACCCAGAAAAAAGAGACAACTGGTATAGTGAACTTGGAGTCACCTCACCAATGTTTTTGATTAAAAATAAGATTTTACCACTTAGGGCAAAAGACAATATTGAAAATCTTAGCAAAGAAAATGAAACAATAAGAACTATGATTTTCTGAGTGCCGAGTATATACCAGGTATTGGTTCCTACATACATTGAACCATTTTTGTTTTGTAATATGCAAGATAGATATTCTTGTCTTTTTCTTGGGGAAAGAAAAAACAACCCTGAAGCTCTGAACTGGGAGAGTAATTTGTCTGAGGTCACACAGCAGACTAGGAATTCCAATTTGTTTCTGGTTGAGTTCAAATTTTTCTCTGTTATCATGTAATATTTCCCCCAAAAAATTAACCTTTAAAGTCGATTAAAATCTCAACATAAAACAGAGTGCATTTCAGAGAACAATAAGTGACTTAGTAGAGAGTAAAGGAACTTTGGAAGGCACCCACTTAAACTTGCTACTTTATAGATGAGAAAACTAAGGTCCAGAAAAGACCTTAATTAAGATATACAATTAGTGATGGTTAGAACCTTGCACCTGTGGTCCTTGACTCTCAAGCTTTCCAAACCCAATGTCTTAACCAAAGAGTAAAAAAATTGTATTGTTCAAAGTGATTCTCAGAGCAGACTTTTAGAATGGTAGATGCACATCTCCATACCAGACACAAAACAGGTTGCCTTTTCTCATTCTGTTCTATGCTGGATCTTAATATGAACTACCTTCACAATACTTCTGGAATGACTAAGAAAAGATGATATAGACTGGCTTCAATTCCTTAGGATCTCTCCTTACACACATAATTGACTGGGGGAGACTTGGACTTCGGCTTTCCAACATGGTAATGAGCTTGGATTTCCTTGTTAAAGTTTAGGAAGTGGTGAGTTCTAATCAGCCAAGGGACAGGTGACTAAATTCACTGCAGTTCCTTCAGTTTCCCCTGCCTGGAAGGCAGGGAAAAGGACTTTTTCATACTATTTCTTACCAATCACCATCTATCCTCCATCGCAACACTGGAATAAATCATAGATATTTAATAACATTTCATGTGTAAATGAATTTGAAAGTAGGGTATAGAAATGTCAGTGGTTCACCCCAAGTGAATCAGAACTTCCTGCATAAATATGAGTCTCTGTTTTTTTAATGTCTCCATATCAAAATATATACATTTCTTAATTCTTCTCATATGAATGAAATGGTCTCTAATGTAGTCAGATCTACTTTAGAGTGTTTTCAAAAATAGAAGCTCATATTGTTATTTTCATCAAGTCTTTGAGCTTTACTACTCTATCACTCTGACTCTGAAAGTTTGAGACAGTTTGCTCTGTATTCTATATGTCATATGAATGGAAAATTTGCAACAAAGAAAAAATGGTGGCATTGGGACAGGATTCTACTCCACCTTTGTGTTCTGGATTATTTCCTTCTTCCCACCCAAGAGCTCACTTTTGACCTGACTTAAAGTTAAGCAGATTTTCAAAGCTGTGAGAAATGCTATTAATTCAGAAAATGAGTCCTGACTTACCTGTTTTTCAATTAATCCACAGGCACTGAGCTAATTTGGATTCTGTTCAGACTTGCAAACCTTTTGCTGCAAACAGGCACAGCACACTGTTGGAATGACAACCGGCTGAGGTTTATTAGCTTGCTCGGAAATGTTTTCTGAGTGAGCGTATGGTGTGAAAAGGCCCAATTTTGATAATGGATGTGCCTCTCTGAGCTTTTAATTCCGTGTTTAATTGGGCACAAAATCCAGGCTCTCAGATTTCATGTAGGTGCTGGGCAGAATAATCAAACCAGCGGTACAATGAGTGGGGTGGAGTGAGACTTCCAACTTGGACTCAACAGTACCAAGGAAGTCCCCAAGTGAAGTCTATGGGTTTAAAGCATATTTTTAATGATGAGAAAATTGCGAGAAAATGCCTTGATTGGGCTCAGTGCTCTGCTGACAGGGAAGAATGTCAAATAATCAACAAGGTGCTTTCTCAATGAGGAACTGTTGAGAGGGATGTCACATTTCAGGCTCCAAATGTGGGTCCAGGGTGCATCCCTCACTCAAGCTAAGTGAGCAGAAAGTGTGGGAGCTACCCAGTCATCTCCTTCCTCTACTTCCAGCTGAGAGGAATTTTAGAGTTTCCAGTCATCCCAAAAGGACCCAATGCAAACTCTCCTGCAGAATGCAGTTTTTCTACTTAAAAAAAACTGAAATGCTGTCCATTTTTAAAAGGTTCACCAAGTAGTGATTTGAACATGTGATTTCTATTAAACTATTTATTGCAAACTATCAGTCAGAAACCAACATTTCCATGGAGAAACATGGATGATCCTTTTCTACTTTGTTAATTCCTCTTTCTAGCATGATTCTTGTCTTCTGGCTTTCAATCTATCCAGGTGTTCCTCCACTTACTACTTAAGGTGAGCACTGAAAGCTCCCTGACTTTCCAATAGTTGCACTGACAAGTAAGAGTTTTCTTCTAAGTGTGATCCTAACTCTGCTGCTTGTACTTTGATCTGCAGCATTTTTAGTTCTAATTTTTTAGAAAATTTTTCACTGTTATTTCTTCTTGGACCCATGAATTTTTAGATTGACATTTTTATCTCCAAAGAGTTTGAGGAAGTTTTGTATGTCTTTTTACTTATTATTGATTTCTAATTGAGATTCATGTCAGTCAAAGATCAGGTCTCTATCTACTAGTTCTTTGAGGTTTATGGAGAATTTGTCAAAATATTGCAGTATATTCAAAAAAGAAAAGATAAGCTGGGCATGGTGGCACATACCTGTAACACCAACAACTCAGGAGGCTGAGGCAGGAAAATAGCAAATTTGAGGCCAACCTCAGCAATTTAATGAGGCCCTGAGCAACTAAGCAAGACCCTGTCTCAACATAAAAAATAAAAAGGGCTGGGGATGTAGCTCAGTGGTAAACTGCCCCTGGATTCACTCCCCAGTACCAAAAGAAGAAGAAAAAGAAAAGAAAAGGTATTTAGCATAAGGTGGAGATGTCTATGTACAACTCTTAAAGCACACTTGTTTGTTGACTTTTCCTGATCAACTTTGTTGTCATGTTATCCCAAACAATCTCCAGTTTGCTTTACTCTCTCTGCTTTTGAGAGTTGGGTTATAATGTTCCATTACACTTGTAGATGTATTTAATACCCACAACTTCTCAGCCAGGCTTTGCTTTATACACTTCAAGGTGAAATGGTTAGGTTCTTGATTTTCTACAATAATTTGGCACTTGATAATTGAATGCATGTACGGAGTACCATGTGATGCTTGGATACATGATACATTGTAAAATGTTCAACTCAGTAAGCATATTGCTGGGATTTGGATCCTAAATATTCCCAAAAGACCCATATATTAAAGACTCCATCCCCAGCTTGGCACCACTGGGAAGTGATGGAAACTTGAGGAGGGGGGCTTGGTGGGATGTCTTTTGGTCATTGCAGGTGTGCATCTGAAATGGATAGTAGGATCCCGTCCCTTTCTTTCCTGCACTTTTGTTTCTTGGTCATAAAGTAAGGTTTTTACTCCACTGTGGACTCCTGGCCATGATGTACTGCCTCCCCACGGGCCCAGAAACACTGGGGCCAAGCAACCATTCACTGAAACCTCTGAAAGTGTGAATCAAAATAATCTTTTCTTATTTATAAATTGATTATCTCAGATATTTATGATAACAGAAAGCTAACGAACACACATAGCTATCCCCTTAAACATTTATCATTTATTTGTGGTAAAAACAAACTCCTTTCTTCTAGCTTTTTAAAAATTACACATATACAATGCATTATCATTATCTGTAGTCACTCTTCTGCATGATAGAACACCAGAGCTTATTTCTCCCATCTAACCATAACTTCCTGCCTATTGACTGACCTTTTCCCACCCATTCCCATTCTTAGGTCCATGATTGTTTTACCATACTTATGAATATTTCACTTTTAAAAATATCTGTCAAGTATGTCTTTTATCACATTAACATATTTACTCTAAAGTCTATTTTATCTGCTATGAATACAGCTAACAACTTTCTTTTGCTTGTTTTTTTCCCATGAATATCTTTCCCCACTGCTTTATTTTCAACCTTTCTGTGTCATTTTGGAATAAACTCATTTGTATGGATTTGACTTATTTAGTTTTACAAAATGCACACCACACACACACACCCACATACACACACACGCTTGCATACGCACACACACACAGAGCTTCCAGTAATAAATCTTACCTAAGGCTGAGATTTAAAACAACAACAAAAATAAAAAACTGTCCTCAGAATTAGGTTCTTCAAATACTTGAAACAATTTGAAAATCCATAGGAGTTGCAGAAATAAAATTAGTTCCTTTCTTTATCTGCCCATCTGGACATGGGAGTTTTTGAAACCCTGAGCTGCTGGCTTATTTCTCTCTTATCTTTCTGGGAAATCTTGGACCACAGCTCTGGGATGCTCAGCCCTAAAGATCATTTCCCCAATATGAAGGCAATAATGGTGTAACAGCTCTCCACACCCTTCAGGGAGTGTTATGTTTAGATGAGAAAAACATCCCTAAAAGCATTTGTGAGAGATGACTGAGTGTTTTTATCATCAGTGATAGGGACTTTCCCCCCATAAATATATGGCATTCAATAACACAATCTCCTTTCCCAGCTACACGCACGTGTCCTTCAAAGGCACTCTTCCTCCAACCATGTGACCATTCAGCAGAGAAAAATCAGCCCGTTTACATAACAGCTGTTAGTGTGAGCGTTGACATATTACTTCAGGGCCTTCCGCCTGTAATGGGTTTTTCAAATGTGTTGCCATGTTCAGTTGATTAGTTGTGGGTGATCTGAAATGTCAAACTATTAGCCTTGACAACTACTGCCAAGGTTACTATCTTCGGAAAATATCTTTTTAATAATATAACTGTTTGTAAGTGGAAAAGGTGATGCTCAAAATACAAAGTAACAATAAGTGTGGATTACCAAACCACCGATGGCTTCCGTTCTTCTTTCTCCTTGGTGATTCCTGGTCTGGTGGCTTCTCTTGAATGAGAAGCACCACGGGGCACGCCTAGGTTTCCATGAGCCACACACAGTGGATTTCAGGATTGGACATTGAAGACAGGGGAGAGAACAAAAACATTCAATTAAAAATTCTATCACCGCCTCCCACCCATAGTTAAAATGTGGTGGTTTAAGAGTCACATTAAAAAATTTACTCACAAATGAAGGTTTTCAAATCAGACTTTGGTATGGAAAGGGATCTTAAAATCCAAATTTGCACATTTGCACATCAAGATGGACTCCAACGTCAGGGGACCTAGATGGGATGAAATTATTCTTTGACTCCTCCTACTTTTTGCTTATTCTTTCTTATCCACACTGCCTTGACCAAGAGCATTCAGTGTTTCTAATGCTGTCAACTAATTGGTGATATTCCTTATTCTAGCCTTTAGCTTCCCTTTCCTCCGTGGGTAAACGAAATTTCCGTCACTTTCTATTCCTTTTATTCTATTCCTATCCTTTCCAGATAAGCCCTGTCTACATGACAGCTATTCCTAATAAGCAGGGTGACTATACAATCTATCTTCTAACTAAGACACTTTTGAGAGTGAAAGGGATGCTATGAATGTTACCCTGGGATGGTAGGGTGGTCTGGGATGCCACCCGACTCACAGGGACGTATGGTCACCCTATCAGTGAGGGGTCAGCATCGTCAGTGTGTTTGCCCCTCTTGGGAACGATATTTTCATTATAATTCAGGCTTCCTGGAAATTACACTTGAGCTCAGGGTTTTTTTGCTGGGATGGGAAATGCTGCAAAGCAAACCAACACCCACCTTTTATTATCAGAGTGACATTGACATTCACACAATGAAAGAAATTAAAAGCCACAACTAGACTGATCCATGACAGCAACTACCACCACCACCACCAGCAGTTTCTAAGTCACTGCCTGGATGGACCCACATTATCAGGATTTCAGTAAAAGCAAAATCAAGCCTGTCTTGATGTTTTCATGCTAACAAGGCCTGAGATGCTGTAGCATCTTCTCTGTCTTGCTTTTCACAATAAAGTCGGTTGATCTTTTCCACAGGAATCTGTATTATTCTGTGGGGCAAGTGCAGAAGGAGTTTACATAGGAAAAGAGAGAAGATCAATGAAGTGTTTTATAATGCATGAAGATATAAGATGCTGCAGCTTTCTGCATCTTTTTTTTAGAGCAGTGTTGCTAATACCTAACCCCTTAATCCAAAATCAGATTAAATATTGAAGATTTCAGGCACTGTGTCAGGCTGGTGGGGACAGAGGGGGAATTTTCCATTATGGTTTAAGGGACATTAAAGAAGGCTGCCAGCTCTTTCAATGAGCACTTGAAGACAAGTACAGGGAGCCTCTGATTCAGCAGGACTCTGGCCTTTCAGTTCTCTTTCACTCTACCTCCAAACCCAGAATACCTGGAGATATAGAAAACTGACTCTCATGTACTTTTTTTTTATTGTCTGTAAGATAAATGTAAATTTCAAAATGTGACTTATTTAATCATCTCAATACGAAAGTGGTTAATAATAAACAATGATATAGATTTTTAAAAAAATTTGTTGCAGATTTTAGCTAACATAGGTTCAGGGATAGGATTTAAAGAAATACTGTGCTGCATTGAATGAAGTCTATACATCACCAAACAAATTGCATCAAGGGAGTTATAATTCTGAATGTGTGCTTTTGTTGCTTGTAGAGGTCTCAACCTCTTTTTTGTTGAGAACAGACTCAGAATAATGATTAAAGTGCATAAAATAATACACATAGAATTATACAAAGGAATCAATACCTTAAAATACAATTACCAAAAATTTTTTTGAAAAGTGCAATATAATCATATGTATTTTTTTTAGTGCATTAAACCACAGGATCCAGTGGTGAATCAAATAATTCCCACAATTTAACATAAACAGTAGTTGGCTATCTCTGCAACAGTGAAAATATCTGCTTTCTATTGGTGACAACATCTCAGGTGCTACTGATACCACTGTGATTTGTTCTGTGATCAGAATTAAAGGAAATCCCGAAGTTCAGTCAGAGGATTGTGGAAATAATAATATATACATTTTTTTCTCATTTAAGTTCACAGGCCTTCTGAATTCTAACCTTGGGCTTCTTGGGAATCCATAGACCCCAGATGAAGGACCAATATAGTTCTTGTAAACCAAACAATTTACTGTTTAATGGACTTCCTGTTTTCTTTTTAAAGAAAGCATTGCCCACCTGCTCTTTGGTAATCACCGCCATTCCCTCTCTTTATCCGGGAATTGGGGGCAATGGCGGCCAACTCACACGTGTTGAGAACATTTCTCCACATCATACTAACCTCACCAATTGCAAATCTCTGAAAGTGACTCACTGCTCATATGTATAATCCTTCTGAAATAACTGTTGAGCCTGAAAATCCTCCAAACTTCCCGATTCTTCATCAGAAACTCTGACAGAAAACTTTTCTTGAACTGTTAAATTTCTGGGGAAAATATAGATTTTTGTTCCCCAAATCCCTTTTTACTTAAAAATTCTATCCAAATTGTTATGATTAAGGAAACAAACAGAAATGGAGCTATCATGAGAGGCTACACATGCCAGTTTCCTCATCGGAAAAATTCAGAGTTGTGCCCAACTCTTGAGATGTCTCATGAAATGTTAATTTGGAAAACATATTTTTACAGCACATGCCAGCTTCCCAGCAAGGAATAAATGCTACATTTCTGGCACAGAGAAAAAAATTCCAAATAGAAAGGGAGGGGGAGAATCAGAACCAGAAACTGCTAAGAAACAAAAAAATTCTATTAATGGTCCAAATAACAGAATCACAAAGAGAGGAATCAGAGTTCCTAACACCAGTCACAAAGGTGATGATTTGGCCCTTCCTGGGGACAGTGCTATTGATTAAATAACAAGCACTATATAACTTGCTGTGTTCTTTTTCATTTTTAATCTGGCAATATTGATTCCCTTAAACATTGCCTCAAATCTACAGAAGCAATCCATTAAATGCAACTCATGATTTCAAACTCTCTGACTTTTTTAAAATTTAGTTTTTGGTACATATTTTAGCCAATGATTAACCGATAGCCTAAATGATTGATGTTGATAAGATAGCAAAGGAGTTTCATTATGTCATAGATAAGTCCTGCTGTTTCCTGTGCCTATTTAGGAAACTCGGGACAAATGTTGAGAACTGAAATGTGAAGAGATAACCCATAATGTAAGTCACAAGAGGCTACCTCCCTCAGGTAGGACACTTCTTCCCTCCAACTGTATTTCAGTATCAAACACCTTTAAATAGTTAATACTCATAACAACACCCAACATTTCTTGAACATTTATTATATACCACAAGAATTACTTCATTTGTCCTTCCCCAAAACCCTACCAGATAGATAATATTACTATGCCCATTTTACCAGTGTGGAAACTGATTGACAGAGATGCAGTTGATATGAAACAGAAAGCTGATGCTGAAGTAAAGGTATTATTAATTAAGGTGTCTGTGGGGCAAAGACCATTCAATCAACATCTATTCTTGCATTATCACCAACTCACTATCCATCCATAACTCATAACATAGTAGTCCACGTGCTTTCACCATCCCCAAAGGTCCTGGTCTAGTAGACTTCAGTCTGAATGCAGAAAACATTGGCAGCAGAACCAGACTCAAGAGATGGGGGCTCAATGAGAGCCCAAGTGGAGGCATTGTCAGTAGCTACTTGAGTGAGTGGTAATCATCCAAGAGACGAGGGCACTGGAGAAGAAAACCCAAAGGTAGACAATCCTACCAAATGGATAAACAAATGGACACTTACCCGCATCCTTAGTAACATCAAAAGAAGGGTAAGCAATTTTTACTCTTCAAATCATTTACTATTGTGATGGAAGAAGGAGCTTCTTGGAAAGATGCAATGTAAGAATCATTGTCATTGGAGAGTTAACCTTGACAATGTGGAGGCCTATGGTTTCTCTATCTGTCTACTCTGCCTCCCCTCAAAATGTGATCATCCATGTGATTTTCTCCATAGAAGGCTAACATCAGATGAAAAAAAAATCTAGCTTTGGAACCTTAGAATCTTCCCCAAAAGGCAAAGCACTTGCCCTGCAATAAGAAGAAGTTGCCCTTCTAGGGTTTCAGAGTAAGAGTTACATTTTAACAACTGTCTATGTTTGCTGCAATGGAGCATCACTTTGCCTCTCTCCATTCCTTCTTCCCATTGATTAAATTAAGCTTAACCGTATAAAACAAGTTCATAAAATTAGGAATTCTAAATCAATGTTCCATTCTAATTGCCTTTATTTTGACTTTGTAATGTTAGCAAGTATTCATAACAGAGCAGATTTTAATATTCAATTTACCAAGAACCTCCCAACCTACTAAAGAAAACTACATGTTTTCATTATACACCAAACTTCCATCATCTTCTTTTTAACAGTAAACTTACATAAACAGAAATGAATTCAAGATGACTGAGAAAAAGACCAAAGGACATTAACATCATTTGAGGACCGTTCTACTGAATTTAGTAAACATTACTTCTTACTTTCCAGGTTCCTAAGATTTCCATAGACACTAACGAATGAGTGAGGAAGAAAATTAAATAAGAATGTAATTGTGGCTACCATTTACTGAGTAGTTATTACATGCTAGGCACTTCACCATTCATGTTGTGCAGACATTGATTTGATTTTTACATCTCTTTTAGGAGGTGAGTAAGGTTGGCCCCACATATGGGGGGTTCTGTATCTGTGGATTCAACGATGCATGAAAAACATTTGGGAAAAAATTGCATCTGTCCTGAACATATGAACTTTTTCTTGTCATCAATCCCCAAACAATACAGTATAACAACTATTTACACAGCACTTGCATTGTATTAGGTATTATAAGTCATCTAGAGATGATTCACAGTATATGGAAGGATGTCTGGAGGTCAGATGCAAATGCTATACCATTATATGTAAGAGATGCTATAGTGGATCTTAAATGTCCCCCAAATACCCATGTCTTCTAAGCTTGGTCTTCAACCAGTGGCAAAATTGGAAGGTGATAGAAATGTTAAGTGAGCTTAGTGGGCAGTTTCTCTGTTATTGGGGGCATGCCCTTGAAGAGGACAGTGGAACCCCAGCCCCTTCCTCTCCTTCTCTTTTTTGTTCCCAGCCATGTGCTACGTGCTGTGATGTGTTGCCCTAGACCCAAAAGTAATGTGGCCAGTGACCGTGGACTAAATCTGTGGGCTAAAACAAACCTTTTCTCTTTATAAATTGATTAGCTCAGGTGTTTATTACAGTGATTACAAACTGACTAATACAAAGGACTTGGGCATCCACAGAATTTGGTATCCAGGAGGGCTCCTGGAATCAATGTTCTTAAAATGTTTCCATGGTATCCAGGAGGTTTATAACAGTAAACTCATTTATATTTTACACATTAGGAAGCTTTCATTCAGAGAGGTAAGCAAATTTCCAAGCTCTCACAGTAGGTAAGGGGTAGAGCTGGGATTTGAAGCCATGGCCTTGACCACACTGGTCCTCATGTGACCAGGGGAATAAGACTCTCCTACACAAAGCCTGCCTGTGTAACTTACCTGGGAAACACTGAGATGATGGTTTGGAGGAACAGAAAACAAACAATGAAACGTGCAAATCTGTGATATGGCTTGCCTTCCAGAATCATCTCAGCAAGATTTTAAAATCTAAAATTCTCACATTCAATCAAGTTCCAGTCAGAGGTAACATGATGCTCATATTTGAATTGTGCTAATTTATTGGGACAGCTTTTCCCATTTAGGACATAACAAAGAGGCTTTAAAAACCTCTAGAGTGATGACACTCCCTTTTATATTCAGATTTACTTCTAATGATATTCTAGGGAATTACTCAATAATAACTCTTACCACATCTTGACCAAAAGATCATTGTATTTTCATGTGGTCTCTTTTCCTTGCCATGAGTGAAAAAGGAAGCCACATAAAGGCTAATAATGTTATCTAAGCTTTAACAGCGAATCAAATGGAGTTGTAAGTGTGAAATAGCTTTGAAAGAGTATGAGTGCTATCCAAGTATAAGGCATTATTATGAAGAAACGTGGACACTCCGTAACTTTTTGACTGTCCACATTCAAGTACATTTTTCCGACTTTAACCTAGAACGTCCTACTGTAAATGTGATCTTCTAATTCATTAACCTATTTAAAAAACACTCACATGCTAGATATTGTGCCCTTGAACTAGGAGCCAGAGGACACCATAGGGACAAGGAGAGGAAACAAACTAGAAGCTTTTTATCACTGTTAGCAAAAATTAGGATTTGGGGTATCAGATATTGTATAGTGATGTGCATGCTGAGCTAAGAATCTCTTGCTCTATTTTGCATGTACAAGTCATTTAGTAAATGACAGTTGATTAATTGGCAAACTAAACTGGAGTCAATGAGGCACATTGGAAGAGCTGGATGATTTAAATAGATGCCATAAATTACCATGGTTTCCTGATGTAATGTTTCGAGAGGTACAAACCGTTTGTAAAAAATATTTTCGCCAAGTTATTTTGTCTTCCGCAACTCTGGCCCTCACAGCAAGAGCTACACAGTCACTTTTGAATCCAGTTTTTCCTAAGAATGTGAATGAGATTTTTTTCCATTATTATTATTAAAGAAAGTGCTACCCTCTGCTATCTCATGATCCAGCCATCAACACAGGCTACTTCTATCTTTACTTGGCAATTGAACTTATCAAAAGGCTGGGCCTTTCCTGCTCATGAGCCACTGAGCCCATCCAAGCTCCAACATCCCCACCTTCAGGAAATAATGCAAAACTCGCCACAGTACCAAGGACATTTTTTGATAGAGGATTCAGTAGCACGCTCTGGAGCAACCTCTTCTGGATTTTCTTTTTCCTTTTTGTATACCCCAACCTTCCAACTCTCTCCCCCAACAAAAACACAAATGCCGAAGGCCTATCTCAAGCCATCTGCTCTCCCAGTCATCAGAAGAAGATGGAAAGAAGGGTAGCAGTGTGCTCTCCACCTCTGCTGAAGAGCAGTCATCTTTCAAGGTCCATTCTGGACAGCGTGGCAGATTCGACCTCCAACTACAGTTCCAGAGGGAAAAGAACAAAAATAAAGATTTGAAAATTTCACACATTTTTCTGCCCACATATGAAGTACTGGCAAGAGTCTCAGAGAGTTATGAAGTCAACAATTGAACAATCTCAGAGGAGCTCAGGCCAGCACTGAGGTATTCCAACAATGCTTTCTTCTCTGAACATTTTTTATTTTGTCTCTTTATGGCCATCTATTGGATTTATCTTAAGCCAGTGAGTGATTCTATCCTGACACTCTATTCAATAAGTTCCAACAGCATCAGAGAAATACACTCACCTTAATGACGGTTGGAAAGTTTTTCATGTCTCATATTCCCTACCAGTAGTTACTTCTAGACCGGTACACCCAGTGGAATTTTCTGGAATGGTAGAGATATCCTTTATTTGTTACTGCCAATGCAGTAGCCACCAGTGACATGTGACTCTGAACCCTTGCAGTGTGGCTAGTGGACTGAGCAACTGCATTTGTTTTCTTTCCTTTTAATTAGTTTCAATTTCAGTCATCTCAGGAGACTAGTGATTACTGCCCAGTACAACCCAGTTTATGACAAAGTCACAGAGTCAGGAGTTCGTTAGTTGACAGATTGGGATGGCTTTTATCGGCTGTATTTATAACAATCCTGCTCTCCCCTGCCATCTCTCTCTGCGTCCCACAGTGCATTTCTGCTCTTCATTTTATTAATACCTCCATACTTTATAAATGGTGCTCTCCAAAAAACACAACTTCAGCAGAAAGTGGGCAAACATCTCAAAGAGACTTTTAGGATCTGTAATTAAAGGATGTTTTGCAGAAGCTACGTTTTGTTTCCACATCTTGTATATTCTCTAACTAGAATCAAGCTAGCTAAACACTGAATACATTGGACCTGCATATCCAAGCATTGTGCATGTGCAGATTCAACTAACCACAGATTGAAACTATTTGGGGGGAAAAGTTGCCTCTGTACTGACCATGTGCAGATTTTATTTCTTGTCACCAGACTTTAAGCAATTCAGTATAACAACTATTTACACAGCATTCTGTATTAGGCATTATAAGTAATCTAAAGATGGCTGAAGGTATAAAGGAGGATGTGCTGAGATTATCTGCAAATATTTAAGAAACCTGAACATTTGTACATTTTGGTATCTGTGGAGATTCTGGAACCCATCCCTGCAAAGACCAAGGGACAGCTCTATTTATCGTTTGGCCTCTACTCTCCAGGTGGGAAGATTGCCAGTAATTCTGCAGCATTCTGTTCCACCTTCCTAGGGGACATTAGCATAGCATATTCAACTGTGGTTTCCTAGACATTTACAGCGTAGAATTACCTGTGAGCTCCTTAAATGAAATTTCCAGAGCCACTTCTAAACCTGAGGAATCAGACAGATTCCCTATCCCAGACTTTATATTTGATAAGCTCTCCAGTGCTAACCAGGCACTAGCATTTGTGCCAACTCATGGGAAGTCTGGCCTATCTAATCTTGGGCATGACATTATCAACAGGTGTCTTTTCCCTATTCCATCTCCAGAGCTGGTCTAGTGGGGAGCTGAAATGAAGGGAATTTTAATAGTATTAAATAGAAAATTTGTAGTTTCTGGGAGGAAAAAATTCTAAGCTTAAACAAATAAGAAGAATTCTTGCCCTTGGGAAATTTGAAATGCCCAATCTGCCACTGAGGTGTGACAGAAGATGCTACAAAGTCAACTAGGGAACACAGACAGATGCTCAGTGCCCGAGTTAGAAGGGGCAAGGACACCAGATGCCATGATGGGCAGCCAAGCCTAGGATGGCAAGTGTAGCAGGAAACTAACTACATCATGGACTGAGGACATGGCAGATGGAACTTCACAAGCCCTCAGGGGACATCAAAAGGAGAGAATTCAATCCATGCCACTACTGCAATTTCATCAATTCCTTTATGGGTAGAAACTAATGGTCTTTATCAAAATCTTTTGGATCTTATGTTAAGTGTTCTTGCATGAGTGCACATACACACACACACACACACACACACAATAATAATGATGGGGGTGGGAGAAAACATTGGGAAATGGTGGATATGTATATGGTAGTGATGGTTTCACTAGTGTTTACTTATCTCCAAGCTCATGAAGTTGTATATATTAAATATGTTTGGCTTCATACATTTCACTCATGGCCCAATAAAGAGGCTTAAAACAGATCTTGTGGTGAGTTATATTTCTGGCTTAGCTTCTGTTTGGCAAAATGTATATAGTTCCAACTCCCTGGTGTAGGTTCAATCATTTTAGAGTGAGGAAGACAGTCTTTTTGTAATCTTCATAAAGACTCCAAATTAATAAACCTTGCAAAATGGTGCTGTGTGTGACCCCCAGGGTTGAATAAACCATGCCCCATCATTATGGTCAGGCTTGCGATGTTTGAACCAAACCAGGCAAGCAGCTTCCCATACAGAATGGTCCCTCACCGAGGCTCACTTCTACTGGGTCATTTAAAAGTACAACATTAAAATTTTCACAACTAGAAGCTACAAGATTATATCATTTTTAGGTTTATTTTTTCTCCTTCCCATTACATTTCTATGCCAAAGACCAAAACTATTAACCCAAACAATGCTGGCCCTATCTTTTTTCTCCTCTTTAATCACCTTTTCTGGGGTGGTGAGCCAGGTTTTCCAGAACTTTCTGTCACAACTGTGGATAAGGAGAAAATTCATAATGTCAATCACATTGGGGAGAAAGGGTTGAAGGAAAACTAATTCAATGGGACAATGCTGCAAGCCACATCTACTTGTTTTGAATCGTCTTCCATATATAAGAATTGAGCCTGAATTGATAAAAGTGTCATTTCCTTTGAATGTGGGTGGATATTAGAGACTCAATCTCTTGGTTTCATTGAGTGCTCTATAATTCAAGGACTTTCTTCTTATTTTCCCACTAGAAATTTCTTGGGGTTTTCTGAAAGTGGAGACCTGAAACCCTAGAGGGTTTCCCTTTCCCTGAGTGTGACTCTGACCTTTTGAAGATGTGGGCCACATTGGAGACGGAGATGTGGACACTATGGCCAGACTCACACATCATTCACTCTGTGACTCCATACTAACACGCTCATAGTGATTCTGTGGGCTCTTGTTTTCTGCTCTGAACATTTCTGCTCTTGCCATATTATGTTTCCACGCCTCCGTTATTAGGGGCATCTGCTCAGACAAGTTTGCTATCATTTATCTCACTTACAGTAACATCGAGCACACCATTAGTGTTGCTTAGAATTACCCAAGTTCCAATGAAGATGCCTTAATAGTTTTGAAGGAAAGCCACCCAAATTGCAGTGCACGGGGGAGAGAGTTCACCAGTCTATAAATGTAAAGATCTTCAAGCATTGTGCTGCATTCTTTCTCATTCATTTTCCCTAGAGCAGGTTAAACCTCTTGAATTAAGATCCATGCTCAGATGCCAATGGAAATGGAGTGTGTACAGAAACTGATGCTTACTTGAATGTGTTTATTGCTTAAGTATCATTTCTGCCTCTCTCTCCTTCATTGCCTTTTTGCACTTTCAGAAGGGAATCTGGTATTTCCAATTATTTTACCATTTCTCCAAGATGTGTGATATTTGAGTCTTCTGACAGCCATAACATCTTTTGTTTTGTTTATTAATAATTGCTGTAGTCAATTTTTAAAATAACTGTAATGGAAGTTTTGACCGATTTCAATTAAAAGTACTATATAATACAATTAAGAGATGCTATATGATTACCTGCAATTCCAACAATAAAAAGAACTCATGTTTTAGGATTCTACATGCCTGTTCAAATCCATGTATCACCGTCATTATCCCCTGAATTTGTATCTTGCAGAGAAAAGAATTGTGACCAGTAACAGAATTAGACACAGCCTGGCTATTCTTAGATGACTGTGCTTGTGCGCCCCCTGCTGACTTAGTTTATGATAACAGCTGCTGAGGAACTAGATGTAAGAGGAAACAGGTACTTGGGTAGGAATAAGTAGAAGAGAATGAAGAGGACTGAAATGTCTTTACCATCAAAGCTTATTAGGGGGGCTTATACCCTCATCCAGATGGGCAAGAATACATATTTTGAGGAATTTTTTCTTTTCCCCATGACAGTCCAGGAAGTCAACTTCGCACGTTTTTAAAGCACTTGTTCACAACACAGTTTTAACTTGTGCTTTTCAAAATAAAGATTCCACATAGAATACTTAGGCACAGGAGGTGTGTGTGAGTGTGTGTGTGTGTGTGTGTGTGTGTGAGAGAGAGAGAGAGAGAGAGAGAGAGAGAGAGAGATTTAGTCCTGTTGCCCTATTTCTATCAAGCCCTCCATTTTTTAAAAATATAGGCAACTGATATTTTCCTCTATCTTCATGAGGGTGTTATATAAAGGCAGCTCCAAGGCCCCACCTCTACCTCTGCCACTTCCAAATGGAAAACTGCTTCTATACTGAAACTCTGGGCCACCCACCCCACTTACAATGCACCGAAATGTCTCTATTTAACTGGCCGCTTGTATACAAAGGAAACTTCCCGATGGTGAGTCCAAAATTTTTTTTTTTTCCTTTTTTGGAACCAGGGATTGAACTCAGGGATACTCGGCCACTGAGCCACATCCCCAGCCCTATTTTGTATTTTATTTCGAGACAGGGTCTCACTGAGTTGCTAAGGGCCTCGCTAAGTTGCTGAGGCTGGCTTTGAACTGGCGATCCTCCTGACTCAGCCTCCCAAGTCACTTGGATTACAGGCATGCGCCACCACACCCGGCGAGTCCAAAATTTTATTGTGCCTCCGAAACATAGCTTAGTTTCCACAATGGCCACACCCTGGTAACTGGTCAATTCCCTAAGTAGGACCATCCCATTTTAGGTAGTCAGCAGAAGTCCAAGCTGTGCTCATCTCTGCATCCTAACATTCCTGAACACATTGAAAAGGTGTAAGGCTGACACCCATCCCCACCCCAGAAATGGAATGAGAAGGGAATGGTGGTATGGTGGTTTGGATATGAGATGTCTGTATCCAAAGTTCCTGTGTTAATGCAGGAATGCTCAGAGGTGAAATGATCAGATTGTGAGAGCTAAAAACTAATCAGGATAATTCAAAAGGACTACTGTAAGCCAGGCACGGTGGCACACGCCTGTAATCCCAGCAACTCGGGAGGCTGAGGCAGGAGAATCACGAGTTCAAAGCCAGCCTCACAACTTAGCGAGGCCCTAAGCAACTCAGTGAGACACTGTCTCTAAATAAAAATAGAAAATAGGGCTGGGGATGTGGCTCAGTGACCGAGTGCCCCTGAGTTCAATCCCTGGTTCCAAAAAAAAAAAAAAGGACTACTGTGTTAGATGGTAACTATAGGCAGGTGGAGCATCGCTGGAGGTCACTGGGGCTCTGCCCTTAGGGATTGTCCCCCTGACTTCTCCTTCTATCTCTCTGCTTCCTGGCTGACATGAACTGAGCAGTTTTCCTCTTCTACACCCTTTCTCCATGATATTCTGCCTCATGATGTTCTGGTCCAGAGCAATGAAGTCAGCTGAAAATGGTCTGAACCTCTGAAACCATGGTCCAACTTCTTCATCTAAGTTGTTCTTGTCAGATACTTTGCTCATAGTGACAAAAAGGCTGATTAACACAAGTAGCACAAGTAGTGTAGTCAACACTCCTTTAGGACTGAGACTTTGGATTGTCCCAATAGGATTGTCTGCATCAATGTGAAGATACTATGGCTTCATGTCCTTGCAGTAGTGACCACTACATTGGTATGAAGGGCCTTGTGTGCCAGGGCCTAGGCTGTGGTGGTCTCATGCATCTCTGTCATAGTTGGACCCCAGTCTGTCCTGCCACCATCTCTCCTGTACCCTAACATCAGTCTCCCAACTGTTCTCCCCATTTCCATTATCCTTCTGACAAACTGTTCTTCTACTCTGAATCAGTGCTCCTAAATTCCCAAGCTGGTCCATCTCACCATTTGGATTAAAAAATTTTCAAAGGTTTTCATTGCTTTTACAATAAGACTAGATTCCTCAACATAGTTTACAAAGCCAGTGAGAATTATCTATATTTTCAGTCAACCTTAAATCTGAAAGATCCCCTCTGCTTGCATTGTACGTTTTACAAGTGAATCCAACATTGCATTTTGAACTCCATAAGGACAGAGTAGGAGTAAATCACTGTATCTATGTGCTAGTAATAAGCCTGGTATACAGTAGGTTATCAATGATCATAGCTATTTAATGGACAAATAAATAAATAACTTAGGTGGTAGCATGAATATCTCCAGCAGCAGTGAGAAGAAATGCCTAGGATGAGGAGCATCAGCCCTTTGGGGACTAACAGGAAAGAGAGCTCCCTTGGAAGGAACATTGGTGACAGTGGCTAACTTTTCTATGTGTATGGCTTCATTGGTAGCAAAATAAGCAACTACAGACATCACCAAGTGGGGTCAGAAGACAGCAGGCATAATTCTTTAACTGGAAGAACTTACTGGTGAGCAGAGCTGAGACACCACCTGCTTAGGTTTTGAGAAATGTTGAAAGGACTGGAGCTTCAGGGATAGAGCTCAGAGAAATATGTTTTCTCTACTCATTATCATTTGAGAAGGTTTTAAGAGTAGTCATATCAAATTACCTAGCAAAAGACATTTTTCTGATCATAGAACATTGGAAGAAGAGTAGCAGTTCAAAGAATTAACAATAAAGAGTCAATGAGTTTTAAAGGTTGCAGCCAATGTTGGTCCATGGGATCTTAGCATGAGGCCCGCTCTTCTAATTGTTGAGATACAGTCTCATCTGATTGCATTTCTCCTAATCTAATGCTAGAGGTAAAACAATGCTCAACATTTCAAAACGTGGCTAAAATGTATCTCAACTGTCTTCATAAACCCAAATTCTAAGAGACTACAAAATCTTTTAAATATATTTTCTTAGAGATATTTTGTCATTTAAATGCCAAATCAACCTCAAAGATATTTTGGGTATCATGTCAAATATATTATAGAAGCAGAGATAAGTCATTTAAGCCCCACGTAGCTTTGTAAGAGTCAAGTGTACTCCCTTGTTTCACATGAAACCCATTCCAATTTCCTACCGAGTTTTCCATCTCCAGTGTACCTCTTGGAAATGCAAAGCAGGAGGATTTTAAGCCCAATCCATTAAAAACACACCTTAGTGGATCTTTCTGAGTTCAGTTCTTCCCTCGCTGCAACTCGATGGCAGAAAACCACCAGGTTAACTTAGCAATATCCCTATCCATAAATACCCTCCCGCACAGAGCTAAAATGACCTCACTAGAAAATTCAAAAGATATATTTTTATTATTCCTTCCCCATTCAAGAGGCGAAGTGACAGAGGCCAAGGATAAGAACACATAGTTTTCTAAGCTCATGATGAGGAAGAGTTGTAGAGTGCTATGCTTAGAGCCAATGGGAAGTTCAGGGTGGGGGTGGGGAAGGTTGATTATCTTCACATAAGAATTATCGCCCCTGTTTTAGAAAGTTCTTACTCAAAACGGTTCTTGTGAATAGTACCCTGCTTTTATTTCAAATAAATACTTGACTTTTATTTCTCTTTCACTCAAGTCTTGGGTTAAGACAAAAAAAAAAGTGAACCAGAAATTATAATTCAAAGCAGATACTCGGGCAGTAGAAAACCTTATTTCCTAACATAGAGAGTTCCATTGACTTCTTATAAGTGACCCACAACAGAATCTCTGTGTGTATAGCAGTCTTCGCCTTGACTCTGGGTTCCCATTTCTGCAGCTGTTAACACTGACTTCCAGCAACTCTTTCATCAGCTGGAGGACATTTAGCTGGTTTCAATAGAACCCAACTTAAATATGGTGCTTGAATCCATGGCCACTTTAAAGGTGGCCATAAAATCTCCATAAAGGTGATTATTCTGCTATTTTGTCACATAATGTCCTGTATGCACATTGGAAAGGAGCCTCCTGGACCTGGAAATGTGAAGATAACCCACTTTGAAGAGTCAGCATTGACGCAGAAGCTATTTCTATGGGAGAATCACCTCTGCCTGCTCTTCCCTAGCCCCACATTGAAGTTGATGAACATTTAGATCAAGCCTAAAGAATGAGTTTTTGCATCTCTTGTCTTTCACCTTCTCCCTGTGTTTTACTGTAATAGAAAGCTCAATTAGGATTTCTATTACTTTTAAGTTCTAATGACAAAATGAAAACTCAGAAACCTTAGTTCATTTCTTGTCTCTTGGCCTCATCACTCTTAAGTCAGCTGATTTCACAGGTGATTCTATGAACAGCTGTGAAAACTCTTCATAAATACCAACTACAACTCTCCCACATCTAGTTTGTTTGCTGTTATTTCTGATTTCTCAAATCTAAAAAGATATCACAGAGCTGATTTTTTTTTTCTTCACTGAAGACCTTATAAAATCTTGTTGACTAGCTTGTGTAGTTGTCTCCATCTCCTGGCACTGAAGTTACAGTAAAGCAGGACTTTGTCAAAGTCACTGCTCGGTCCCAGCATTTACAACAGTGCCCAGGACACAACAGGTGCTCAATCAATATTTGTCAATGGATTGTGGTCAAGTAAGGACATATTGACAAAGCATCAATTTTTCTTGTTATTTTCACATAAGATATGGATCTGTGCAAAATGACTAAATAAAATAAAAATAAGATCATAAATAGATAGGCCAGAAGGATGTGAGGACTAGACAAAGATCCAGCCATGAGTCATAAACAAAGTCAATCTGTGACAAACTCATTCACCCAGACAGGCCCTTTGAACGAGGGCTTCCCAAACTTTAATGCTTGCTGAAACCTTCTAGGGGAGTCTTGTGATTCTGACTCAGGGCATGTAGTGGGGAGTGCCCCCCAGTCTGCTTTGCTAACAAATCTACAGGTAATGTCATGTCCATGCAGCTGGTCTGTGGACCACATTTGGAGTAGTGAGTCTATACATAGCCCAAGTGTGTTTAATATAATTGAATCCCTTGTTTTATCTTAAAGACAGAGCACTAATCAAATAACAATGTTGGCTGTGTTTTTGCTTTTTGCTGAATGCCCAACCCCAGAAAGTGCACAAACAAATAATTACAACAGAAAATATTCCAAATATGGAAGTAAGCAGTTTGGGCAGTTTGGTGGTTAATACATTGAGGGAGAAAAAATTAGGTTTGAAAAATTATATGGAAGCAATTTCATTCCCTTTAGACGCTGTAACCGGTTTCTTTATGGCCGCTGATGTAAAACAAATACACTTAGATTGATCCGGAAGGGAATCTCGAGTCTTCACACATATTATTTCATTGCTTCACAGATGTTTGGAAGAGGAAAGAAAAGTGATTCATAGACCAAGAGTGACTCCTTCAAGCCACTCCACACAGATTTTCCAGTTCCTACGCTGATGTGGCCCACGCACCATGTTGTCTCTTTGTGGGGGAATATAAGATGTATTCTTCCTTTACTAGGGTGAAAATGATACTCAGCCCTCCAGATGTTTATATAACAGAGAGCTAAAGACAGAGAAACAAAAGAAGAACAGTTCTGCAACAGGGACACTGAGGGCTCCATTCATCAGGAAGGACCCGCTGACTTCCACGCCTGGCCCAACTATTTATTCCAAAGTCACCAGGACTGCTGAGGGCTGTTTCCCCCTGCTGCATGGGTCCCAGCAGGAGGAATTCAAACAGAAAGAGAATATTTTGGTCCCTTCATTGAGGTTCACCCCTGGCAAAGTCAGAGAAGGGACAATCCTGAGTACTAGGTCACTCCAAGTTCTAGCTTGCTTTGCAGCCCTATCCTCTGCCAGCCATAATTCAATTTCCCTGCCCAGCCTAGATCCCCACCCTCGTGGGGTGTCATGAAACCCAGGCAGAGGCCCCAGCAGGGCAAAAACAATATAAAACCTCTTCCAGTTCTCCTCTCTGGAGCTCTGTTCAGGGCAAGGGACATTATTGTGTCAGAGCTCACCTATCGGTTTGCCCATCTGACAGGTGGAAATTAAACACTGGAGGACATCTGAGAAAATGAAAGTGGGATTCCAATATCGGTCTCACCAAACACAGCCCACCGCAGGAGGTCATCTCTGAGGTCAGGCTCTGAGATAGCTCTCCATCTTCTGGCCACAAAAGGGACATCCCAGCTGCTCCTTCACATACACACTTGTGTGCTCTCACAACCCTGCATAGACTCCCTAAGCCGCATGTACTCACACCCATGCACACCTGCACACCCTTTCACACCCACTGTCACATACATCCTGTGAATGCACTTAGATTGTGGAATAACAACTCCTGCTCCCAATGAAAATCCCTCCATGATTTAAAATCCAATAATGTCTAACCTGAGACCCTCAACTTGAAAATGTCCTATCTAGTTCCCACTTCCATGATCTTCTGTTTTTACTAATAGGACTTCCTGGGATGGGAAATGCTCAAATCTTAAGCAAAATACTTAACTCCACAGTTCTTTCATCTTAAGCTCTGTTAGGTTCTACTTGCCCTCTGAATCCTGCCACTCCTTGGGCATCAGTATGCCCACCTGCAGCCCAGCTTTTTTCCCATGTGCCTGCCTCATAACTTCCATGGGCTCCCATCTTCCTGACCCTAGAACACTGGCTTTTGCTTTTCTCATGACCTGGTGTCCTGGCCGTGCAACTGACAGATGTCCCCAAGGCAGACCACCTGCCTGGGTCTCTGCACAGTGCCTATCTCTATGGCTTGCCTCTGTGTACATGTCAGACCTATCATCTGGACTCACTGTCACCTCTTGCTGGACTCCTCCCAACCCTAATGGTTGCCTGGGTGATGACTAGTTGCCTAGCACCATGTTTTACTAGCCAGATGGACATCCTGTCATTGGCCATCCTGGATCTGTTTCTACCCTTCAACACCTGGACCACCAGGTTCCATCTCCCAGGCTACCCCATCCCCCATTCCTGTATCCATCTATGTCAGGAGATAAAATTCTTAGATAAATAACAGTGAGATAATCCATTCTAACAACCCACTGGGCTATATGTAAAATAACTGCTGTATTATTTCAACCAAGTGATGCACCTATCAAGAAATGGATCACAAAACTGCCCCTAAGTGTCCTTTTGCAAATTTGCTTCATCTTCCCCACCTGCTACTATAACAGAACTAGGGTTCCCAGGATAAAGTGGATGTTACAAAAAGCACACAAAACATTCCTAATAAAATACAAAAACTCTAAATCCTTGATTAGGCAAGTTAAGAAAAATTTTAAATCAATCTAATGATGTTCCAAGAAGTTACACTCAATAATAAAATTATGTCTCAGCACAAAATAGAAACTAACTACCAAAAAAAAAAACATTAATTGAAGATAAGTCTATACATAAGGTGTGCAAAATAGAAATCACAAAACCAGCAGTAGCTTCTATTAGAAGGTTTTTGGTTTGTTGATCTGTTTCTGTAATCTGAGTCATTTTCCGGAGCTGGTTATAAGCCTTTTGAATCCACACTTGGACCTTTACTGTGAAAATGGCAGGTTCAGGTCTCTAGCAAGGCATGCAGGTGATTGGGACACCTGCATCAGAAAGGAAGAGGCTTACGTGGTGAGAAGGAAGAACGCCAGGTGATCATCAACAGGTCTAGATTGCAGGGAAGTAGAGGAGAGAGGAAAAGACTGCAGCAGTGAGGAGCAGGGAGGGACCTCGCGCTGAAGGAGGATCACTTTCCACCCCATCTCCTTCCTTCCTTTCAGTGATGGAGAGGTCACTAGTGTATCAGTCAGCTGCCACAGGTCAAAGAATCTCTCCTGAGGGAGCCAGGCCTCCTCTGTCAAGGTGTTTCACATTTAAAATAAATTACACAAGTACATTCTGATTTGAAATACTGTCATATGTCTAGATGGTTAGAGGCAAGTTCTGAAATTTGGGGATATTTACTTATTTATTTGTTTGTACCAGGGATTGAACCCAGGGCACCTAACCCAGGGCACCTAACCACTGAGCCCCATCCCAAGCCCATTTGTTGTTGTTGTTGTTGTTGTTTATTTTCTTTTGTTTTGTTTTGTTTCAGACAGGGTCTCACTAAGTTGCTGAGGCTGGCCTTGAACTTGCAATCCTCCTGCCTCAGCCTCACAAGTCACTGGGATTACAGGAGTGTACCACCGTGTCAGGCATCCTCCCTCTTCTCTCTCTTTCTCTTTCTCCTTCTTCCTTTTCCTTTTCTCTTCCTTGTCTCTTCCTTTTTCACCTTCTCACCTTCCCCTCTTCTCTCCTTTCCCACTTTACTCCTCCTCCTCTTTCTCCACAGTGGTTCCTATTATTTTTTTTTTTGGTCACAAATCTTCTCCCTGTAGACTGTGCCTGGAATATACACATCAGATGTGTTCAAGACACCCAGTCTCAAATCCCACAGGGCTGGAGGTGAAGAGCTCCTGCTTCTTGTCTTCCCATTGGGAAACACCATGCCTCTGTTGGCCTGGTCTAGAGAAGGTTCCTTGAGAGAGCAGAGACCTGTGTCATCTGCAATGCCAGCCCTTGCTGGTTATGATAAGGACTTCCGGAGACCACACATGGTGCTTGAATAGAGAGGGAAAATACAAATGTGGTTCCATGTGGCCACTTGGGGCAAGAAGAACTTTCAGAGAGGAAAGCTCTCAGATGCACCTGTGAAGTGTCAGTATCTCCAGGGTCCACAGCACAGCCTGTTTCCAGGTGTACAGGTGTACAATCATTCCCCTGGTTTATTTTGGGCAGGGGAGCCATTCTTTCTAGTATAATAACTGAACAACTTCAGTTGCAACAAGAGTTAGGCACGGAAACAAATAATGCTATAAACACAACTTGAAAACCACATCTAACAATGTTCTTCAAGGGGAGCTCTCTGAGGAGTGAGCGTTCTTAAAGCCTTTCTACAAAATATGCCGCAGTTATGACTCTCTGCTCCTTCTCTCTTTCCCTCTCTGAGTTTCACTCATGGAGCATCAGAGATGGAGTCTGGGGAAGAAGAATCATCCTGGGTCAGGCTCCTGGCTGCAGAAAGCGGGATCCACAGGAGGTTCCCAGGAGCTGTCAGGGAACAGTGTTAATGACTGACATGACACCTACTGCTTAGTGTGTGTCCACTATAGGGCAGGGGAGGAGGTAGGTGTAGAAAGGAAGGTCTGAGCTGATGGCAGCCCAGCACTGAGCCAGGGTTCTGTCCAAGCTGTCTCCCTCCTGACCTCTCCAGAGAAACAGCCAAGTTCAAGTGAAGGGAGAAAATTCAAGCATTTCCAAATAGGTTGGTGCAAAGCTTAGTGGAGTTCATTCAAGGGGACCTTCGCACACACCATTACAAGATCAGAAGACACAAAAAGTTTTTTCAGTTTGAATAGGCAAATTATCCCCAGTTCAACTCTTGGAGAATGTCTAAAAGCAGGCTAAATAAGTGCTAAATTTCAGAATTAATACTGATAGAGTATTATTTTAATTCCTTATGCTGAATCTTTTGAGATCTGTGACTGTGACAATGACAGCTAAGGATCAAGTCAGTACTAACACGCTGTGGAGGACAGCACCCTGGAACTGCTCCAGGGGTGCCAGGACATGGCTGTCCCACCCAGCCAGCCTCACTGGGGAACATGCTGCAATCCTCCGCACTGAGGAGGATTTCCATCCACAATCCTCAGCACTGAGGATTCCTCATGCTCCAGACCTTGCTCCTAATTCCCATATGGTCTGAAAATTGTAATAAAATAACACAAATACTTATGTATGAGATGTTTTTGTTTTTGTTTTGTTGGGTTGAGGTGGAGGAAATGAGGGAAAGTTAAAGAACACTATGTCTAATTGTGAATTTAAATACAAACCAAATGTCCAATTAGGTTAAAGCATCTAACAGTAATGCCCAGACAATGGCAGGAGAGAGTGGTGCTTTGCTGTCTGTCATAAAAATAGAAATGATAATTGGCTGTTTTTCCAAATCTTGTCCAGGCTGTCTTCAAGAGATCCTCCTGCCTCAGCCTCCTGAGTAGTTGGAATTACAGGTGCATGGTTCTATACCCAGCTTAAATCATTTCTTTAATGCACAAAAATTTACATGAAACCTAAGCTATAATACATGTCTTTCTGAAGCCCCTACTCCACCAGGAATATCCAGGAAAAAATTCTCCCTTCCCCATCTCCCACTAACATATGGTACCAACCCCACTGAGGGATCATAGACCTGTAGTGTGTTTCCTAGCTAATTACCTGGTTATTTCCAACATGTATATTTTCCTTCCCCAGCTACAGCACAAGAAATTCAAGCAGAAGGATTTGTCTTTTCTTATAGCCTCACCAGCATCAGACATTGTTTTTCACCTGTTTTAATACACTTTTCTTGATAGTAATATGTTCTTTTAAGATTTGCTTGATTTAAAGACAACAGCTCTCTTATCCGACAGCTCTCATCCCAAACCATTCCAGCAGATGGGTTTCCAGGGTGGGGTGGGAGGAAGCGTTTGGGAGTGCACTCTCTCTGCCAGGCATGTGCTCTTCTTTCACTCCAAGGAAGATGGGGTTTGGAATCAGGAGCTGAATTTGGTTTCCAGATCTGCTATCTATAAGTTGTGGGATCTCAAGCCTGAGTTTGTCCACTTGTAAGATGGGAATATTGATAATCGTCTTATGTACCTTGCAGGACTGCCCCAAACTCAAATACATCCATGTGAAAAGCGCTTTTTCAATGGCAATATTGGAGAGCAGTACGTTATTCTGCTGGCATGGTTCATTCAAGGATTTGTACCCAAATCACCATCGATTTTTAATTCACTAAGAACAAATAAAATTCCCTGAGCTTTTAGAGACATACAGAGTGATTTGGATGAGCTCCCTGGTACATCAAGTAGACCTTCAGTGTAACCAAGTGATGTAATAACTTGAACATTAATCACTGAACAATCAAGGAGAGAAACAGGGCACCTTCCTTCCTCTTGGAAGGAAGGTGAAGTTCATTGTCAGGAATCCAGGCAGTTAGGAAGTGGGCAGACCCTAACACTGGAAGGACTTGGATTTGAAGTTGCCATGTAGTCCCAGTCTAATGGCTGGATTGAGAAAGAGACCTGTGATGGGGACAGTAGAGATCCCCTGAATGTTTCACTTAGAAACCCATGATCCTGAGTTTAACTGTGATTGTAGGGGCTTTGAGGCCAGTGTCTGGAAGGGGTTGAGGGATAAGAGAGAACTCAGGTTACTTTTTGTTGTTCCTGTTGTTTGTGATGCTGGGAACTGAACCCAGGACCTTGTACATGGTAGGCAAGCACTTTACCATTGAGCTATATCCCCAGCCCCAGAACTGAGGCAGGCGATTATAACTACCTCCTACAGAGTTTAGTCTGGGACCCGAAGCAGAGCTGAATGCTTTGGACTTGGGGTGGGTTGAGAAGTGAGATACTTAAACAGGTGAGACAAGTCTCCTCTTACAAAGGATGTAACACAAATTACCAACTACAAATTTGCATTCAAGAGTGCATTTTTTGAGAGAATGCAATGATTTAAAGATCACTAGACCACATAACCTTTGATCCTGAGTGTTCCTAGAGTTAAAAAAAAAAAAAAAAAAAGCGGATGCTATTAAGGATAAGGAAAGTGTTCTCATTTATCTCACTTGCAACAAATACCAGTTGAAGTTTGGTTATAGCTGGTGGTATATAGTGGACTGTGTACCCACCCACTGTGGATATTCCCATCAACAAGTCTCCAGGTGAAGAGGTCTGTTGCCAGAACTGCAGGTCAGCCACTTTATGCTTCTGTTGCTTAATGAATCACACCTTAGTTGCTTTAAACAATGAGCATTTGTTTAGCTCACTGTTCTCTGAATTGGCAATTCAACTCCACCGGGTGGTTCCTCCAGTCTCAGCTGGACTCACACCATGTGTCTGCACTCAGCTGCTTAGCAGCTGGGTGGCTCTGTATCTGAGAGTTGTCTGACTGGTGACCAGAGCAAGAGCCACATGTCCCTTGTTCTCTAGTAGGCTTATTCATTTGGGTGAGATTTTAAGAGGGATCAAGGAGGCATGCAAGACCTCTTAAGACCTAGACTCAGAAGTGACAAAGCAGAGCTTCTACCACATTCTATGGATCAAAGCAAGTCACAAGATCAATTAAAGGGGTGGGGAAACACACTCCACCATTTGATGGTGGGAGCAAAGAAGTCATATTGAAAAGGGCCTGGATGCAGGGAAGGGTATACTTGCAACCATTTTTGCAAGCAATTTACAAGGGCCACACCCATAGCAACCCTTGTTCACAAGATAGGACAGAACGCTTCCTAAGCTGTGGTTCAGACACTGGCCTTGGTTTCCAGCCCTTAATGAAGAGTTCCACCTCAGTCCCTAGAAGCTGTCTCTCCTAATCTCTGAATTCTCTAAAAGCTAGGTTGGAACCTGCTGTTGCTATTACCTTCCTGTGATATTCCTGACCCCTTACTGTGACATTCAATGGGTAGGAAGTTTTCAGGGTCTCTGGGGATTTCACTTTACTAGGGGAGGAAGTCATAGATTGGAGGGGCCCCATACCCACTAAAACCACACAAGTGTCAGTAGCAGACAAGACCAGCACTCAGGTACTACCTCCCAGGTACTGCCTCCCAGCCCCGTACCCTGCCTCCTCTCTCCTGTTGCCTCATGGAAAAGGGGATTTTTTTTTTTTTTGCCTGAATATGAGAAAATATAGAAAGTGCCTACCCATCTGAGACTCACTCTAAGCATTCAGTAGATCCCTTTAAGGGATAACTATTTGGGGTCATGATGGTTAATTTTATGTGTTAATGTGGCTAGGTCACACTATCCAGATATTTGGTCAAACATTCCCTTTAGATGCTTACATGAAGGTATGGTTTAGATGGAATTAACATTTAAGCCAACGGACTTTCAGTAAATCAGATTGTTCTCCATGATGTGAGTAGGCCTCATCCAATCAGTTGATGTCCCTGAGAGAAAAACTGAGCTCCCCCAGTGGGAAGGAATTCTGCCAGCAGTCAACCTTTGAACTTGAACTTCAGTTCCTCTCTGGCCTACAGATCTACCTACAGATTTTAAGTCAATTTCTTAAAATGGATCTCATTCTTGTGCCTGTAGTCCCAGCTACTTGGGAGGCTGGGGCAGGAGGACTGAGTCCAAAACTTGAAGCCAACCTGGGCAACATAATGTGATTGGCCTTAAGAACAAAAATAACAACAATGGTAATAATATACCACCTCCCTCCCTCTCTCTCTGTCTCTCTCCACACGCACACACACACACACACACACACACACATAATATCACACACATACACATTCACACATATCCTGTTGGTTCTGTTTCTCTGGCAAACTTTAATCCAGGGGTGAAAACATTCCCTAAAAGAGAAGGTGTAATCTCAGTACTCAAGATTCTGCATTAAACAAGAAGTTTAATAGTATCTGAAAACTGCAACATCTACAGTGCTCTGAGTTAAATCCTACTCCTTCAGTAGGTTGATAAGAGAAACAGAAAATACATATAAGGAAGAAAGAAGAGAACAAGTATTTTCATATATCAGTCCCAATTAAGTAAAGCAAGTTAATGCTGAGATGGTATTTTACATTAATAACCAGGCTGAGCCAGGTGTGGTGACCCACACCTGTAATCCCAGCAACTCAGGAGGCTGAGGCAGGAGGATCACAAGTTGGAGGCCAGCCTTATTCAGCAACTTAGCAAGACCCTGTCTCAAAATAAAAAATTAAAAGGTTTGGAATTTGGCTCAGTGGTAGAGCATCCTGGGTTCACTCCCCAGCACTGAAAAAAAGGCTGATGATATGTCCAACTATCATTCATCTATCATTTCACTTTAATTTCTACTATTTTATGTTTCTAGCTTTACTGGAATGATTACTTCATATTGTTTCAATGGAATTCCTTAGGGCATTTCCTTAGAGCACTTAATAGTCTTTTACTTTTACCTCAGACAATTGTTTTGCAAAAAGCAAGGAGTCAGAGATGACTATTTTAAAAATACTATGACCTTATTTTCATTTAAGCCATCTTGGTGACCAAGATTTAGAAACAAATGTGTTCATTGTTTTGTTTTAAAGTAAATATTTTTGTTGCTTTGTTTTGTGGTTCTGAGATGGAACTCAGCATGCTAGGCAAGAGCTCTACGACTGAGCCTCATCCCCAGCCCCTCCGTGGGGTTGCAATAACGTTGCTGTGAGTCTTTGCGTTAAGCAAAGTACAGCAAAGTTTTCAGGAGGGGAGCAAGAGAACTGAAAACCAAGATGATGTGGTTGAGCCCCAAGAGTCATCTAAGTCCAATGACCTTAACCAATTCCAAGAGGCCACCAGCATGACTCAGGTCTTTGTCCCCCTGAGTAATGCGTGGTGGCCAAGCTGCTGTGCTGGGCAGCTGTGTCCTGACCTAAGAGCCTTGCCTGCAACATGATTGAGCCCTTCTGCATGGGCAACTGAAAGACCTTTAACTGCAAAACCTCTAGGAGTAGAAAGTAAACGCAAAGCCTCTAACCACAAAAACCTGAAGGCTGCAAAGGAGAGTTTTATTTTCTGGTCCACACTGCCATCTGCTGGCCTGAGCTAAATTAAGCATTTGTTATTTCCTTCCAGTAGATGGTTTATATTTTATTCTAAAATCCATATATCTGACGTGTTCTTTTACTTCTTGCACGAATTCCTTAGAGTAACATTCAGGAAAGCACTTGCTGAGCCAATTCATTGAACACAAGTCACTCACACTGACTGCGGATGTGAAGTGGAAATAACAGTCAAGAAGCTAAAAATAACTAGGTAACTCTGAACATTCCAAGTCTCATTTGGATAATTAGCACCTACACTTGTCGGTTGTTTGATTGCCCGGTAATTATAGTTTAAGTTAAACAGGTAAATCTGATGGGTATATATTTGTTTGTGGACAGGGTTAACAGCTACAGCATCCCCCTTGTCATTCTTCAGGACCTCCATGGTAATTAATGGGCTGTTATGGGTTTTTATATATGCAAATAAATATTTAACAGGGAAATGTCTCTAGATGACAGACAACAGGTTCATGAGAAGCAGCGATTTATTATTAGCATGAACTACTTCAAGGACATCAGTTAACACAGGTAGGCAGGAAGCTGTCAATATGTGTTTGAAAAGTCATTTCAGAGGTTTCCAAAACTAGGAAGCTCATTAGCTGTCACACACAGGAAGAGTTTGCAAAGTCCTTCCAAGTGTAATCATTCATGCCCTCCTCGGCTAGCCTTAATTCAACCCTTCTGTCATGGCACCTTTATAAATAATGGGAAGGAAAATGAGAAGATGAAAGAGGAGAGAAAAGGAAAAAAAGAAAAACGTGGACGTCCCAAGGATAACCATTGCACAGTTTAGGTAAAATCCTTAAACTTCTCTGTAATATGTTTTGAGAAAAATGGGACAGCTTGAGGAACCCTGTATTTGTTCTTCTAAGAAAAGGGAAAAAATGCAGAAAAGATTTTCAATTAATAAGGCGCTTCCAGGATTCTCTTGGGAATAAATAGCATGTATAAAAAAAAGTGTGGGTGGGTGGGTTAAGGGGGTGGGAATATGATGTGTCTGCAGAAATCAAATCTTTTTTTTTTTTACAGAATGCATTTTGATTCATTGTACACCAATGGGGTACAACTTTTCATTTCTGTGGTTGTGCATGATGTAGAGTCACACCATTCATATAATCATACATGTACATAGGGTAATGATGTGTCTCATTCCACCATCTTTCCTTCCCCTGCTCCCTCCCCTCCCCTCATTTTCCTCTACACAATCCTCCATTCCTCCATTCTTCCCTTACCACAACCCCTTCTATATCAGCATCCACTTATCAGAGAAAACATTTGGCCTTTGGTTTCGGGGGATTGGCTTATTTCACTTAGCATGATATTCTCCAATTCCATCCATTTACCTGCAAATGCCATAATTTTATTCTTCTTTATGATTGAGTAATATTCCCTTGTGTACATATACCACAGTTTCTTTATCTATTCATCTATTGAAGGGCATCTAGGTTGGTTTCACAGTCTAGCTATTGTGAATTGAACTGCTATGAACATTGATGTGGCTGTGTCACTGTAATATGCTGATTTTAAGTCCTTTGGGTATAAACCAAGGAGTGGGATAACTGGGTCAAATGGTGAGTCCATTCCCAGTTTTTTGAGGAATCTCCATACTGCTTTCCAGAATGACTGCACCAATTTGCAACTCCACGAGCAATGTATGAATGTGTCTTTTCCCCTACATCCTCACAACACCTATCATTGCTTGTTTTCTTGGTAATAGCCATTCTAATTTGAATGAGATGAAATCTTATAGATGTTTGACTTGCACTTCTCTAATTACTAGAGATGTTGAACATTTTTTCATGTATTTCTTTATTACTTGTATATCTTCTTCTGTCTGCTCAATTCCTTAGTCCATTTATTGATTGGGTTCTTTGTATTTTTGGTGTAAAGTTTTTAAGTTCTTTATAAATTCTGGAGATTAGTGCTCTATCTGAAGTGCATGTGGAAGGTTTTCTCTCACTCCATAGGCTTTCTTTTCACATTATTGATTGTTTCCTTCACTGAGAAAAAGCTTTTTAGTTTGAATCCATCCCATTTATTGATTCTTGTTTTCATTTATTGTGCTTTGGGAGTCATGTTAAGGAAGACTGGTCCTAAGTCAACATGATTGAGATTTGGGCCTACTTTTTCTTCTGTTCGGTGCAGAGTCTCTGGTCTAATTCCTCAGTGTGGACTGGGGATATAGCTCAGTTGGTGGAGAGCTTGCCTCGTAAGCGCAAGGCTCTGGGTTCAATCTCCAGCACTGCAAAAAAATATAAATAAATAAATAAATAAATAATTCCTAGGTCCTTGATCCATTTTGAGTTGAGTTTTATGCAGGGTGAGAGATAGAAATCAGATCTTAAGAGAGTCAGCTGGTCCTTCCTAAGCTTCCCCTAACTTTCTATGCCCAGTGATATGATTGCTAATGGAACTAGAGCCTTCCCCATCTATAATAGGCTGGTCAATACGCTGCCATTCATTTAAGATATAAGCAGTAAAGCTGGGTATGCTGATGCACACCTGTAGTCCCATCTACTTGGGAAACTGAGGCAGGAGGATCACTTGAGCTCATCAGTTCAAGACTAGGGTGAGCAACAGAGTGAGACCTCATCTCAGAAAAGAAAAGGAAGAAAAAGCAGTGACAACATCCTGTGTTCCCAAACTCACAGCTCTTTAGGGCAGCAGGATGCAGGAGATGGGTAAGACTCTAAGATGCTAGATTTTACTCCTAGCTTAGACTCTGAGTTGAGTAGTAACTTTGGAACCATCTTGTGTGCAAAGCAGTCAGGATTATTACTATATCCTCTGCTCTTAAATGGAGAGATTAAAATAGCCAAAGTAACTTCATCACTTTTAAATATCTAGTTTGCCGAAAAAAAAAAAAAAAGAAAGGAGAGAAGGAGGTTGACTTTGACCCAGTGCACACTGTATGTGTGTGGAAATATCACATTGAACTCCATTGATATATACAGTTAATATGTATTAAAGGAAAATATTTTTTAAAATTAAAAAAATTTTAAAAACCACTTATTTCAAAGGTTCCTCCTTCTCTCCCTGCTGTAATCTGGTGAACACTTTTTCTTCCCACCTGATACTTACTCTGGTTCTAAGCCCAGCTTCAATCATAATTGCATGGCCTTTACTGTCCACTTATACCTGGGCCCCACACTGAGGCAGAATCTCTGAGAAAGAAATCTGGATAAATCAATAATTCATTCAAAGTTCCACAGGTGAGTCTTACATTCAACTAGGATGAACTCACTGTCCAGAAACACTGGTTCACAAACCTGACTGAGCAGGGGAAATAACCTGGAGGCTTTAACAGCTTCTGATGGCTGGATCCTGAGTGCTCAGGTTGGGAATGGAGGATTTCCTGGGTTGTGAAACTTTCAGTGCTAAAAGAGGGAAAGTCTTAGTCCTAAACAAACCAGTAGAGTTGATCCCCTGACCTAGATCCCAGCCTGGAGTTCTGTTATAGTATGGAATGGGCTTTGGGATTTTAAAAGATCTGCAGGTAATTCTAGTGTAAAGCAAAGTTTGAGACCTATTGCTCAAGATTCTCAGCTTTCCTGTGCATCTGGGTATCCCAGGGGGGACGCTAAAATAGAGTTCCCTTAGGTCCGGAATGTGGTCAGAAATTCTGCATCTCAAATGTATTTCTGGGTGCTGCTGCAGTGGCTGGTCCTGGGACCACTCTTAGAAGATTTCCCCAATATCAGCTCAAGTAACCATCTTCCTAGTAGCAAATGCAACTGTGAAAGAATTTCTTCTCTTGTTTCTTTTCCCCTCTCTCCCTGCCTACCTCCCTCCCTCCCTCTCTCCTTTCCTCCCTCCCTCCCTCCCTTCCTTCCCTTCCTTCCTTCCTTTCCTTCTCTTTTTATCATAGTACTGAGGGTTGAACCCAGGGCCTCATGCTAGGCAAGCAGTAACACTGAACTACATCCCCAGACCCACAAATGCAATATACGCACTTCTACTGCAGCCCCTCCTATGCATTTCACACTGAAACCAGCTGTGCATTTGATGTCTCCCCTGGGATAGGCCCCACAAGTTTGAAATGACCAAAATGGAATTTATGATTGTGTTTCCCACCCTGGTTTCTTTGAGCCATCTTTATGTGCTAGAACTCTGGAACTAGAAATCATCTTGGTACAGAAATATCTCTCTACTTATATCCAGATCCAAGTCATCAACTTCTGTTGATTTTTGTACTTTAGATCATCTCAGATTTTATCCATTCCTCTCCCTCAATACCACACTGGTCCCTGGACCCAGCCGCATCATGGCCTCCAGTGTCAGCAGTGCTGTCTCCTAACTCACCTCTGCTCCGTGCTGCCCTCTGGCATCGGGGCATCTTTTCAACTTCCAACTCTGAATTGAAACCCCTCAGTGGTTTCCCATGCCTGCCTGCACTCTGCCTCCCAGGCCTTCTTTCCCACCTTCTCCATTTCCATACAACACTGTTTTCTTTCAGTCCAACATGAGCATGCCAGACTCTCCTATTCACCCAGTGTTACAGGCTGGGACCTTCCATGAAACAGAGGCAGTGAGAAGCCACTCCCCGTCAAACTCCAAATCTTGCAAGCATGCCAGAAAGACATGTCACTCCAAGTAACAGGCATGATTTTATTAGAAAAGGTAGAATGGGAGAAAGGGGACACTCTTAAGGGAAAGAGTGGGGACTCTCATAGAGGAGAGAGACAGTACATCTCTCCAGCCCTCCACTTTTATTGGGGCGTCCCAGGGAAGTTTCCAGAGAGTCCCACTCAGATCCACCACTTGACTTTTGACGGACAGCAGGATGACATCAGACTTGAAGTCCCAACTGCCATGACAACTGTAAGTTACTTTGGCTCAGGTTGAGTGGTTCTAATTGGAACCTATTCTTACAGATTTTATGGTTGGGGGGAATTCTTCTATTTTTCCTGAGTTCTGGGACCTGGTGTGAATAAGAATCACAAAAGTGCCCTTTCAGGGTAGGATGTTCCTCTTATCAGAATTTTGGGCCTGCATTTACCCTGCAGATAGTTTGCTGAGGAATGTCATATATCTTGTTGACATAAGCCAGGCAGGGCTTCAGGTAAATTGCTTTTAGAAAAGAAAGCATGCGGGGGATAGCACAATGGGCCCAGGTCATAGAATTATTCCCTTAATCTCATGTTCCCAACCACTCACATCTGTCTGTCCCCTATCACCAACACTTACTGCTATTACCTGGGGCATTGCCCCCATAACACTCCCACTCATATCCATCCTGTATCAGGTCCCACGCATACCAAGGCCCCTCGTCATGAGCCCTCCATGTCCTTAGCATGCTTGTTTCTGCCTCATGGATGTAAAGAAGTAGGCTAGACGGTGCATGTCAACTTGGCAAAGCTGGAGCTTCCATTTCCCAAATCCCTGCCCTGAATGGCTCCAGATTACAGCTGGCCAAAAAGGAAACTTGCCTGATGTCCAGGAGGCCACAGCGAGGTGGCTCATGGGAAGATGTAGAGGTGCCTGGCCTCACTGCAGGGTGGCTTACCTTCCTCTGCTAGGTAATCAGCCTGTCCTCCTGACCACCCATCCTGCTGACAAGCAGTGGTCCAGGTTTGGCTGCTGCCCAACCCCAGCAGCTAGCCATGCTTGTTCACATATTCTCCTAGGCCCTGACTTGCCTGCCCACAGGGCTCCAAGTAGACGGGGTTAATGCCTCTCTGATCCTCCTATATCACCTGCACATCACTGGCTTCCCCCACTGGCATTTGGGAATGCTCCAATCTCCTCATAAACTCTTCATTCCTCGGGACCCTCATGGTTCTACTGCCCTGCGTGAGCCTGACAGATAGAGCAATTAGCCTAGCTGCTGGCACATGCCAGTCACTGGAGGCATTGTTATTATTACTACTATCTTCACATTTAGTTTTGCAATCATTGGATGGTCCATGTGTGTCTGTCTAAATGAGAATTTTTTCAACCTCAACATCAATGACATTTGGGGCCAGGGAATTCTTCATTATGGGGGTGGTCCTGTGGGTCAGCAGCATCCCTGGCTCTCCCTACTAGATGCCAGTAACATGCCCCTCTCTAGGTATGACAACCAAAGATATCTCCAGACTTTCCTACATGTCCTCTGGGAGGTGAGTGGAATCACTCCCTGTTGAGAACCACTGCTCTATACTGTAAGTGCCAAGAGGGCAAGAACCAAACACATTGCTGGTGCTCTATATGATGATCCAAATGGACAGGACAATCTTCTGTCTTCATTTCTCATCTCAGTGAGCCTCAGTTTACAGGGTCAGAGAGCATGTTGGAGCAAATGGGTTCTGGACTTTGGGTCCGAGCCTTGTGTTCTAAACAAAGGGGAACTTACCCCAGGACTTTCAATGATTATCTTTCTGATCCCCAATCTCCTCACCTGTAAAATGTAGCTAATAGGTTTTTCCCCAAGATGTTAGGCTGACAAAATACAGAACTGTCAAAAACATATAGATTTTTCAAAAATGTACATTAGCTCCCCTTTATCTGTGGATGACATGTTCCAAGACCCCACTGGATGCCTGATGCCTTTGGTTGTATAGAACCCTATAATTTAATGATTTTTTCCATCTTAACTACGCACTCACTTTTTACACACTGTGGATGCAACTTACGCAGTTTGAGATATGACAGCAAAACTAGCATGAAGTTCTTTTTCTTTCTTGATGATTCCAGGGACAGATTTATTTTTACCACAAATCTTAGAAACATCAGGTAGCATATGTTATTTCTTTCTTAATTGAGTTGAGAACTTTCACCTTTTGGGAAGCACTTTACGGCTTCTTTTCAGCATATTTGAATTCCAGCATAACTATACTTGGGGGTCATTGTTAAGTAAAGTAAAGTAAGGATTACTTGAATACAAGCACTTTGATGTGGGGACCGTGAAGTCAGACATTCAGATGGCCACTGATAGACTAATAGAAGGGTAGCATATACAACATGGATACATTGGACCTAAGGATGATCCATGTCCTGGGTGGGATAGAATGTGACAGTGAAATATTTCATCATTTTACTCAGAATGGTGTGCAATTAAAAATTTATGACATTCACTTCTGGAATTTTCCATTTAATATTTTTGGACTGAGGTTGACCATGGGTAGCTAAATCAGCAGGAATAAATCCTTAGATAAGAGGGAATGACTTGTCAATGACTAGGTCAGATGTGATTAAAGAACCTTTTTTTTTTTTTTCATTTCTTTTTGGTGCTGGAAATCAAACCCAGAGCCTTATGAATGTTAGGCATGTACTTCACCATTGAGCTACACTCTCAGCCCAAGAACAATTTCTCTAATCTTACATATGATTTAAATCTCATAAATACTGTTTCTGATATATTACAAATGCTCAATTTGCACCTTGCAGAAGGAACAGGCTCTGGTCTGACTGGTCTGAGACCCTTTGTTCTACACCACCTTCCATAGATAGAATGGCCACTCAGGGGCATTCTTCCTCAAGGCTACCAGGATGAGGTGGTGTAAATAGGAGGGTTTGAAATCGTACCTGTGTGTAACCTAGGCATGGAGGTTTACCATTTGAAAATATTCCATTCTATTAAGTCACCCTGGAACTATGACATGCTATTTCTTAGCCCTTTCTTCTCTAATTGGGCTTATATAATTATTCTATATCAAGGGACCCTGCAGTTATTCAACTCTTTATCCATCTAAGACTCATCCATCCTTCAAGGGAATGTAGTATAATTTACTGTTTATATTAAATAAGATAGCCATTTGTGAATTGCCTGGCTTAAGATGATTCCAAGCAGTGTTGACTATTCTAGACTATTATGGTTTGGATCTAAAATTTTCCCCAAAGTCACATGTTAAGGATTTCTTTGCCAGCTGGTGACACTATGGGGAGGTGGTGGAAACTTAGGGGGTGGGTCCTGGATGAGGAAAGTAGGTCATGGGGTGCATGCCCTACAAGGGTTGTCCCCAGCCCCTTCTTTCCTGGGCACTTGCTGGCCTCCACGAGGTGAGCAGCTCTGCCCCGCCATGTCCTTCCGTTCCTCAATGATGTTCTGTCTCACCTCAGGCCCAGAAACAATAGAGCCAGCCAACCATGCACTGAAACCTTTGAATTTTGTAATCAAAATAAACCTTCCCATCTTTTAGTTCACTTTATCTCAGTGATGGAAAGCTATCACAGGCTATGAGAGAGAAGAAATAACGAAGATAGTAAAGAGATTTGCTTCCTGTTCTTTACATGATGCTGTGCCATTTAGGGAATGTCTTTCCTCTGGTTCCTGTCTGAGCCTCAGAGGTGCATTAGGAAGGAGGCAAGATGTTTACCTCCATTGTCTCTCTATTAGCAAATGAGCTAAGGTCTCAGCAGGTCAGAAAGCTTGGCCAGGGCCACACAGCTGAAGGTAGCAAAGCTATGGTCACATTTTGACTCCTGAGCAGCAGCTGGCGCTCCCCAGTGCACCACACTGCCTCCATGCATCCATCCAGTCTGAGGGTATCGGACCCAGAATCGGATCATCAAACATTTTTTCCTGCCATTGTGTCTTAATCTGGTTTCTCCAGAGAGCAAGCTTCCAGCTCCAATGGTTCATTCAGAGAACACAGGAGGTGGGGAGTGTTGGAAGTGTAGAAGTAAGACAGAGGCAGGAAGTTAGCAGATTGAAAAGGTACAGTTAGTAAGTCACATCACAGCAGAACGCCATGGGCGATCGCATGGGACTCCAAGAAGCAGCGATGAACAATCTCCCCTGAATGACCCTGCACTGGGGCAGGGAGCCAGGGTGTTGATTGCTGGGCATTTCCAACCTGCTGGGGCATGCACAGAGAGGCCCTCTTAGGCGCTAAAGAAGGTCCCTCATGGCTGGGGTACTCAAAACCACAGGATGTAACCTGTTAGCCTGGTCCTGACTCCTATACCTTGCCTCTTGCCCCTTTGCCTTCCAATCCAGGTGAACTTTCTTAAAAATACCTGTCACTAACTACAAGATGGACTAGGCCAAAGAGGACAGGTGGCTTTAGGTAGAAACCATCCTCCTTTGGAGAAAAATGATTCAATGCTGAGTTACCACCCCCATGGATCATTTAGGAAGGTAACCAAAGGTTCCTAAAATTTCAGAAGAACACTTTTTGCAAATTCAATACTTTTAGTAGTCTGGAGGTCTTAAAAGGACTCCCTTGTGACAGCCTTTGAAAAACAACTGGTCCCTGACAATTGTGGGAATGGGGAGCACTTGGACTTCTCAGCAAGTGAGACACAGGCTACTGACCCATTTCAGTCCATTAACTTCAAAGAATGAAGGTGCAAAATGGGATGTGGACTCCAAGAAGTTCCGAGAAGCAGGCACTGGAAGGAAGAGAGCCAGGGAGATGCACTTGATTGGTGAGGGGATGTTGAAGGGACTCTTAATATTGAACCTGCATTGCACGTGAGCTAAATGCCATTCCAGGCTCCAAGCAGAGGGTGAGTCAGAAGTTTTTTTTGTGTGTGTGTGTTGTTGGGGTTTTTTTGTTTTTTGTTTTGGTACTGGAAATTGAACCCAGGGGCACTAAATAACTGAGCCACATCCCTAGCCCCCATTTTTCGTATTTTATTGGAGTCAAGATCTCACTGAGTTGCTTAGGGCCTCACTAAGTTGCTGAGGCTGACTTTGAACTTGCAGTCCTCCTGCCTCAGCCTCCTAAGTTGCTGGGTGGAAGTTATCTTGGCATGGCATCTGACCCCATTTTCTGTATCCCTCCCCACTTCCTCTCATTCACCAAGTATTGACTGAGTGCCCATACACAGGGCATTTCCTGGGGCTCCCTCCACTCCCCCTCCAGCAGGTTGCAGCTCTATGATAGACCTCTTTTTAATTATTTTATTTATATAAATGTATGGGGAGCAGTTATAATTTGATACATGTACACAATGTACAATGACCAAATTAGGGTAGTTAATTTTCATCTCCTTCAACAGTTAAAAACATTTCTTTGATCAACACATAATACTTGTACGTATTCATGGGGTATGGTGTGATATTTTAATACACATATGAATGTGTACCGATCAAGTCAGAATTTCTTGGATTCCAGTTATTTGGAGAAACAGTACCCAACCTAGGAACCCTCCTTTATAACATTATCCACATTTGTTCATCATGAAATAACATGTAAATGTGTTCATTTGTATGCCTTTGGCCTTGAGTTTACTTGTGAATAAAATAGCATTTCATCTACTAAAATAAGCCTCCATCTCTCCTTCCTTCCTACATCCATCAAATTCCCAAGCATCAAAAAAACTCAATGTTAGGAGAAAAACACTTTTGGCAACTGAGAAGGAGAGGCCAAGCTGTGAAGATGGGAAGAAAATTTTTTAAAAATAACGAAATAGCTGGGCGTGGTGGCGCACACCTGTAATCCAAGCGACTTGGGAGGCTGAGTCAGGAGGATCGCGAGTTCAAAGCCAGCCTCAGCAACTTAGCGAGGCCCTAAGCAACTCAGTGAGACCCTGTCTCTAAATAAAATACAAAATAGGGCTGGGGATGTGGCTCAGTGGCCAAGTGTCCCTGAGTTCAATCCCTGGTTCAAAAATAATAATAATAATAATGAAATAAAGAAAAGAAAAGGACTAGGAATTGGACATTAATCATGTGCCAAGAATTTTACAAGCAAAGTTACCTTACCTAAATTTTCACCACAGCCCTGCAAGAGAAAGTTTTACAAAGGAGAAAACTGCCACTCAGAGAGGTCCCAAGACATTCCCAAGGTGGAAAATGATGTTGAGTTAACTGTATAATATTGGTCTTACCAAAGTGTCAACTAACTCAAAGATGGAACACTCCCAAGGAATATTTGCATCTGAAAAACAGAACATGTGACCAGAGTTTCAGATAACAAAATGAATCTCTAATGGTTGACTTTGTTCACAGGACAGGCAGACTGTGAGAAGTAGATGTTATACTATGAGTCGCCCAAAAAATTCAAGGAGAAATTTAATTCACATTGAAAGTTCCGTATCTATTACTAAGAAATGAAAACTGTAGAGGGAGGATGCTGTAAGAGCTAGAGCGGTTTGATTAACCCCGGGGCAATGTGGCAACTGGGAAATGTGCCTCTTAGAGATCCTGCCTCAGGGGATCTGCTTGACCAAAAGCCTGAGGTGCTGCAGCCGAGTTCTCGGTCCCACAAGCTGTTTTTGCTAATGATTAGGTGGGCAGTGATATGAAGGCAGGTCTGTTCCAGGGAACCTGGGCAGTTTTGTCTTAAAGACTGCCCATAAGAACCCTGGAAGCTGTTTTTGAACTGCAGAACATAGACTTTCCATTCCTCCCTCCCTCCCTCCCTCCCTGTCTTTCTTCCCTGCCTCCTCCACAGGGAGGACCTGCACTGATGGGTTTGCCAGCCTCTGGCCCCCTCCTTATTTTCTCCAATAAATCTCTTGGAAATCTAATTCCATTTTGGCGTCCTCTGCTCCGAGAGCCTGGAATCACACACAATCAATAATAGGGCTTTGCTAGAAGACTGTGGGGGTACGCCATAGAATCAGACCCCCCTTAACTACTGAGTGACAGGTGCCCTAAGAATCCAGACAGAGAGAAGCAATGGACAGTTAGTCGAGGCACCTCCCCATCAGAATAAGCCAGTCTGGACCCCCACAAGACAGTCTTGGATTGGTCTTGCTCAGGTCATGAACCCAGCCTTGACCACTAAGGCTGCCTGCATGGGAGCAAAGCAGAGCTCAGCAAAGGAAGAGTGGAGAAAGAATAAAAGGGCAGTGGATAATGTTCTTACAGGACCAGCACCAGGTTCAGAATGGTTTTTGCTGAGTACTGAAGTGTCAGCACAGAATCTTGTTCCCCCAGCCTGTAGCAGATATGAGAGTGCCTGTCCACGTACCACCCACCACGTTCTTTTATTTGTCCCAGCAAAAGACCTGGAGTGCCAGGGAATTGTGCCCCCTGCCCCCTGCCCAGCTTCCAATGACTGCAGGAAGCTAGGGTGTGAATGCCAGGCCCCCACATCCATCCAAAGCCTCCCTACACCGTCTACCACAGGGACCAGCAGCATGGGGCTCCACTCGCCCACAGGGATCATTTACTTGATAACACTCCCATTATTGGCTGTCTTCCTTTTCTTGTCTTCCACATTCATCTACCAGAGTTTCTTTCATCTCCCAATAAATTACTTAAACCTAGATTCCTGCTCAGGGTTTGTTCTGGGAAAACCCAAATTAAAATTTATGATGTGTCCTAATCTCCAGAATCTACAAAGTACTCAAAAATCTTTACACCAAGAACACTAATAACCCAATCAATAAATGGGCCAAGGAAATGAACAGACACTTTACAGAGGAAGATCTACAAGCAATCAACAGATTTATGAAAAAATGTTCAACATCCCTCGTTATAAGAGAAATGCAAATCAAAACCACCTTAAGATTTCATTTTACCCCAATTAGAATGTCTTTTATTAAGAATACAGGCAACAACAGGTGTTGGCGAGGATGTGGGGAAAGGGTACACCCATACATTGCTGGTGGAATTGCAAGTTGGTGCAGCCACTCTGGAAAGCAGTGTGGAGATTCCTTAGAAAACTTGGAATGGATCCACCATTTGACCCTGCTATCTCACTCCTTGGCCTCTACCCAAAGGACTTCAAATCAGATTACTACAGTGATGCAGCCACATCAATGTTCAGAGCTGCTCAATTCACAATAGCTATATTGTGGAACCAACCTAGATGCCCTTCAATAGATGAATGGATAAAGAAACTGTGGCATATATACACAATGGAATATTATTCAGCCATAAAGAGGAATAAAATTATGGCATTTATAGGTAAATGGATGATGTTGGAGACTATTATGCTAAGTGAGATCAGCCAATCCCCAAAATCCAAAGGCCGAATGGTCTCTCTGATAAATGAATGATGATGCATAATTCGGGGGGGAAGGGTGGCAAGAATGGAGGAAGGATAGATAGCATAGAGGGAAGGGAGGGGTGGGGTCGGGGTGGGGGGCAAGAATAATAACAGAATGTGTGACAGATACCATTGCCCTGTGTACATGCATGAAAGCACAGATGGTGTGACTCTACTTTGTATACAACCAGAGAAACAAAAGCTGTACTCCATTTGTGCTCAATGAATCAATAAGCAAATTAAATAAATAAATAAATAAATAAATAAAATTTATGATGTGTCAATTTGATAAGATAATACACTATAACAATAAAGAATGATTGCAATAATAATGATGATCTATAATTGCATGCAATAATAAGGGTAAATCTTATATACCTGAGAGGCAGTGAACAAAGCCATATGCAAAAAAGAACACAATATGTGATTCCATCTATAGAAAAGACAAACAAACCCTCCCCATTAATGTCAGGATTGTGGTTACCTTTAGGGATGTGTATGACTGTGGGGCATGAGGATGCCATCAGTAAGTGTCCTCTTTCCAGATCCAGATGCTGGGTACAGAGGTGAGTTTAATCAGAGAAACTTCATCATGTGGTGCACTATAATCGGTTCACATTTCTGCACAAAGAGGAAAAAAATTGTTATTTTTCTATCCATTCACTCATCCATTAAATAATCAAATACCAAGCTCGAACTGAATGTTTCCACCTCAAGAAGTTTACAGTTTTATGAGACAGACAGACAGGCAAATACCACAAGAGGGTCTTTTTTTTTTTATTTTTTATTTATTTATTTATTTTTTGTGGTGCTGAGGATTGAACCCAAGGCCTATGCTTGCAAGGCAGGCACTCTACCAACTGAGCTATATCCCCAGCCCAAGAGGGTCATTTTTTAACATTGGGATATTTTGTGCTGCATGGAAAGTGCCAGGTACATGATACTGAGTGGGGATTCTGTGGAGCCACACTTGTTTGTCACTTGGGAATAGAGATGCAAAAATAAATTGTAGGTCAGTCCCTCTGATGTCAAAAATGAATTTCTTCACCACCCCAGAGCAAGATGGGAATAGAGAGGGAGAAATCCTGTCGCATTAGGAGCTGCACTTCTGTCACTGATGACTAATTTATCACCTAAGGACAGCTAAGCACCCTCGAGGCAGAGCCACACAGTCCCTTAGCTCACAGCGTCAGGCCTCGAGATTCCCGAAGGATTCTTGGGCCCTTCCTGAGACGAGACTGAAGCAGCATTCTCCTCCTGCCCTTGAGAATGTCTTCTGAGCCTGCGGCTGCTCCTCTGGAGAAGGCACTGTGCTTTGGAGAGCACACTCTCAATTCCCCACAGAAAAGACCCCAAACTGAAAAATACCCATTGTCTTTAGTAAACAGTTCCAGATGCTCTCCAGCAGAGGGCACTAGAGAAGAGCAGCCGAACCTGAAAACCTCTGACCAGAATCAAATTTAATAAACCAACAATGCAGACTTCTTGTCCTAGGGATTTCTAACCCAACAGCTTCCAACTTTTGACCCCTCCCAACTTTCTACTTCAGAACACAACCTTCAGCCCTTCTCCACATCTGACAGAGCAGGACACAGGTCCTGGGAGTTTTCCTAATAAAAATATATAAGTTGTTTATAAATGATGGTCATTGTCTTGAGGGTAAAATAAATTACTTGGCACCCATATAACTTTGTGGCGATCTATGGGGAGCCCCACAGTCTTCCACAGGTCACTAGTCTCTCTACCTACTTTAGAGTAACTCTCCCTCCTTTACCAAGTCAGCCCATTTTTTTCTTATTCTTATTTTCTCTCCTTGGATGGAAAGTCGGGGATCCCAGGGGGTAGACAGTCATACAAGGCAATCCAAAATACTTGCACTAGAAGATGAACCCCAATCTTCACTTAATAAAGTGGGTTTAGATACAACCAGATAGTATCATTACTATTATCTCAACTGGAAACTGTGTGTTAATGGATGGGTTTTGCTAGAGGACAATTGATGAATATTTTCCATTCGCCCTTCTGTCCCCTCCCTTTTCCCATTCTCACCTCCCTCCCCCAACCCTGTCTCTGTCCTCCAGCTCCCAATTGCAGCTCCCAATTGCATTTAGTCCATGGGGCATCCTGGTAAGAGATGAAAGGGAGGGAACCCAGTGTATTTCCTGTTTGCCTGGCTTCCTTCCTGTCTGTGTCCCTCAACAGAAGTTCCCATATCTTTCTGAAACGACTCTCTCCCCATCTAGCTTTTGCTAAGTTCTCCCTGCCCTTGTCTTTTCCGGGAGGGGATTGGGACAGCCCTATAATGCTGATCTCAGGTTCCAGTAGTAGGGCTTGTTCTTCCCAATAACTCACACTCACTTTCAATGTAAGATCCTATCTTACCCCAGCTTTGCTAGAAGGCAGAGCCTCAGGCCACCAGAGAGTTCAGTCTCAGAGTAGAGGAATCAGAAAATGCTGGACAAGGAGGACAGGCAATGCCAGGAGACATGATGGAGCTGACTGCTACCAAGTCCAGTTGATTACTCAATTTAACGGGACTATGCTCTGATATGCGGTGTAAGAAGGAGAGTCTACCTGGGGAGAGAAAGAGGTGCAGATTAGTTCACTAGATCCCATTTCTCATTTGTCAAAAATTAGCTCCAGGAGGTATTAACTCCCCTGCACTTTCAGGTTGTATGTGATGGGCTCTGATTATGATCATGTGTCATCCATAATTTAGTATCAAGCTCCAGGGCAGGAAGTAAAAGTTGTCCTGCAAAGTGTGGGGAAGAGACTGACAGATTGCACTTGTGCAGGTAAACATCTGACAACTGGCTCTCCTGTTTCTCTGGTATAAACCACTTACCATTGACTGATTTCATGCAACCAACACCAAGGCACTGAATGCAGACTTGGAAAAAGGTGAGTTGCATGGTGTTTTCATCCTATAGATCCAAGAGATGTAAATAGCCTCATAAACATGAATAATAGTAAAATAGAATAAAACAGGAAGTGGCAAGTTTTGAGTAGTTATTACCTTCCTTTGAAAGATAATTTATTTAACTACAAAGTTATACTTTTTAGTAATGGCCATGTTTAACTTCTGCAAGCCTGTAAGGACTCGTTCTACACATTATTGGGTTGCATCTGCAAAAGGGGCTAAAACAAAAAGGGATGGCCCAAAGGATCTGAAGCAGCCCTTCAGAGAGAGGTCTGGTATGGTACCTTGTAAAGAGACACTCCCCATATTATCCTACCTTGAGTATCAGGAGCCAGATGATACAGGTATGTAGGTGGAGGGACACTGACACACACACTTTGCAGCTGTCAGAATGAGAGGGCTTTGCTTGAGGGGCACTAAGGTCCATCAGGAGAACATACCCTTCCCTGTACAGGTACCTTTTTTAATAGGGCTCCCCAAGTTTTCATGAGGATTCTGCACACATGAGAGGGACCCCAGGAAAAGAGTTCTTGTGCAAACATTGCTCACTTTCAGTTTCTTCAGATCCTTTCTTACTTCCCTCCCCAACAATGGCTGGCAATTCCAAGACCAGAAGAATCTCTGCCTCTCTGTTATGTCAATCAGCACAGTTCCCATATTTTGCATTTCACGAAAATGTATTGCCATCTCTCATCCACTCATCAGTAACCCCTAGGTTTCTTTATTTTTATGGCTTTATTATTTCTTTCTTGATAAACGTATGTGGAAGATCCTTTGCTTTTATGTGATTTAAGTATTTTTAAGTGCTTATATGTGATTAAGTAAATCACAGGAGAGAATTTCTGTGAATGTGCCTACTTATGTCATCACCTTTGAGGGGAGAAAAGGGAGTAAGTAGAAAAATTAGTGACAATTCTTGAATACCCGAGTGCTTTCTTGTTTCTTAGCAGATATCATCACACAAAAAAAAGAGACTTGAGTAAATAAAAACTTCTCGATGTCCTTGAAGTCTCAAACTGAACTTGATGTTTGTATTATCTGATGGTCAATGGGCTGATGGCACTTCTCACGGTGACATAAGATGCAATTACATTTTTAGTACTTTAAAATCTATTGTGTGGGAGGTATTAATTTGGAAGACAGATCGAACAACTCATTTGTTTCCAAGAACTTATTAAGAATTTATTGTGCACATAGCCCTATATTAGGACCTGACAAGTTGAAAAGAAAAAAAGATTAGAAGAAAGAATGGAGAGGGACGGTATTCCTATCTATAATTTAAAATATGCCTCCTTTGAATAAAAGAAGGCATGTTAATTACTGGCGAATATTATGAAGCATAATGATCAAATGGGAAAATAAGTAAAAATTTAAAGAAAACATTATGAAGGATTTATTAAGAGTTTAATCAACTTATGTTTTCATCCCATTTTAAATGTCTAAACTTATCTTTGTGTTAGAGGTATTTTTAATGATCACACTGATCTTGTTTTTCTTTCGATTTTCTGGAACATAGAGCATTGAAGCTATAATAGTCAGTCTTCTCCAGAGAACAGAGCCAGTAGCAGATCCATTGTGAACCAAACAGAATAAAAGGAGATGGACCACGAGGAACTGGCTCATGGTCATGGAGGCCGAGAAGTCCCATGACCCACTGCCTGTAAGTTGTAAGTCCCATCTGAGGCCAGGAAAAGATGAGAAGAGGTGTCCCAGCTCAAACAGGAAGATGGGGGGAAGAGAGGCAAATCCCTCCATCCGTCCTCTTTTGTTCTATTCAGATCCTCTGCAGATTGGATGTCACCCACCCAGCTTGGGGAGGGCCTTCTGCTATATTCAGATCACCAATGCAAATGTCAATATCTTCCCTCTTCCGGAAACACCCTCAGACAGACACAACCAGCAATAACATTATGTGGGCATCCCCAGTCAAGCCAGCAGAGAGAGGGACCCACACAGCAGCCATTCACCTGGAGTGATGTTCCTCCCAATGGCAATGAAGAAAGTGGCTCTTGTCTATATACAAGGCGGTCTGTTAGCAGGTGGGAGATCAGCCAGGCAGAGGTCAGCAGACAGCACCTCGCTCTCATGGCAGGTGAACCCCTTTACCCTAAAAAAAAAAAAAGATCCCGTTGTAAAAACAAACAAAAAAACCCAAAATGACCTTGTTTGTAAAATATCTTTCTCTTCATAGGGACTCAAATTATCATATCTTAGGAAATAAACATCATGTAAGTGGAAGGAAGCTGACAAGTCCATCTCATCCCAGAGCCCCTGGCAGTGGTTCAGAGTGTGGCAGGCCTTATTCTACAATCTGGAAAGCAGGCCTGCATCCTCTGGGAGCTGCCTTCACCCTGCATCCTCTGGGAACTGAGTCTCCATCCTGCCTCCTGCCCAGGGCAGTGCCTGTCCATTCCCCCCGACTCCTGATGTCTACAATTTGAAGATCATTGAAGAGCATATTTAAAGCAGTCAAATGAAAATATCTTCCTGTCTTTTACATTATCTGTTCCAATGTTAGGGTAAAGTGAGAAAATGAGCCTGGGCATTCAAAAATGGAGTAGATTCGTTGGATGTTGGCAATACACACAAAGGTAGGAGCTATTTATTTTAACAGGAAAATTATAGGCTAGCATCCATGAACGCATGTGAATTTAGGTTCTCTTATCAGTTCCTGGATGGCTTTCAGTGCATCCATAACCATGTATTTTGTTGGGATGAACCATTTGCTAAAAATTGTGAACTGCTGGGTGCAGTGGCTCATGCCTGTAATTCCAACTGCTCTGGAAGCTGAGTCAGAAGGATGGCAAGTTCAAGGCTAGTCTGGGCAACTTAGTGAGACCCTGTCTCAGAATTTTAAAAAGTTAAAAATTGGTGGGGGTCTTGGGAGGCCTGAGGATATAGCTCAGTGGTAGAGCACCCCTGAGTTCAATCCCCAGTACCAAAAATGTTTAAGCCATTTTAAAAAATTAACTTTTTTACCCTCATGTCATTCCCAGATCTAAATAAATGATTGCTTATTATTTTATGAAGCCAAGAAATAGAGTGTATCTCCTACAGCTTTTCCAGGTAGAGCCTCAAGGTTTTGTGGGAATGGGGTTATCAGTTATCAAATTCCTCTTCTGGGTTTCTAAGTTGAGACCACTGCCTGCTTTCCAAAATGGAGAATAAAGTTTCTTTCCTTGCAGTGAGTTTGTTATTTCCATTGGTCCCATAACTTTCTCAAGACCTCTCAGGCAGTAAGAATTAGAACCAAAGAGTTCACCAGAGAGACAACAGAACTTACATCCTTAAACCTGTGCACAAACATTGAGTGGAAGGAGCAATTGTTCTTCATAGTAAACATTCTTTTGGAGGAAATAGAAGATGCAGGTCATTGAAATTGGCATAGTGATAAACCAGGATGACAGTTTGTGATAAATACCTATTTGGTAGTATCTTGAGCTAGAACTAAGACTGCAAACAGGTTTAGAGATCCCTCAATGCCAACCATATCCATTAGCAGTAACATAAATCCAAATATTGAGACTTAAATATATTAGGGTCCTATTCTTTCATGGAAAAGAATTCAGGAAGTCAGTTCCCAAGGGCTGGTCTGGCAGCTTAAAGGATTTAGACTCCATCTACCTTTCTGCTTCTCCATCCTCAAGGTCACAAGGTGGTAGCAGGAGCTCCAGCCATCTTGTCTATGTTCTAGATCCAATTCAGTGAAAGGAAAGCGCAAGGAGTAATAAGGCACATCCCTCCAGCTGAGTCAGCTCTTCTAAAAAGAGCTTATTATGAAAGTCCCAGTGGCTTCCTCATTCATGTCATTGAGCATGCCTGGCTATAAGGGAATCTGTCAAATATTATCTTTTAATGGGCATTGCTTCCTAGAACAAAATCAGTGTTCTAAGAAAGAAATGAAGAATGGATGTGGGATAAGCATATCGGGTGGCAATCTCAATCTCCCCAGCTTAAGGAGCATTGACTACTTTCTTAGGTCATGGGACGTTGTTGGAGGATTCTGAGGAGACGGGGGAGAGGATGTGGTTGAGAAGGTGAAGATGGAGGAAGTGTGGGCGGGCAAATGGAGAGGCATGAGCAGAGGGTGGTGCTGTGTGGGTGCACTTGGTAAAGGAAGTGGGCGAACACACTCCAACCTGCTCACATCTGCTGGGAAACTGAGGCTGTGGGATAGGCAGTGTGGCTTTAAGGAATACCTTCCCTGCAGCACCGGAAGTATTAGTCCCGCAGCTAAATGAATGCTTTCAGGTTCAATATGAAAATTGACATCTGCATGCATATAATTAGCAATTTTATCATTATCGTGCTGGGTGTCACATTTTTTTCTTTAAAACACACAGTATTTCTTCCTTAAAACTACCCGAAGGCATTTTTTCTCCCATCCTTTGCACTCATTTTTATTCCAACATAGCATTTTATAATTGAATAGTGTTTCAAACCCTCTTAAATTTGAACCACGTACAACTGAACATGGACATTTTGTCACCCTTAGTGTGTTGGCACCAACTAATTTGTAGTCAACCATCCAAGAGGTATTTAAAGTCAGTGAGGTGTTCATGGGCTTTATGGCTTGAAAAACAAAGTCCTATTCACACAAAATAAACACAGCAACAATAAATTGAGAATATGGACTTGTGTGCATATATTTTACAAGAAATTCTAGCAGAAGGGTTGATCTGAAGTGACATTTGAATGCAGTCATGGTAATGCTCATTTAGTTCTTTCGACAGTCAAATATCTAGATTTGTAGTATTGGGATTGCCAAGATATTTTAGTGTTTCTGCAGACAAAGGGATGGACTATTTGGAATTGGAATTGTTCTGTAAGTGGCATTGGCTTCCTGCCTTAGCTATTTACACCATGAATATTCAAAACTGTAGGGTTTGTGTTTGAATTGCAAGAATTTTCTTTTATAAAGGGACCCATAAGTGGTGTGATCTAGTTTATAATCATCAACACCCAAAGTCAAAAGATTGGCACTATCGCAAGGAATGGCTTTCCATGTCCAGTTTCCAGGCCACAAAACCCTCTGAGGACTTAGGGAACTAAGCTACACAAAAGCAGTCACCTCCATGTTGGCTGCTTAGAGAAAGAGAAAAAGATTAATTCATGAGATCGAGATCTCTCATGCTTCCACTGACTCATTCCCTCACCTTAGTAGAACAAATTCACTCTAAACCACACACACACACACACACACACAC